>JACGCM010000441.1:600000-876291 GCA_014058105.1 Kingdonia uniflora | reverse complement strand
GGCGTAGCCTAAGTTCTCCTACAACAAGGTTGACAAAAAAGTACTTACCTATAGAATTATATCCAACATAAGTCCAAACCAATTTAAAACATCCCAAAATATTCATACAATCATAGTATAATCACACTTATCTACTTATCAGTTTCAAGCCTCGGGATTTAATGGTTCATCTTCATGGTTATCCTTACCGTCTAAGGAGACGAGACATCCCATCAGCCATAACCACCCAATGGCATCACCTTAAACCTTAATCCTCCTTCCTCAACAGAGGGCAAGCCTAATGGCATCCACCTCCCTTCAGAGGATCCTTGGGACATATGTGAAGCCCAAGCCTGTTACATAGCTCCCACCTCTTCTAAGGTCCCCGGCTTGACTCCGCTGCAGCCTAGTAATCTCAAACACTTGGGAAGCCTTTAAGGCCTCACCCGCTTCCCATCCTAATCAAATTATTTTCAATCGAGTACCTCGTTCGTTCTCTTCAGCTCTGCTCTTCTCATCTCGACCCGAGGCATAGTCATTGATTAGACGGCGTAGTCTCCAAAAGATTAAGAAAATGCTTATTGATTAGCTCGAATCACAGTACAAAAATACACCATAAAACAAATACTCGAGCAGATGAGCTAATATTGCTCATATCCCTCCTCTTGAGGGGAGCGCCAACCTGGCCTTCTCCTCTTACCTCTTTCAAGTATCACCAAGATAGGTCAATTTTACAGGACCTTCTCACCAGACACTTTCAGAAAGTTCAACCCCTTCTTCTTTTTGCGCCTGTTCTGCAGCGTGTACCACTTCCAGAGGTACCAACAAACAGTATCATGCTTCAGGGTTGCCTGTGGGGGAACGTTCAAGCTAATGTGGCTCGACAAAGGGGACTAAGTAATCCTTTGTCCAGTAAACGGGATCTTCAGCAAGATACGTGCCTTTCCATCAGTCCCTTTCTTTGTGCTACTGTCAGTGGATCGTCATCAGCCTTGTCGATAATGATTTAAAATCTTTTTCAACTCTATTGTTAACATGTTTTTTCTGTTAATGCCAAGATCTTCTACTGCAGCCTTGAGCTCAGTTTCCTTTAGAGCGAAATTATCCAACAATGACTCTTCTTATCCACCTGTGATGTGGGGCCTGTTTATCACACAACAGAGCAATCAATTTAAAACATCGTACAAATTTCAACTATCAATCTTATGCATTATTACATTGTCTATACTACGTTGTTTATAGCTCTAAACAGAGTTCCATGGGTTCTTCATATCCCTCAGAAGGCAGTCCACCTTTACCTATATATTATAATTCCAAGTTTGGCCGTGAGAGTTCAGATCGATGAAGCGATGTTAGTTGCATTAGTGCAAAAAATACTCCCCCTCCATTGCCACCAAAATTTTTAGCCTAAAACTGCAACACATCCTCAGGAGAAGTCCTCTTTTTCTACCAATTTTTTCCCCCGTAGTTCCAAGAGCTTCACAAACCACGTATCACCTCCTCAATGTTCCTATTCATTTGAACAGGATGGCACGATATGATTCATAATCCCTTTCGCCAGATTGTTAAGGGAAGACTCAACCATCTATAATTGAGATAGGTAACAGAGAAAATACCCTCAGAGAGTTCCTCCAAAATCCCATCGAATTACTCAAAACAGATCAATTCATCGAAACCCCTATCTATTTTTCCTTCTCCAAATTAGCCGGAAAATAATAGTATTCCTCTCCTGGTGTACAGTGCAACACCTAAATGCTTACCAGCATAATCAATACAAGCCCTCATGAATAAGTAAATAACGTTAAAAGTAGAAGGAAATTTCACTTTTGTGCACCGGCTCCTGTAGAATCATTGGCTTTGCTGAAAACTTAAATACATCCGAACGAGGAGGGCCGGCTACATCTCCTGGGCAGCCTAAAAATTTATCAACACCTACTTCTTCTAACCTCCGGATGATTCAAGCTTAATCTCAGTCAGCCTACCAAGGTCGATGCCGTACTACAGGGGAATTCCTATATCAAATCCAAGAAAAGATTTTTATCCTAGACAAACTCTTCACGATCGACCTACACACAGGTCTAGGTATATTTGTATCTTTTATTTATATACGTCAAAAATACTCAATATCTTTATATCTTTTATAACAAAACAGATTTTTATAGATACTATAAAGAGTAATTTATCAATTTTTCAAGAAATACAAATTGTCTTCAAAAAAGCATACATATATCATGTATATCTATAACCTTCTATATCATAAAGAGGAATCCGAGGCAGTGCCGTATCCTTCCTTCATCACGCTGCGGTACAACACATTCTGTAACTCAGATTCAGGACTCTCTCACCTATTGAATGATGATCCCTCTGATTGTGTCACCCAAAGTTTTAGCACTCTTTTTGCCTCTATTTCCTCTCCTCAATGCTATTCAAAATTTAAAAGTTAAATTAATGTGTGATTGACGAAGATGAGAGCAGTAGTTATATTCCTTTCCTAACTGTAGGCAGTTATTGAGCCCGGAAAGAGACGTCCTCAGTTTTAGAACTAAGGCGTCCAGCCCCTATCATGTCAGACGTGCACATTATTATACAAATACCTTACCATCATTACCATTTTTCTTATCTTTTAACTATTTTGATTCTTCTTCCAATATCCCTTTGAATCGCACACTCATAATTACTCACTCTTTACATGCAATCGATGTTTCAACAACTTTTAGCAAGGGAAAAAATCAAAACCTCCAGATTTTCTATTACAGTGCTTCTTGTTCTACTCTTAAGAAGCGAAGGCGTCTTTCCAAAGATACCCTAACAGAGTTCAAAATTGTTTTCATTCATTGTGAACAATAGTTACAAAACATCAGTCATAAAAATAAAGGATCTATTCGACCAAATTATTCAGGGTACTTCAAACTAAATTTTTTTTATTCCCCGCCCCTATTTTTTCATTTGCTCCATGCAAGTAAATATAATTAAATCAAAAATAGCCTTGGTAACCTGGGAAGTACATTAACCGGTCAAACCTACAAACAATTTCATATCCGCAAAATCGATCTCTACCTCAGTAATAATTCGAACACCTCTTCAGCATCTGTAGGATCCCTCACCAGGGTCACACAAAAAAAAATCATCAAAAGAAAAAATTTATTAGGCATACTCAAGTTCCCTACCCCTTGAATCTAATCCTGCGAGCTGAAACTGCAGCACTGAGCAACTTTAGCATTCATAACCCAACAATTCGAAACGCAGAAAAAAAAGCGCACTTATGCGTCCTTATGGCAATCGTCATTTCAGTGTTAATACGAATCCATCTTGGACCCGAAGGCGGGCATTCTTTCTCTTCCCCCATATTCAGAGACTTTATGCAGATTTATATTAGTTTTTGCATACGATTCTCCCTCAAAAAAGTGCTAATAGCATTTTATTCATAACAATAACACCAAAATCTTGCAAAAATTATTTCCACTTATCAGTCCCCCGGACTCAATCATTCAAATCTTTGAGGGTCGAACGTATTCTTTCCAGATTTCAATACTCGTTGAGGTGACTCCTCATTTTTTTTTAAATTCAGCCATTTTTTCTCACCCAAATTTCTTCATTACAGGGAGAAGTCATATTATATCTTAAAATGCATTTAACATATAATCTCAGTTCGAATGTTACTAGATTTGTACTACCTGCACTCACCCATTTCATTTCATAAAGTCTTCAGATCATAAAACCAAAGTTAGTAGAGCCTATCCTATATATATATCAGCACGAAAATTGGGATAAAAAATTTTAGTCATGTAAAAGCAAATTATAAGTACTTTACAGTATAACAAGTCTTTCAAGTACTCAACAATAGGTACGCTATAAGATAATTAGTTTTCAAAGTTTTGCAGTAACAGGTCATTCAGGCACTCCGCACATCAAAATCCATCAGTTAATCCCCTGCTTCAGTAATTTGCACTGAGCAAAGCAAAATTGGAAACAACAAAAAGCCTTTCCTCAAATGAGTTTTGTCGAAGTCTAGTCGACTTCAAATGGAACAGCAAGGAAGGAAGACTCAGGACATGGGCCAACTCTTTAAACTGACGCGTCTCTTAGAGCCAATAAGTGAGGGAAAAGACAGAAGCGGACTGCTACTTTTTATCTCACTCATCCAAACGTACCAATATATCCTTCTCTAAAAATACCACTTCGCAAGTTGTTAAATATGAAGAGGTTCCAACCTTATAACCATTATATTCAAGAAATAGTGCATTTTCCCCGCAGTCACGCCAATCCTGAATCTGTCTCCCTACCTTATCTGTATCATAAATGCGGAGACAACCCAAAGATTGCGTCGCCTGTTAAGAACAACATTGTAAAAATCATCTACAGGTTAAAAATTATCCTTCATTGGTTAGCCGATTTATCCGTCGGACATGCCTCTATACGTCGGAGGAAGGGACATGAATAAGAGCAGGATCCTCCAAATGGGCCTGAAAAATCTCAAATTTAAGCCTTGCACACATCAGTACTTCTTTCACAATTCAAATTCCCAACCCAAATACCCATATATGTGAATCTTTTCTCAACCCAAAGCCAACTGTGCCTTCGGTTGCGAGGGGGTAACTGTAGGGGCCGATTCCTTGATCTGACCTAAAAGCAAGCTGTCTAGTTCGAATTCCTTCCATATCAGCTTCGTATTCTTCACACAACTTCTATAGTAAACATTGCACATTGCACATACTTCACGACTAATGAAGAACTGTGGTCGAGCTTAACCGAAAACTTGAACAAGTTAAAGCCATATGCTTATGACTCAAAACAGTTTCTCAGTCAACGCACTAACCCATTGTTCGGAGGACGTGCTCCAACACGATGAAGAACTGCGGGTGAGGCCTATATAAAGAAAAAGTTCTAGAAGAGACAGGGACCAAAACATAGGAAATCACTAGAAGGACTATATCTTCTAATTTCTCAACACTTCAAACTCTTATTCACAATCAAACATTTCTAAGTCTTAAAATAGTTATAATAGATATCATCAGCCTCAAACTAAAGTCACTATTACAAACCATCAACACGAGGTCGTGGATTTTATATTGGTGTCATTTCTTATTTACTAGATTGAAGCCACAGGTAGTGGTGTAAGGACATTCCCAGACCATGTCGGGCTCTAGAATTAGGCCATTACACATTGTATTTCTTGCAAACCATTGGAAATGCAATTCTTTAGTTTGTATTGCAACTAATTTGTAATACAAGTCGTGTCAAATACAGGAATTTAATTGAAGGTAAATGGCTAAAAACACTGCAAAGTGTGCCTTTTCCACTCATGATTTGTATACAACACTTTTGCAAATGCATTGAAGTTGTATTTGCATCGACTAAACTGAGCATGAGTTGTCGATATGGAGAGGGCTGCGTGAGAGAGATTGATTAACAAAATTGGCTAAAACTTTTCATTTTTAATTTTTGTAAATTTTTTCCATTCTTAAACCACATACATATTGGACACTATGTCCCACCATCCTGAACTTATACATTAGGAGGGTATGTCCAACTGTCCCTAAACTTATACTATTAAGATAGGGTGATTTTTCTGTCCCATAAACAAAAATATAAGTGACAGAATCAAAACTGCCCAAAGGTGATATTATTAGAGTACAATTTTACTCTGTCCTAATAGCAAGTCCCTAATAATCATTTTTTAAAGGAAATTAGGCTATTACAGTTAGGACTTCGGCTCTAAGAGGTTTGTCATATTGCAGAGGGACGATTAGCCCTAAAGATTGCAGAAGGTGGGAGAAATTTTTGGGCCATTAGATTATTTTTTAACTTTTCTGAATCTAAATTTAGTTCAAAGGCTTAGTTAGGAGGGTGAGGAACTGAGAGTGGCGCCACTTCATTTGAGAGATTCTGTGAAGTGATTCTGAAGCCTACTCTCGAAAGAGATGTGAAGCAAATTACTGTGGAGAGATAGATGACGGAAGATAATAGGATACAGGGGAAAAACTGATTAAACTGTGCTCTACAGACATCTGGATATTTTATGTGTATTATCACAGGGAACAGACTAAGAGGTTGAATTACTTAATTTGGTGTTGGTAGAATCTTACTTTTCATCGCCCGATTTTTTGTAACTGCTATTTGAACTGTTTTGGGGAATAAAATTTGAATTTTGAAATGTAATAGAGTAGAAATGCCGTTATAGTTCTATAAGAACAAAGTAGGGATGGAAAGGAGAGTAGCTTAAATCTGTATCTTGTGTAATTTACAGGAAGTTCAATTGCGTGTGAGTATTGAGTCATCATGAGTGTGGGGAGGTTAGAGAGAGATACAAATTAACAAAATATAGAGTTTGGGCGATAATGGGAATATATTTTTACCAAAAAGGTAAAAAATGTCTGACATTAATTAAGGACGGGACGTCTCGTTCCAAACACAGGGCGCTCGTGCGAGGCCCATTAACTCAGCAATTAGGAGAGAAAATATATAATAGTTTCTCTCCTCACTCAAATATTATCACTTAAGAAATAGAAGAATAGTGGGAGAGAAAGAGAAAAATTAAGAGATTCTGGGAGGGGTTAAACGGAGTGATCATCACTAATGGAGAGTAAAAGTTATGGAGACAGAGTCACGATGGTGACTGCCAACAGTATTGTGAAGGAAGGATTTGGCGCTGCTTCAGATTCATACTCAACTTGAAGTTTAGTAATATAAACGAATTAAAATTTTGTGAATGTGAGGTTTGAAAGATTTTGTGGTGTTTTGATTTGAAAACCTTATTTATAACATTTTATAATTTTTTTTTTGATTTTGTGTAAAAGGAGATAGTATATGATATACTTATAGTATGATGGATGTATGGTAGATATGGCATGGATGTGTATAGATAAAAATAATGATGGTTGACAGAATACCTGGATCTATATGAGGTTTGGCGGAGAGGAATATTGTATATAAAATTAAACCTCCTCCTTAGCCTAATTGAGATGGAGACTTCACCTGATATTGAGGACGTTGACCTTTGGTCGTACGATTAGGTCTGAGAAGTATAAGTATGTAAATGTAGAGTCTAGGGGGGGAAAAGTAGTACTCTGTTCAATTTCCAATTTCCCTGGTAAATTGGTATTGTACCTCCGAACTCCAATTGTTAAATAGTTTTTCTAAAATTAAACTATTAGGTAGAAATGGGGCAACGTTGTAGAACATGTCATTGGCGGTTTAGAGGATGTACTGTTCATCTGGGAAAGGTATTTCTCGTGTGCCTGACTAGAAAGGAGAAATTGACGGGAGTGGGGGAATCAACCACCCTTGATTATTTGATGGGAATGTCCAATGCGACCTGCAAGAGATTTTTATGTTATTTGTCTCAGTTAATATGGACTGAGGTTGCCCCTTAACAATCATGCTACAGTATATGATACCTCAGAGGCTTGTCTTGCCCAACTATATGGGAACATGTGGATGGATAAATATTTATGAAACTCTGATAGGTATTGTGGTGAGATAATACTTCTGATGACGTTTACAGTACTATGCTATGAAATATTATGCAATGACTTGGGTACTATTTCTGTTCGTCGCTCGTCTCGACCGTTTCTTCGATTGATTCCGTAGGTCGAGTTTGAAAGGATATATGAATAGGGTGAAAGGCGATTGCCTTCATAGAGGGACGAGACCATTTGACCTTTGTATAGAACTTTGAAGAAAGTAAGTAAGTGTATAATGTTCGAGTTGCTATAATAGAAGGGTATTCTGTTGTTTTATAATTTGTTGATATTTGTGTTACAGTCCCTCGTTGAAGTGACAAGAAAGGAATCACTGTAGATATGTTGCTCAGATATTTCAAAGCTTGGCATAAATAAAAAAAAATCTAACAGTGATCATAGAGGGATAAAATCTCAGGCGAAGAGACCAATGATGGCGGTGGAGCTAGCTATAGAAGAGTCGGACGGAAAGAAATGTTAGTACTGCTGAGGCTTTCGAAATGGATTTTGGGATGTCCTAAAGTAACACTCGAGCAAGTTATCTCTAAAGTTCTCGAATAAGAAAACCTGTGAAGGTGGCTCGGTCCTCTGAACCACGGTGAGTGGGAGGCCAAGACATTAAAAAGAGGTAATCTCCTGGTGAAGTAATAGGGGTGAAGGTCTGGTGAGCACGACCTGCTGGGAGATGAGCTGCAAGCTGCAGAGAATAGGCTGAGCTTGCAGCTCGAAGGTTGAGTCCTACCCGTATAGTGGAGTTGAGCAAAAATAAGTTGATGACTTGTTTATTTCTTATCTTGTTTTGATTTTTGAGTAAAATGTATTTGCTTGTCATAGACTGCTCACTTGTTGAGGTTTCTTCCTCAGATTGAAGAGGAAAGCTGAGCTCGAGAATAGGAAGTCAAACTCGGAGAAGAAGGTTGCTCGTTTGAATTTGACTTTGCTCTGGAGGGGAATGATTGGTTCGTTGAATTCTGTATATAAGATAGCTGATAAGCGAGATTACGGAGGAGTGTAGAGAACGTTGATGATGTCGCAGTGTCAGCACACAAATTTTGGTGCCGACTCCTCGTAGTGGGTATCAAAAAAACTGACCCAAATCCATTATTGACTAGTATCTACATCAAGAGAGACAAGGGGAAGAGGAGGTCCCTTCTTGTGGAGATTAGTACAGGGTGGATTCAATCTCTCCCAGAATTGTATAGAGAATCGGGAAGATAATGAGAGTAGAGTAAAGTTGTTGAGATTGGTTGTGTGGTTTGGAAAACTGTAACTGTATGGAATTTGTTTTGTAGGATAAATTTTGGATAGGCAGAGATGTTTTACGCATTTTTTATTGGTCTTAGGATAACACCTCAGAATTGAGGATTAGAGAATGAGTCGCTAAGGAGAAAGACGCCTCTGCATCCTTGTTGACTTCGCAAGCAGAGCTACAGTTAGAGAAACAAGAAATATTACCATGTTAATGCTACATTCTTTAGAGTTACAAAGAAAATTAGGAAATAGATAGAGATCATAATGTGTTAGCATTTTAGGGGCGACGATAACAGGCATGTCCAATATGTTAAAGTGCTAAAATTAGGACATATAAAATGTTGTACCTTGAAAGTTGATGCATAGGTTATTGCAAAGATTAGATAATTACTTTGACCTTAATTTAACAAGCAGTCTCCAACAATAGAATGCCAAAAATTAAATCTATTAGAATTCTAAAAGTTATCTTTATTAATTTGATTGTATTCGGGCGAGTGTTATTGAATCGGCTTCATATATTGTATTTTGTATGTCGAATGTGATTGCTCTCGTCGAGTGAACACAGACGCTCCACCATGTTAAAGTACAGATCTATTGCTGAGGTTGTAAAAAGTGCTTGTGACTTGACTCAAAGATCGAGGAAAAGATGCTGAAATAGGAAAAGTGCAAAAGGTTTGTGGAGGTAAATGATGACGGCGAGCTTACAAACGAATTGACGCGCTGATTGGAAAAGTAAGAGCGAACATGGTTCGATACCGTATCCAGTCACTAGAAGTATCAATACTAGAAAATAATGAACTTTTATAGACCGAGCTGATCTGGTAAGTTCTAAAACTATGCTTAAGCTACTGAAAGTGAAATGACTTGGAAACACACGAGCTAAAAAACGCTCAAGCTGACCTCGCATGTTATGAAAGTGTGCTGATCAATTAGTGGGGCCTTGCCTGCTAAAGATAGGATTTTGTATGGTTCAAAAACGTGTGACAAACTGAATGGGAGGTGGCTAAATTGGAGGCAATTTGGATATGGCCAATTCGCGATTAAGAAGGCCGAGGTTGGGAGCGATCGAAAAAGAAAAAAGAGATGCCGGGTCTCTATTTTTAAAAGGTGATGTTCTTGACCCTATAGAGACCTATTCCCAGATCTCACCTAAAATTGAACTGCCGCCAGTTCGAATCACTCTACTTAGACTTACTCATTTTTAACATAACTCTCCATTCAACATTCGAGCCTACTTTAACGAAATGTAAAACCTGGTCGAACACTCAACAAAAAAACTAAACCAATCAAGACACCGTCCTTACGAACTCAAAGTTCTTTAGTCAACCGCCACGAACCACATTTTTCGTAGAACGTCTCCAACACGATGAAGAACCCCCGGAGAAGCCTATATAAGGACAATTCCCAGAAGAGAGAGGGACCATGATATTACACAAGAGCTCACCAAAACCTACTTGTTCTTGTTATCAGAAACCATAAAAAACTTCCTAGTTACAAGGTTCAAGCATTTCTACACCTAGAGATCACTTGTAATAAGATATCTGCCTCAAACAATAAATATACTTTTGCAAGAATCCTACACTCGAGGTCGTGGTTTTTTTTACCTATTCTGAGGTTTCCACGCTAAAATTACCTATGTCATTTCTTGCTTTCTAATAAAATATTATCGAAGGTTCATTGGTGTGAAAGCAAATTCCAAGCCATTTTGAGCTTACGGAATTTAGCCATTACATTTGGCGCCGTCTGTGGGAAAGATTGCATTTCCACGATATCATAAGGTATTCTTTCACAATAATTTTCAATCATGGTTACTTCCAGATGACCGGCTACAGGTATCCAACTCGATGTTTTAATGGAGCTCAGGTAACTTACAGAGTTTCGGACGAATCTCAACGCCGAAATAGAGAAATGTGCCGAGCTCGAACTTCAGTTAACTAAAGATAGAGAGCTCCATAAGAAAGAGCTCGACATAGAACAACAAGCTCGTTTGATAGTACTCAAACGACATGAAGACCAGATGACAATAATTCAGACTGCCCTTGAGTCTCTACAAAATACTCAGCAGGATCCTCCAACAAGAGGTCACGGTCAGTTGCCAAAGACCTTCCGTGTATCTGCAAAGGAAAGATTGGGACCTCGAGGAGTTGCCAGTAATTCTATTTCAAGGAATATTCAGTATGAACCGCGGCCCCCATATATTTGGGGGGTGAAGTCCAGTCCAAAGCCAGTCGAGTCACCAAATTTCCATCTGTCAGGTGGAAGAATAGTGACCTCAACATCAAGATCCAGCATGAGATCATTTGAGTAAAGGTACTGGTACTCATCATCCACAACCTGCTCGTCCTGGGATTCCACCAATACGTTATTACGTCACGAAAGATCATATGGACCAACGAATTAAGGAGTTGATCGAAGTACAAGTTCTGGGTATTGCCGACAATATTACAAAATTAAAAGGAAGTCTGATTTCCAAAAAACTATTCGATATGGAGATACCGAAAGGTTTCCATACTCTAAAAATTTGTAAATACGAAGGTACCGACCCGAAGGAGCACATTTAATAGTACCGTAATTCATTAGGGCTGTACTCCAATCTCAACCACATCCTCTAGCGTCTATTTTCCATAAGTCTGCAAGAGGAACCACTCCAGCGGTTCCACTCTCTCCCTGAGGACTCCATATATACATTCGACCAGCTGTAGAAATAGTTCATCAAGACATATACTTACAATAGGGACAAAGAGATGATTTGTAATCTCTTATTAGTCTCAAACAGTGATACAGAGAGAAGCTTGAGGCTTTTACAAAGAAATTTTTAGAGCTCGTGCATAAAGTGGATAACCTCGATCTAAAAATAGCTGTTACTGCTTTCACCAACGCGCTCCAGCCCGATTACAAGGCCAAAGAGCACCATTTCCTCAACAAGCCTGAAACCTTGGAGGATATGATCAGCAAAGTCAATAGTTACGCCGACCTGAGATAATGATGTCTGAGCGACAAAAATCTACTAAATCTGTCCTCACTATGAAGGTCCATACACAGATCAAAGTACTAAACCAAAGGAGGTACAGGGATATCAGAAGCGTAACAAGGGCAACCCTAGCTACCCTCAGCAAGGCGGTCCACCAAACAAACCCCTCCTCCCAAAGATGAACGTCCGAATCTCCAAATAATTTCTACTACTTTTGAATGATAAGCTCTATCGCGTCTCTCAACCACAAGAACCAATCGATAATCGGCCATATTGCCTGTATCATAAGCTAAACCATCATTCTGCAGAAAATTTCTATGCTTTACAGAGGTTGCTCGAGTACATTTTTAAAGAGGTACGGATGTTCGAATATATTGTCGACCTGGAATCGTACAAAGATAGCAGCTATATAAAGCAAAGCTTCTTCCTGAGTCGAGAATTCGCCGGATTGGGATATCTTTCAAAGATTGCGATACTAACCATGTCAAATTTCCACATCATGATGTATTAGTAATAATGCTCAAAATGATAAAGTTTGTCATGCCCACGATGATGATCGATACTGGAAGTGGTATTGAGATTTTATTTCAAACTACTATCGACTTAATGGGTTTGGCCAAATAAGTTATTTAGAGTGACACCGATATCAGTGGGTTTAATGGTTCTAGAGAAAAATGAGTAAGCAAGATCATCTTACCTATTACCGCAGGATCAACCACCATCGACGTCGTCTTCTATTTCAGCAATGCCAAATCTCGTTATCCAGGATTATGGGCCGCTACTGGATTCACAACATAGAAGCAATTGCTTCTACCTATCATCAGGCACTCCGATTCAAACTTAATAATGGTATTTATGATATTAGGGGTAGTCAGAAGCTCTCTCGAGCTTGTAAAAATACCATCTCTGCTATTCTAGATACTTCTGCCAGATTTGCTGCATATCAATTATAGGAAGCTGATCACCTCAATGATCAATCTTCCATGGAGGAGCTTACAGAATATATCAACATTGATGGACCTAGCAGAGGTACCTTCATTGGTTCTAAGCTGGTTCAGCATGAAAAATATTTTCTCATTCAATTCTTACAACTAAATCAAGATGTTTTTGTGCGGTTTTTCGAAGAAATGCCTGGGGTCAATCCGGCCAAGGTATGTCACAAATTAGCCATCAACATCAACGCCACTGCAGTCAAACAGAAAAAATAATGACTATCACCTCGCCTTGAAGATGAAGTTAACGATGGGATCGAGAAATTTATCAAGGTAGGATTCATTCGAGAAGCCAAATATCCATACTCGATATCCAATATTGTTGCTATCCCAAAGAAGAGCAGAAAAGTCTGAGTTCGCGCAGATTTTATTGACCTGAAAAAACATACTCTAATGGACTGTTTCCCTCTTCCCAGCATTCATCAGATCCCCGATTCTGTAGCTTGCCATGACCTCCTATCTATAATGGATACTGCTTTGGGATACAATCAAATTCCACTTTTGGAAGACGATCAAGAAAAGACAACTTTCACTACTGAAAGAGGTCTTTATTGCTACAAAGTAATACCCTTCAGACTCAAAAATGCAGGTGCCACATATCAATGGTTGATGACTACTATGTTCAAAACACATATAGGAAAAGTCGTTGAAGTCTACATCGACGATCTCTTGTAAAAGAGCGTACAGTCAGCCAATCACATTTCAGATCTCAACAATATATTCAACATTCTTCGATCTTATAGGATGCATCTCAAACTTGATAAGTGTCAATTCGAGGTACATTATGGCTGATTTCTAGGCTACCTCATCGGCAAGAAGTAGATTGAGGATGATCCAGATCAGATTCGGGCTCTTCTCCACATGCCTTCTCCAGCAACAACGAAAGACGTCAAGAAACATGTCGATGGATTGGTTTATCTGGCTATGCTATATGGCTTGCAGTCCTCTCAGGCTAGCTTAGACGCTATGCTCTACGGCTTTCCACTATCAACCGTTTCATTTCAAAATGTTCAGACCGCTATCGATGGCTATTCCTATTACTCCACGATTGTACCAAGCGAGGAAAAGTTCTGCCAAATGCAGAAGTCATATGGATACCATGATTATCTACCTAGTAGTCGCAGATACTTCATTCAGCTCGGTACTTATTTACCTTGAACGGAAAATTGAAAAACTTGTATACTTCATCAGTAAAATCCTCACTCCAGTGGAAACGAGGTGCTCTAAAATTGAGAAACATCTTCTCACTCTTGTTTACACTTCAAAAAAAATCAAACACTACTTCCAAGCTCATTCAGTCAAGGTCATGATAAACTACCCACTTCGGGAAGTTCTATACATGAAAGAAAAGTCAAGGAAAGTGCAATAGTGGTTACTCAGTTTGAGAGAACTTGATATCAAGTTTGAACAATGTTATTCTAAGAAGGGTCAGGCCGTTGTCGATTTTCTCATGAATTTTTCAGTGGAAGATCCCGAGGGGTAAGAGCACGACCTTGACCTTACAGAAGAAACTCCTGAAGATCTACCCTCAAAACCATTTGACGAACGAGCTGAATGGATTACCGCAAAAGGGTGGAGACTTTTTACGGATGGATCAGCAGGACCCACAGGGTCAGGAATCAGAATCGTATTAATTACCCCTTCCAATGACAGAATTGAGAAATCAATCCACTTGGATTTTGAGGCCACAAATATTGTCACCGAATATGAAGGTCTCATTCATGGACTCGACCTCATTCTTTAGCCCAATGTCCCTGAACTCTCAGTTTACACAGATTCACTACTCACCGTCCACCATTACTCTGAGCAATATAAGAAGAATGAAAAGATGATCGAATACCCAGCCCTCATTGCAGATAGGATGAGCAAGTTTACGATAGCAACTCTTGATTATCCACCTCAAGGTAAAAATAGGCTTGTCGATTCCTTGGCATATCTAGCCAGGGTCTTGGGTTCAGAAGCTCGATATCTCCTGATCGAAATCATTTCAGCCCCTAACATTGATCACATTTTTGAATGCACGATCAACACTTCGGGCGATAAAGGGGGAGACGACGATTGGTGAAAACCTTTCTTAGCCTACCTCGGTGTCGATAACAGTTACAACAGACCACTTCCAGTAGATCTAAAAGAGCACTGACAGCTGATCAACAACTTTAAGCGCTACTAAAGTTAAAATAGTATGCTATACCGCCTTTCTGTCATGGGGCCTTACCTCAAGTACCTCTTCAATCCAAAAGCAGATGAAATGCTTCGTAAACTTCATGAAGGGACTTGTGGCTCCCATGCTGCAGGTCAATCACTAGCAAACAGAGCTATTGTACTTGGAGTATTTTGGCCCAGAGTATACAAGCAAGCAGACGAGTACTCACGCAATGTGATGCCTGCATAAGACATGGATACATGATACGCGCTCCTGCGCTCAAACTCCATGCAAGCAAGGTGTTCTGGCCATTCAAAAGATGGGCACTTGACCTCGTCGGTGAATTCCCTAACTTTCCAAGTAACCGCCATCATCTACTCATAGCTATGGATTATTTTACGAAATGGTTAGAAGCAGTTCCACTATGTCGAACCAGAGGAGAAGAAGTCATCTCTTTTATTTGGGAGCACATCATCACTTGGTTTGGGTACCCCCACCTAATTTGTATCGATAACAGGCCCTAATTTGTTGAAGAAAAAATTATAACCTTCCTCAACCAACACAATATCATCCACTCACCATCCAATCCTTACTATCCTAAAGCAATGGCCAAGCCAAAATCACCAACAAAACCATCGTGGATGGACTCTAAAAATGACTCCACTCATTGAGAAAAAGGGAATTGGGTTCGAGAGCTGCCTCATGTCCTATGAGCATATCGTACCACTCCCTGACAATCAACCAGATACACCCCATTCCTCCTTGGCAATGGTACTGAGGCTGTCATTCCTTCTGAATACCATCATCCAATTCCTGATCACGAGCTGACTGACGAGGAAAATAATTTTGAATTGGCTCGTAATCTTAATATGATCGATGAAACTAGGGAAGGCACAATCGCTAACCTAGGTCGATATCATCATATGCGAGCCAGATCATACCGCAGTCGAGTCAGAAACCATACCTTCCAAATTGATAATCTCGTCCTCAAAGAGATTCCTTAACATCACAAAGAGCCTCACGCTAGAAAATTAGCTGACAATTTAGAGGGTCCATTCATTATCACAGGCCTCACAGGCCTGGGATTATATTATCTCATGAAGGAAGAGGCAATCACCATTTCAAATCCTTGGTACACTAGGTGACTGAAACGATACTATCGTTAAGCGTCTCACTATTCTATTTCTATTTCTCATTTTTTTTCAATTCCAAAAGTAAGATTTTCATCTCCATCCAATGTAAATTCTAAACTGATCAATGAAACTTCCAAGTTTTTACAACATCTCTATATTCACATAGATTTAACTACATTCTATAGATTAAAACATAGATAAGGCTAGATTTCTATCGATCATATACCAGTTAAATCAATGATAACACTTGGTTTGGCTAACTCTACCAAATCTCTGCGATTGAAGTAAATGTAGAAACTTGTTTTATATCAAAGACTCTACCAAAAATAAGATAGGGCAAAGTTAATACTAGCCTTTATCTATTTCAACTTGTTTGGGACATTATACCAGTTAAATTAAGGATAACACTTGGATTGGATGACTCTACTAAATCTCTGCGATTAAAACAAATGTAGAAACTTGCTTTATATTAACGACTCTAACATGCATAAGGTAAGGTAAAAGTAATACTAGCCTTTATCTCTTTCAATATGTCTGCAATATTACTACAGTTAAATCAAGATTCACTTGGTTTGACTGACTCAACCTATTTTTGCGATTAGAACAAATGTAAAAACTTGTTTTATATCAAAGACCCCACTAGACATAAGATCAGGTAAAGTTCATACTAGCTTTAATCTATTTCAATATGTCTGTGACAGATACTATTTATTTTTAGGTCACATTATACTGGATTCTTTTCTACTGTTGGAATGTCAGCCATGCTTTACCCTACAGCAGGAGGTCGATCAGAATTCAGCTTGCGAGTTATAGTAACTTTACCTCTCTCTATCAGATCAGCAGGTTGAGGGACTAAATTTGTTTCCATGAAGGCCATGCGGTTCCATCGATCTATATTAACTCTACAAATGCATCCCTTTTAAGACAAACTCTTGAACAAGGTATCTCGCTCAAACTTAAGTCCTTTTACTTCATTTACAAAATGTGGAGCAATCGACTTTAACAGGTCTGGGCGTGATGCATGAGATATTACTATCTTTGAAAAGTGAGATCTCACCTCCTCGAGGCATGACTCCAAAATTGCATACAGTCTCTTCTAATGTGCTATTTCCCTTTTAGTCAAAGCATTAAAAGCTATTCTCTCTTCCAATTTTTTGACGGCTTTAGGTAAATAAACCTGAATAATGGCCTCTTGGTCCGCCACCTGAGTGCGAAGTCTCTCGATTTCTGCATTTAACTCTTCCCTGGCAGAAGTATCCTTTAATAAGCTATCTTTTTTCTTCATAAGAATTGTTTTTGCCCAGATTTCCCCTTCCCAGACCTTCTCCCTGACAAGAGCAGCATCCAAATTATGCTGGCACTCCGTTTAAGTTTGCATTTCTTTTCTGCACATGCCTTTGAATTCGATCTACGTCACCTTTGAGCTCCTTAATTTGACCTGGCAGGCTAACTACATCCCCTTAGAGTAGAGGAACCTTAACATCATTTCTACTCCTCCTCGAGCACTCTCGAGCCTCTACATTCCTACCGCGCGTGTTGGTTTGTGCCAATTCGATCTTCAATCATTTAACTCACAACACTTTGGTTGCATCGCCCGAAACTTCATATCCTTGGCAGGTAGGGCTTTATGCAAGTGTTCGGCTGCAGCTTCCGAAGACGATTGATTCTCTCGAGCTACCTTCAGCTCGTTATCTTTTTCAATCATTTTCTATTTTAGTTGCTCCAGCTTGCTTCTACAATTCTGAAGATCAACTCGAGATTGTCCCTCCGATCTTTCTAGCGTTATAATACGGCATTGAGCGCGCCAATCTGACTTTGAAGCTTTGCGACGTGTTCATTTATCTCCTCAAGCTCTTTTAGCTCTTTATCAATTTTGGCATCTTTCTCCTTGATCCTAAGAGTGAGGTCGGCAGCAGTCTGGGTTACCTTAGCAAATTTGAAATGTACCTTTACATGCTGGTCTTCTCTGTGCTCATTCGCTTCTCTTACCCTATCCAACTCCTCTACAAATTCTTTGTTACATTGGAGCACCTCATCTTCGCACGAGCGAGTTAAATCTAATTCAACCTACACAATATTGGTACATTATATACAGTTCGATTCAGAACACCCATCAACATGCATATATATATACATCTTATTTCTAAAAAGATATCTGATTTCCACCATCTACCGTGTACAACTACTTTTAGACTTAAAGGTTGAAGTACAATCTCAGATGGATGCTCCTTGACATATATTTCGAGGTCTAAGCTACATGTTTTCTATATTCTACTTTGTCTAAAACTTTGAATTTTCCTATGCACTATATTAGTGTCATTTTCCAAAAATGATACATGTTTTTGGTATGTTTTTGCATTCTATATTGTCTTATTTACTTGGCAGCTTTATGTCAAAATAACATACAAGTCAAAAGGCCTGTTCCAATCAAACCTGCAGCTCCGCTTGTGAAAACAGCGAAGATGTGGAGATCTCTCTTTCCTTGGCAATCTCGGTCTCTAGATCTTTTATTCTAAGACTCATTTCTCTAAGTGCCTACAAGAAGGTTACAGAAAAAAAAGGGGCTCAACCTACATAACTCTATTCAATGCACACAATCCAGCAATTTACAGGACACTTCCAAAATGCTCATACAAAGTCATTTCTCTACCCTACCTTCTCATTCTCGCCCTTTGGGAGTTCGGTGTCATCCCCCTGATTGTCTAGCACCGTCTAACGGGAAACACCGTCCAACCCATCAATAACTCCCACCGAAGCCTCTTCCACTTCTTCATCATCTCCCTCCTTAGCAAGGTGTTAGCCTTAATGGCATCCACCTCATCCTCAAAATATCCCTTCAACATTAGTTGGCGCCCAAGCCTTTCGCGCTCTGCCACCACCTCCTCCAGATTCACTCTTGTCTCTGCTTGTAGATGGCTAATCGCCACTGCGTGGGAAGCCTTCAGGGCCTCCAGCTTTTTTACTTCCTTGAGAGCATCAACCTTCGCTCAAGCTTCCTTCTTTTAAAGCTCGTTCTTCACCTATTTCAACTCGGATTTTTCCTCTTCAACTCTGAGCCAAATCCCCCTTACCAAATGAGCAACTTGCAAAACACAAATCGACCGCAGCGTGAGCTCAAAATGCAATAAATAAATATTTTACATAATTAAAGAGACATACCATCTTGCTCATGTCCTCCTCCCCGTGAAGAGCCGTTAGCCTGGCCCTTTCCTCCACTTCTTTAAAATCGTCTTTAACAGTAAGTCATTCTTCAGCGACCTTTTCCCCCAACTTTCTTGAAGGTTCAATCCTTCTCTTTATTTCTTTTCTGTCGACCTCACCACTTCTAGTGGTACCAGAGGCCGACGGATGCTTCAAAATCTATTTTTTGGAAACGTTCGAGCTAATTTGCTCGACGTAATAGACTCCGGTTGAACCAAACTGTTTATTATAGGGGTCTTGGGCAAGTTCGTTCGCCTTTCCCTACCACTTCCTTTCTTCTTTCCATCATCAACACCCGCCATCAGCCTGGTCGATTGAGATTTCTAAACCTTTTTCGACTTACTCCCAACCCTTTTCTTTTTTCCCAAAGTCCTTCCAACACAAATTTGAGTTCAACCTCTTCCTGTGCAACTTCGTCCAGCAACGAATCTTTCCTCTCCATCTGGGACTTTGGGCCTGCCATGCACAACATTTTTTATTATCAACAAAAGATCATCACTTCAAACATATTAATATTATACTCTATGCATTGTTATACTTACTTTGTTTTACAGTTCTAAACAGAAGATCCAAAGGTTCTTCATCATATCTCTGAAGGCAATTACCCTTCACCCATATTACGTTGCCATTCCAGGCTTGACTTGCCGAATTTATATCTAAGAACTGAGGCTGAGTTGCGCTCGCACAAAAATGTGCCCTACCACTGATTTGATAATTCTTCACCCCATAAAATTGTAATATATCCTCAGGAATATCCTCCTCACTTTCCCCTCATTCTCCCATTTTTCATTCAGATGGTCGCAAACACTTATTACCTTCCACATGTTCCCGTTCAATTGAATAGGACATGCCCCAATCTGATTCATAATACCCTTAGCCAAATTGGTAAGGGGAAGACTCAACCCGTACTTTAATTGAGACAAGTAACACAAAAGGCCCTCTGAATGGTTACTCCAAATACTCCCATCAAAATATTCTAACGAGATCAATTCATCTATACCCCTATCCCATTTCTCCTCCACCAAGTCGACCAACTAATTAAAATACTTCCCCCCCGATGCTATAGTATACCCCCTAAATAGCCTACCGGCGTATTCTACGTAGTTACCCCATGTCCCTCCTGCAGTAGCCTCAGCTTTACAAAATTCTTTAAATGCATCCAAACTGGGAGGATAGGTCACCAATTTGCCAAGGAAACTTAGAAATTGTTCTAATCCTACTTCAACCACACTATCAGGCATCTTAATTTTAGACTCTTCCATCCGACCAGAGGTCGACACCTCATTACCAGGTGAGCTATCCATCTCAATTACAATTCTATAGGCAAATTTTTTATCCTACACAAATAACTTTCACGTTCAACCTACATACAGGCTCAGGGATTTATCATTATCTCATGCACATTGATCGTTCACATACAACATATCTTTTATATATTATACATATATATATCAAAATTCATAGATTGCTATAAATATTGATTTTTTAGAGATTTGCTGATAACAGATTACGATTTGTAAAAAAAAACACAAACATACAGCGCACGTCCCTACTAACCTTCAGTGTTAGAATGAGAATCTGCTGTAGTGCCAAGTCCTTCCCTCATAATGCTACTGTATAGCCACCTACATGATTCAATGCCCGCAACTCTCTTTGACTGTTGATCGCCCTTAAATAAATCCTTACCAAATCCTCTGCAATTTTTTTGCGCTTCTCTCTCTGTGCTCTCCAAGTGTTTAGAAGTTGAAAAATGTTTGAATGATGAGGAAAAAACACTATTTATTTTATCTCTTTCTAACGACTGGCAGTTATTGTACCTCGCATGACCCATCCTCAGTTTTGGAACCGACGCGTCATTTCCACTATCCATGTTAGACGTCTTGTACCTTCTCAATAAAGCCATCTTTCCCTAATTAGCCCTCCCCTCATATTTTAATCTATTTTTCTCTCCTGTTTCCATATCTTTCTTTGATCTTCCCATACTCATGATGACTCATACTTACACGTTATAAAATTTTTGTAGCTTTACTTAAAAAACAAAACTAGAAGCTCCTACATTTTTTTTGTTTTTGTTTCTTATACGTATAGTACTAGTGACATCATTTTCAAAGCTAACAAAATTATCAAAGTTATTCAAGATTGTCTAGCAAAACAGTCTCAAACGGTATTTGTAACTATAAAGGATCAATTTGACTTTCATCTTTTCTTTAAAATTCAAAAAACAAATAAAAAAAATATTACATTTATTTATGATAGCACTTCACATATAATTACACCTAAAATAGCCTTGATGACCTGGACGACCACATCTGATCAGATATCCTCCAGCGATCATCAGATCTTTAGACTCGATCTCCTACACAACAAGCAATCTCACTGCTTCCTTTCGAGCTATAGGGTCCACCATTATTTCTTGGACCATCTCTTCATAAAAATGACATTCATATTCCCGCTCAATCCCAATCATATCCAAACCCTCAACATTTACCTCCCTCACTGGCAATTCATCATCATAATCCAACAACCCAAAAATTTGTTTATGCACTTCTGCTATCTTAATAGCCAATCGCCCCTCAGCAGTGTAACAAATTCTCTCAGAATGAGTCCACCTTATCATCCTTTTCTTCTACCTATCTCTTCCTCCTAAACACCCCATACATTTTTATACCCTGTCTGGCTATAATATTTTGCACAGCTCGGGATGTTCTCCTTTTATCTCATAACAAAAACCATAGAATCATGGTAGAAGTTATATCTGAACCTATCTCTTTCAATTGAACTTAATCATTTGGTCCTATTTAATATCGGCCTGATTCCTTCCTGCAAACTATCGCTGATCAACCTACTATTCCTAAATTTGTATAATTTATTTTCCTCTATATTTTTATCCAACCTCAAGTTAACCTTATAATACCTACATGGCAAAATATTTCTAACAGTTCGATTATGATACAATAATTTTTTCATCTTATCACTATCTTGGCAAACTCGCGCCATTATTCTTAGCTCGATTCCAGAGATATTCTATTCTAATTCAACACAATGTTTGGTGAACATATATTATTCATTTTGAATCAAAATGCAGATACATTTACAGATAACAAGTCTTTCAAAGTACTCAAAAATTGAATACTTTCACAAATATTAAGTCTTACAATCACTGAAAAATCATGTACTTTATAGATAACAAGTTTTTTGAGTGATTTACAGATAAAGAATCCTTCAGGCACCCCAAAAATCAAGCTCTTCAGTTTATCCTACTTCAGTGATTTTTTAACCTAATACAAGCAGAAATTGGAAATAATAAAAAACATCCCTCACATGAGTTTGGTCAAAGTCTAGTCAAACTTCTAATGAAAACTATGCAAGCTGTAGACTAAGTGCTGGCAACAACTCTTCAAGCTGAAGGCCTTCTTAGAGAAAAAAAGTGATGGAAATACAGAAGCAGACTTCCACTTTTCATCTTACTCCTCCACTGCCATTGCCATCACCGCCTCTCCCATAACCACCACCCTCACAGAGTTGGTAGAGATGAAGAGGTCCCAACCTTAGAATCTATGGTGATTCAAGAAATCAGCATAACTGCCCCGCAGTTATGCCTATCCCTGCATCTATCCCCCCAGCCTTGTTCTCCGCCAGAGTACGGAGACAAGCCCAACGTTCCTCGCCCGCCAAGACGACAACGTGAAACCTCCACCTACATTAAAATTCCTCCTCAGCCTCAACCACTTCGTCTTCCGATATACCTTGATAAGTCGATGGAATAAGAGCGGGTATCGACATCTCCAAGGATTGATCGCCAAAGTATTTCAACTTCAACCTCTGTATTTCAGACGTAATCCTATCTTCAAGGACCAACCTTCGAGTCTTCACCGTTTTGAATATTTTGGAGAATTTGACAAATTACAAGCGTACTTTGCTTTAAAGATTCGATACAGGTACAATTTATATAACACTACATTTATTGTGCAGGTACGTTTTTCCAAACGTCATCATTCATTACAGACGCAACTTTTTAAATCATAATCGTCACATACATCAGTATCTAGATCTTCATTTAATACACGTCATTTCCCCATAACTTCAAAACTTCCATACAGTCAAAGCCATCATTACCGAAATCTAATACCAAAGAACTTCAACCTGATAACCAATTACACACAGATCTTTACTCAGCCAAAGCCACTCGTGACTTTGGTTCCAAGGGGGCGATTATAGGTACATATCCCTCGATCTTACCTAAAATCGAGCTGTCGCCAGTTTGAATTACCTTTGTCTCAGACTCACGCATTTTTAACATAATTTCTCCAATCAACATTCTAACCTACTCCACGAACTGGTGAAGAATATGGGTCAAATTCAAACCAAAAATCCTAAACCAGTCAAAGACACCTATCCCTTACAAACTCAACAGTTATTCAATCAACCGTCACTAGCGATATTGTTTAGAGAACGTACTCCAGCACGATGAAGGGCTGCGGAGAAGGCCTATATCAGGAAGAAGTTCCATAAGAGATAGGGACCAAGAAACTACTTGTTCTAGATTCTCAGAAACATTCAAACTTCTTAGTTATAAGGTTCAAGCATTTTAACACATAGAGATCACTGGTAATAAGATATCCACCACAAGCAATAAATATACTTTTGCAAAAATCATCCACTCGAGGCCGTGGTTTTTTTTACCTATTCAGATGTTTTCCATGCTAAAATCACCTGTGTCATTTTTTGTTTTCCATTAAAATATTGTCGCAAGTTCATTGGTGTGATAATAAATTCCAAGCCATTTTGAGCTTACAGAATTTGGCCATTACAGACCCATCAACTTGAATTAAAGAACTGGAGGTGGATGTAGTTCGTATTCAAACTTATGTACATAGAGAAAAGGAACGCTTAAGGGAGAGCCAAGATAAGTTAGATATCACTCTTCGTAGAAAGTTAGTGTAAGAGGGGGTGATTAGGAGGAAGGATCAATTGTTAAGGAAGAAGGATGAGTTGCTAAATAAGGCTCCTATTGGGGAAGTAAAGGAAATGATATATAGGAACCTGGAGGAACTTTATGCTTAGCTGGTATTGTTGAGAATGACGAATAAGGCTTAACTAGATAATGCAAGGGAGAAGATGGTGGAGCCTCATGAGATTATGACACACTTAGAAAAATGCATGGAGTGGCAAGACAAACGGTACAAAAACTTGAAAGATCATCACTAGAGATTATAAAAGGATTTTTCTGAGGTAATAAGGCCCAATCGAATTACGTCTGTTCATGACATAGTGCGCTCGTAGGACCTAATGGCCGCTATTGCTTATTTCATATAGAAAGAAAGGAGGCTTGAGTTTGAGAAGGATATGTAATGGCATGTTTTCCTGAAGGATAATCTTTGCCAATAATTTGCGTAAGGATGGTGCAGCAATAAGCTAAAATGAATAAAATTTTATGTGGAAACTCAGTAAAGGTTGAGAAAAACCATGACCTTGAGGAGGATTTTGATGTAAAATCTTATAGGTTTTTAGTTCATTACAGATTGCGGTGTGATAGTAAAGCAATGATGAATAAGTAGTAAAGTTGCGGATCTGAATAATCTATTCTCTGCCTATATTTATAGTAGATACATGCAGTTTACAAAAAGAAGAAATAGTCTCCTATTTCTAGGGTAGTGGGCAAACTTTGTGAATCTCTAACGGCTCTTTCTTGACCATGTACAATGGCTATTTTTAGTAGGTTGAGGACTTGTGGCTATAGACGTGGCGTCTTCTCGATTGCTGAGCTGTCTTCGACTATGTTATGTTGGCTTACCTTTGTCACATATGGGAAATGTGCTACTACAATTGCCTCATTCTCGATAGAAGTACTTGTGGTTTTGTCGAAAATAAACTAGAATCTGAATAGGTTGCCGAATGTTAGAAAGTCTTCATGTTTTCATTTCCAAGGTCAAAGTTAAGTGAATCTGGCCATGTTTTTCCCAAGGACTGTTTAATGCGAAACATTAGACTGTGCAACTAGAAATGAGGTTATAAATAGGCTAGTTAAATAAGGCCTTTTTGGTGGTAGATTTGGAAAAGTTGTCACCCCAGATGTGGCGTAGCTAGTGGTCTGAGGGTGTATACGGTGATTGTGATGAATATCCAGAGGTAAAGTTTATTGCAAAGTTCTTGTTTCCTAATCCTTTGATGGTTTCTGCTATTGCTGGGAGAATTGAGGGTGATAGAGTTAAAGAGTATTTTCACGCGGGGTATCTGTTGGAGCTTGTATCAGTTGTTATTACAGAAGGTATTGAAATTCATCAGATTTTGGGAGAAGGGGCTACTACTTATATTAAAGATGATGATGTGAAGGCTGGCTGGGAGTTTTGGGATCTTGTCGATCTAAATAATCTTATTATAATTTTTTGCTACCATTCTTTAGTAGAGGCAGTTCTGTTTAAAAGTTCCCTGACGTGAGATTCATTGAGTTTTTTAGGATATCGCTACTCTTTTCCCCGGAGGCAATATCCGATTCTAGTGAAAAGAGGTACATAGCAATTATGCTTCAAGTCGAATGATAAATTGAAATGTAGTTGGATGTAATATAATCAAAGGAGTGCATTGTCGAATGTAAAATGTAATATGTTACAGATAGTTAATGAATAATAATTGTTCATTTTGATTATGTTTTTAGTTTTGTAATCTTAAATTTTTAAATAAACATCTAATCGAAGTATGTTGATGTCGAGGTGGATTGTGCTGAGTGTATATAAATCTCAATTGTAATAGATCTTGAAGTATAAATTTATATGAGTGGGGCCAAGAATAGATTTCGAGGGTGATTGATTTGACAATTAAAAGTGTAAAGTTCTAATTAAAAAATAAATGTTAGAATGGTTTATCTTGGACTTGGTTGTACTATAAGTACATCCTGTACTCATAAAAATTGAGATTTGTGTTTGGAGAAATGGTGAAGACTAGGGCGCAAGTACAAAATGAACGGTTTAGTCATGTTCAAGTTAAGTATTAGGAAATTTATAGACATTACTTCAGAAATCAGAGCGCTAATAGTCACTTTGAAACTCCAATTAAACCTAAATATGAAGGGATAAGCGAGGCAGAGGCGAAGGATGCGGAAGAAGAGTTTGAGTTTCATTGCCAGCTTGAATTTTGTAGTCCACCAGAACGTGTTAGATATATGTACACTCATGCTAAAATGATGGTTAGGAAGGAGGATGCTACTGAGATTAGGAATATTTCAGGGGAATATGTATTTTTTTGTTCTTTCTTTTGTTATTGTTGAAGTAGTTAATGTAATGATCGAATAATTTCGTATGGTGAAATAGAATGAATTTGTTTGTCAGACATGGTTGTCGATGATTGTAATGAGTAATGTTGTTGAATATTTTTGGACTTGTGTGATTGAGAGACAAGTATAATACAATGCTACATGTGGGTAATTGTATTGCCGAATAAAAATTAAATTTTGAATTGAATGTTTAAAGATTTTCTCGAGAATAGAGAGAAATTTAGCTAATAATAAATATGTCGAGGTAATGGTAGAATTAAAAAAGGCTAGGTGTATTCCTGTATGTGACATTTTGAAGTATAAGGAAATGGATGTACAACATTTTTATGGTAAAATAGATTGTGCTTTGTTGAGCATGGATATACCAGATGGTGTTCTTCGAGATATGGAAGAGTTGGAGCATCAGTGCATGTGTTTATTATCTTTTAGATGGTGAAGAGTCAAAGACTTCGAGAAAATACGTGTAAGGCATTATGCTCGAGTACTTGAATGGTTGCGAAGTGGTATAATGAGCAGTCACGTAGGGCCTATAAATAGCCCCGGGGTAGGCTACTGTTCATATTTTATAAACTCTGAAAAAATTCTT
Organism: Kingdonia uniflora; assembly: GCA_014058105.1. Taxonomy (NCBI): domain Eukaryota; kingdom Viridiplantae; phylum Streptophyta; class Magnoliopsida; order Ranunculales; family Circaeasteraceae; genus Kingdonia; species Kingdonia uniflora. The sequence goes on along the minus strand of JACGCM010000441.1, from coordinate 849,305 downwards.
TCAAGAGAGCAAAGCGGGCAAAGTAGAGGGATATTGAGGCAGTGTGAATTCAAGGATAGTAATTTTTGTTATTTTGTGTAATATTGGAATGATTCCTTGTAAAGTTGTGTAGAGGTAGATATGATTAGGATAGTGTTAAAAGGAATTTGAATTAGGACGGATGGATTTGATGAATTGGAGATTTTACTACAATAGGGTTTTGATGATAGAATTTATTATAGTGATGTTGAAGGTTTATGTTTCTGTGGCAATGTAGTCGTAAAGGGTTATAAGGGTCTTAGAGAGAGGGTTTGTGAGAAGTGGGTGGTCATGAGGGGAGAGGGTGATTGGTGGGGGTCACTACGAGTATGACGTGACTGTATGGTGATGTTTGGATTCCTTCGTGATTGTCGGAAATGGAGTTTCGAAGTAGGTGGTATTTGGCCGAATTTCATGCCGGAGAAGGTATAATTTTGTATCTTTTGAATTCAATTGTTTTTGCGGGAAACATGCGAAGTGCGGTCGTGAAGTTTGTGGTGCCTGAATTTCGACAAAAACAAATAATAGTACAGTAATCGATGTTAGGACTTAGAAAAAATATTAATGAAATATTATATCTAGAACTGAATGTAGTAAATGTATTTGGGTAGTAATGATATCCAGCAGATAGTAATGATAATAATGAGAGAATGATGTGTTGGAGAGTAAACTCGACATCTTTATGAATATCAACATATGAACATATATATAATGTATCAGATATGATAGATACTAATTATTGTAAAAAATGGAATCTGATTTTCAGGTTCTTAAAAATGGCTGAACCAATTCAAATCGATAATAAAAATATATTCGGGAACCTTAAAGATGTAGAGCCCCTGATGATTGATGTAACCACCTATGTTCAATTGTTGGGTGGTAGATATAGGGTGGGGTCGAGTAGTGCAGACATAGCTAGTGTCAACCAGTTTAGGGTGGCACCTAGGATTATGGAAGTGTCTGACGAGGAGGATATCGAGACAGATGTGGATCATGAGTCACATGTTAGTGATCGAGAAGGTTGTGGGGGTGGGGAGGAAGACGTTGAGGAGGCTGGTTATGGAGATTTTGAGTTTCAAAAGAAAGTGTTGTATTCCGCAAGATATTAGGTTATTGGAGTATCAACATGATATGACCGACCAAGAAATACCCTTGAGTTGATCAAAAGAAGTTGTTGAATTTCTTCGACATGGCACCTGGTCAGTTTAACCCAAATGTGTATTACCTGTTTCGCGTATCTGGGGTGATAAACGGTCGCTTAAAGTCAAGGGAAGAAGAGTTGATCATAGTGGTTGATTTATGTGTGTGCTACACAATTAAGCAGAATCTAAAAAAGATAGGTTACCGATACTTGGCGAGGTTTCTGAAGAGACTGTTATTCTATGACATGGTGTCAACAGGAAGGAGGTATAGCGATGAATGTCTATTTGTGTCTGGGAACTATGAGTTTGATAAAAAAGATCTGGGGGAGCCCTTGATAGGAAAGACTTTTCATTTAGATTTGTGGTTAGGTAACGTAAATGTCGATGTTTTGGATTTGTATATTTAATGAAAATTGTTTATAACTGTTTTTTGGTTTTTGTGCAGCTTTCAAAGATATCGATAGGAATTCTGAAGTACAAGAGAAACTGTACAATATTAGGAAGGGTTTCTACGAAAGGATCGATAACCTTGTCGTCGACCAGGAGAGAGTTGGTACTTTATTTCCAGAAGCAGGCTTAAAGAGGTCGAGGGCTAAAGGGGCAGAACTTTTAGGAATCGACGAAAAGATGTTTGCAAAGAATAAAGGAGCTTCAGATTCCAGTTTTCCTTTGGAATATCCTTCATTAGCTGGGTATATGGCGTATTCTATAACTACGGAGTGAGACTCGATGTTACTAAAATATTGGGAAAGGGTAAGAAGAAAAGGGCGGCTAGCCAAGTTCTTGCTCCTCTTCTACCTCTGAAGAGGCACTCTCGATGGTCAAACATTAATGAATGGTTAAAGGTCGAGACACCGATTGCTTTGCCGAATGGGCGACCTCCATGAGTTTTGACAAGTACACTTCCGAAGAAGAGGGCATATTCGGAGTCGTTGAAGAAGAAATATGTCGAGGAATCTGAGATTGAGATCTAGAGGACGATGGAGGCATATATTCCTGAGACGGATGTGCTTGAGGTGGAAGTGGATGACCGTTTGGTTGGGGTAGAGAACTTGATGACTTTTTCTGAGCGAGGGCCACCGAAACATGTCGAAGGTGAGAACATTTTCTGCTTTGAATCACTTTAAGAATTTAGTACCTCGTACAAATACTTATATTATCAATGTAATGCAGATCAGGAAGTTGTTGACTTAGGCCAAAGATCGTATTGTTGGCGGTGGCAGTTTGGTTAATCAACTTGTGGCGTACAAGAATATCGAGAAAGATTTGACGAGGGAGAAAGTAGCATTGACTGAGGTCAAGAAGGAGTTGAATGTTACGTTAAATAAGTACAAGCTGGAAGCTGGGAAGGCGAAGGAAGTTTCCCTTCGTAATGCAAAGAACGTTTAGGAGAAAAAGATTGAGGTTTTAAGTGTAGGGACTTATCCCTCGAGCTCTGGACACTCGGCCTCATTTATACCTCGAGCTCCAAAAGACTCGATCCAAACACGTTACAAACACGTTAACAGTTACACATCGACTACAAACTCAAGAAGAACGTGGATCGTCCATAACAGATGTAAACAGAACAAGTCAAGATACACCTGTCTCCCACGAGCTAGCAGTTACACACTCAACTACCCATGACTCCTACTTTCAAGAGAACGTGTTCAAGTACGATGTTAAGCCGAGAGCAGGGTCTATAAAAGGGCAGAGCTCCTAAGGAAACGGGATGGTCGACAGACAAATCTATACATACAATTATCTGATCTCTGGCAATGTTTTCTTAGATTAACTCTTGTAATAAGATTCTCTTAATCTTTCAAGCAATAATACTACTTTCGCAAAATCCTCCACTCGAGGTCGTGGTTTTTACCTAATCACAGGTCTTCCACGCTAAATCCCCTGTGTCAAGTGTTATCTCTAATTTAATTCTTGTCATAGTAGTTCTTTTTGTAAGGATCAACTTCAAGCTAGTTCGAGCTTTATGAAATCTGGTCCCTACATTTGGCGCCCTCTGTGAGAACGCACGGTTTTTCCACGTACTTAAGGGCCACAATTGATACTCATCAGTTAAGCAGTATTCAATTATGGTTCAAACACATAAATCTTCGAGAGCTCAGCCTAAAAGTTTGAGGGAACCTGATCGGGTTGCCGAGCTTCAGGCGAGCTTAATTGACAAAGCCGATAATCAGAGTCAGCTCGAGCGCCAGCTATTGGAATATTGAGAACTCCACAAGAAGGAGTCAGAATGAGAGCGTCAAGTTCGAGTTCTGGAGACAAAGGAACAAGAAGCTCAAATGTTAGCTTTTCAAACAGCTTTGAAGGCATTACTGAGCAGCCAACCACCACCATCCCTGAGAGAGCCCGAAACAGTACCAAAAATCTCAAGTGTTTCCGTTCATGTGAGGTTAGGGCCACATAAGGTACATAGTACATACATTTCCAGGATTCATCGTGGGGATCCACAAGCACCAATAGTCTTAATTCATTTGGAATAGGAGTCGCAGACAGATATCAGCAGAGACCTCCTTACCAAGGAAGTCTTGCGACCTCCTTACCGAGCCCCGTTTTCTGAACATGTGAGCGAGGAAATAGGTGACCACGTTCCCAGACTCATACGTCAAGCGGTTCCAGCAGTTCTGACAGTTCCAGTAGTTCCAGCAGCTCCTATCCTTTGGCATTATATTTCTCAGGAGCTCATGGACCTGCGTATCAGGGAGATCATCGAAGCAACGGCTTTAGATGCGAAGGATGACTCGCATAAATTACAAGGTAGTCTAATTGCTAAAGAATTATTTGATATGAATGTCCCAACAGGTTTTCATACACCCAAGATCATTAAATACAAAGGAATCGATCCTTGCTAGCATGTTTAGAAATTCCACGACTCATTCACATCCTTTGCCGGCTCTTCGCTACCAGTCTCCAGGATGAACCTCTCCGTTGGTTCGACTCTTTACCGGAAGGTTCGATTCATACCTTCGGGCAGTTACAGAAAATCTTCATCAAGGCTTATGCCCACAACAAAGACAGAGAAGAGAACTTATATTCTCTTATAAGTCTCAAACAAGCACAAGGGGAAAAGCTCGAGGAGTTCTTCAAGAAGTTTGTCGAACTGGATCGTAAGGCCGACAATCTAGATCAGAAGACAGCCGTGTCCGCATTCACAAATGCTCTGCAGTTCAATTGCAAAGCTAAAGAGTATCTCTTCCTGAAGAGGCCCAAGATTCTCGAAGATATGATCAAGAAAGTTAACAATTACATCAATTTTGAGTGGATGATGCCCGAACAGAATAAACCTGTAAAGGCAGTCCACAACACCAAAGTTTCTTCTACAGATTCTAACAACAACAACAGCTCGAGTGATCAAGGCGATCCTAAACGAGTAAAGACAGAGCCAGACGGAGACAACAATCAGAGGTCGCAGAAACCATCCAGAACAGTCATACCAAAGTTGAATGCCAAGCTTTCCGTGATATATCCTATTTTCCAGAAGGATAAATGTTTCCATCCAGCTTGGCATCTTGATCCAATAGCAGGCTGACCTTATTGCGAATATCACAAGATTAAGCACCACAACACCGACAATTGTTATGGTTTGAAAAAGCTCATGGATATCAATTTTAGGGATGGGAGGATGCTCAAATACATCATCGATCTTCCCAGCTATAAAGATGGAAGCTATCAGAAACAAGATGACGTGACTCAAGTAACAAAACAAGCAGAGGAGAAGCATCTATATCATCTCTACTGCAGCAATATGATCGAGATCAATCAGGTTTCGAATTCCAACAGAGTCAAGCAGAGGAAGTTGGGCGAGTGCTGTGACCTTGCCGTCAAGGATAAGGAAGCCAAGCTCCTTCCAGAGTCAAGCAATCGTCGAAAGGGAATCTCCTTCAAAGACTACGACACAGGACATATGAAGTATCCTCATCATGACACACTAGTAATTATGCTTAAAATGAGGAGCTTCATAATGCACACCATGATGGTGGACACAAGAAGTGGGGTTGAGATCCTTTTCCTGAGTACGATTGACCAGATGGGGCTCTTAGATCAGGTCGTTCAAAGCGAGGTAGACATCAGTGGGTTTAATGGGTCCAAAGAAGTACGAGTTGGGAGGATTACTATCCCGATCACAGCAGGGCCTACTACTATCGACATTATTTTTTACATCATAAACTCAAAATCAAGGTATTTAGGGATACAAGGACGCTGTTGGCTGCACAATATGGAGGCCATCCCATCCAGGTTCCATAAAATGCTCCATTTCAAACATAACAACGGTATTTATGAAATCAAAGGAAGTCAAAAATTCTCTCGATCTTGCAAGAATACAATCTCACCAGTTCTCGACCATTCAGAACAGATTGCTGCATAGCAATCATAGAAGGCTGATCACCTCGATGGTCAGTCTTTTTCAGCCGAGCCCGTGGAATTTGACAAGATCGATGGAGTTAACCGTGGTACTTATATTGGTACAAAATTAATTCAAATAGAGAAAGAAGTTCTTATTTCTTTCCTCCAATCCAACAAAGACGTTTTCGCATGAAACTCCCTAGAAATGCCAGGCGTAGAGCCCTCCAAATCTTGCCACATTTTAAATATCCACGAAGGCGCCACAACAGTTAAGTAGAAGCAACGCAGGTTATCTCCAAGACTTCGAGACGAGGTGAACAAGGAGATCGACAAACTTATCAAGGTCGATTTCATTCTAGAAGCCAAGTACCCATAATGGATTTCTAATATCGCTGCTGTTCCAAAGAAGAATGGAAAGGTTCAGGTCTGCACGGATTTTATAGATCTAAACAAACATACTCCAAAGGACAGCTTACCTCTTCTAATCAATCATCAGATCCTCGACTCTACAGCAGGTCACAAACTCTTGTCCATGATGGACGCCGCTTCGGGGTACAATCAGATTTCACTCTTGGAAGCAGATCAAGAAAAGACTACGTTTATTACAGAAAGAGGTCTCTACTGTTACAAGATCATGCCATTCGACCTTAAGAATGCTGGAGCCATTTAGCAAAGGCTAGTCACAAGTATGTTCAAAGAATACTTGGGAGAAGCAGTCAAAATCTATATTGACGATATGGTTTGCAAGAGCCTAAAAAAAGAGGATCACATCTATCATCTCTCTATAGTATTCAGTATATTACGATCCTACAGAATGAAGCTTAATCCAGAAAAATATCAGTTCGGTGTTCACTCGGGAAAGTTCTTGGGTCATCTTATCAGCAAGAAAGGGATAGAAGCAGATCCAGATCAAATTCGAGCTCTTTTGGACATGCCTTCACCATCGACATAGAATGATGTACAAAAGATCGCAGGAAAGATTGTAGCAATCAACAGATTCGTATCCAAGTCCTCGACCGATGCATATGGTTATTTATGCTACTCAGAGGTTCTACTCAACGAGGCAAAAGTTCAAAGAATGAAGATATCAACTGGACACCAGAGTGCTAAGCAGCCTTTTAGGAACTCAAAACTTACCTAGGGAGGGCTCCAATCATTAGCACTCTGATAGACAATGAGGAACTGATTATCTACCTCACAGTTACAGATACTTCTCTCAGCTAGGTTCTCATTCGGCTTGAAGGAAAAATTGAAAAACTGATCTTCTTTATCACAAGACACTTACTTCAGCGGAAACGTGGTACTCTAAAATTAAAAGATTACTTTTAACTCTCGTTTACACCACACAAAAACTCAAACACTATTTTCAAGCACATCCTGTCAAAGTCATGATGAACTACCCACTTTGGGAAGTATGGTCTAAGAAAGAGAAATCCCAAAAAGTACAGCAGGGGTCCATCCATTTGGGGGAGCACGAAATCAAATTCGAACAACGAATTTCCAAAAAGGGTCAAGCAGTCGCTGATTTTCTAGCAGACTTTCTAGTTTTAGATCCTGACTGGGAAGAACATGATCCAGATCTAGCCAAAGATACAGCAGATAAGTTTCCACCCTCCAAATCTTTTAATGATCGGGCATCATGGATATCTCAAAAAGGGTGGAGGCTCCACACCGATGGTTCAACAGGACCCGCAGGGTCAGGATTTGGGATCGTTCTCATTACTCCTTCCAACGACAGAATTGAGAAATCCATCCGTCTCGACTTCGAAGCTTCGAACAATGTTACAGAGTACGAGGAACTCATTCATGGTCTAGACTTGGCTCTCAAACTCGGAATCACTAAAATCTCAGCCTTCGCAGACTCTCTTCTAATCGTTCATCACTACTAAGAACTTTACAAGAAGAATGGAATCATGGTCGGTTATGCAGCTTTGGTTGCAGAAAAGCTAAACAAATTTCGCAAATCTACGTTCGAATACCTCCCTCGAGGAGAGAATCGCCACGCTGACTCCTTGGCTTACTTAGCTGGAGTATTGGGTACAAAATCAAGACACCTTCAAATCGAAGTTATTTCTAGCCCCAATATTAATTGTACTACAGTATATGCGATTAACACTGGGGGCGATGAGATGGCGGAAGATGATTGGAGGAAACCATTCATTACGTATCTTGGTCCGGATATTACATGCAACGGGCCACTACCAAATGATCCACAGCAGTGCAGACACATTATCAAAAATTCAAAGCGCTACACTGTCCAGCCAAATGGCAATCTCTACAAATGCTCAGTCACTGGTCCATAACTCGAGTGCCTCTCTAAGGAACTTGCAGGCAAGATGCTTCGAGATCTACATGAAGGAATCTATGGATCCCCTACCGCAGGACGAGCTCTTGCTAACAGAGCTATTACCCAAGGAGTTTTCTGGCCAGGGATGCGGAAGCAAGCTGAAGAATACTCAAGGAAATGCGATGCATCTCAGCGCCATAGAAATCAAATTTGGGCCCCTGCCCTCGAACTCCATGCCAGTAAGGTGTGGCCATTTAAACGATAGGCACTAGATCTAGTGGGTGAATTCCTCAATACTCTAGGTAATTAGAAATTTCTGCTTGTTGCCACGGATTACTTCACTAAATGGGTCGAAACAATTCCTCTATGCAGAACTCGAGAAGAAGAGGTCATTTCTTTCATTTGGCAGCATATCATCACAAGATTTGGTTGTCCACATTTGATCCGTATCGATAATGGTCGTCAGTTTGTGGGGCCAAGGTCGCAGCATTTCTCATCAAACACAACATAATCCATTCTCTATCAAACCCATACTACCCCCAGGGAAACGGACATGCAGAGATCACAAACAAGATCATCGTGGATGGTCTCAAAAAGTGCCTTATGTTACAGAAGAAGGGCAACTGGATAGGTGAATTACCTCACGTCTTATGGGCTTATCGAACTACACCGTGGAAGTTAACACAGTGATCTCCTTTTCTACTTGCCTGCGGAACTGAAGCAGTGATCCCAACAAAGTATCACCATCCTGTGAGAGACCATGAGCTCACAGACGAAGAAAATGATTTTGAATTAGCTTGTAACCTCAATTGGATCGGTGAGACACGAGATCGAGCTATCGCAAATCTTGGTCGATATCATCAAATGCTGGCAAATTCCTAGAACAAACAAGTTCACACTCGGGAGTTCGCTATCAACGACTGGGTCTTTCGAGAAATCCCAGATAACAGAAAAGATTCACATGGTGGGAAACAAGCAGAAAACTGGGAAGGTCCTTTCATGGTCATAGGTCAAACTGGCCTAGGTTCATACTATCTCATGATGGAAGTCAGTGACAAAATTCTAAATCCATGGAATACAAGAAGATTGAAGTTATATCAACGTTGAACAACTCCTCCGTCACTCAGAAAGGTTCAATCCACCTCGAGATTTCCCCTCCAATGTATGTACAAACTCTTTTCAATCGATGAAATCTCTTTTTTATCACAAGAATCCCTGCTATACAGTTCCTCTTCATTTCGATCATCTCCAAGGGTAAAAGCACAGTTTATCCTAGCTCGATCCTTAAAGGTAAACCACATCTAACATTGGTAATGGCATAGATAATACTAGCCTAACTCCTGATGATACTCGTACATCCAAAGACGGGGGCCATATCGAACCTCTTAGTCTAAAGATAACAAGCCTAAAGCACGAGTGAGGAAAAAACTTGCTCGCTGCCGCTAAGCTCTAGAAGGCATAGATAATACTAGCCGAACCCCTGAGGACTCAAAAACCTCTGGGGCTGGGGCCATAAAGAGCCTCATAATCCCAACTCAAAAACCTCTGGATCAGGCCTAAAGCATAAGTGAGAGACGTTGCTCGCTGCCGATAAGCCCAACTCTCCAATATAGTATCAAGGCATAGATAATACTAGCTGAACCCCTGAGGAAACACATCTGGGGTGGAGGCCATAACAAACCTCTTAGCCTGCGGTGACCGCCTAAAGTACGAGCAAAGATAATACTAGCTCGCTACCGCTAAGTCACCCTAAAGTCCAAGGGTGGAAGCACAAATAATACTTACTTCTGCGCCCACGAACTTCTTCTAATTCAATGGGTCAAACAAGGGAATAACATCTACTGCAGGTGTGGAAATATTAGTTTCCCATATCAACATTTCAAATTACAATGCTCCTCTAAAGGCCTACATCGAGCACTGAAGCATCAACATCTGCTAATTACAAAAGGTACTCGTTATCAGAATTCAAGTCTATTTCTTTTTAATTCTGCTGGATTTCTTGATGGGAGAGTAGTCGACCTACCTCCTTCAGCAGAAGTAGGTGAGACTACACTCGAGCTTCCCCCTATTTCAGTCCTGGATGCCATATATTCTGGAGCTCGTTCAACACCAATTTCTCTCCCTCGAGCTATCTGTTCAGCCATCGTGGTCTTAATACCACGATCCATAACCTCAATTGGATCTATGCTCGGGATATCGAGTTTACATACACAAGTCCTCCCAGAGAAGTAATCTTGCATCAAATCCCTCTCAACTTACAGGAATTTTATTTCCTCAAAAAAATGCTACCAATGCGCTTAATTGCCATTGATGCAAAGCTTCACCATCACATTTTTCTTGCTCATGAACTACTAGTTCCTTTAAGGATTGGTGAGTAACAACAACGCACTTGTTATCCCTTAAAGGACAAGCTTTCAATTCAGCCAGTTCAGCTGTTAATTGATCAATACGTTCACTCATCTGCTTTGTAAGATCTATCGACTTCTGCCGAGAATTTGTAAGATCAGTACGCATATTTTCTACAAACTCTTCTTTTTGACGAAGAAATTCCTTCATCTCTCGACTTCCCTCACCAGAAAAATTTTTACCATCCTTTTATCTATTTCAAATTTGAGATCCTTCTCATACTTTAATTCACATACACGTAATTTCCGCTCCAATTCGGAAATTTGAGCACAGAGTTGATTAATTCTTTCATTCATCTCCTTATCACGTTGTACAACCCTCCTCACATTTCCCTGAGCGTGGACCAAATCATCCACCAAACTTTTGTTCTTGGCTTGAACCTCTGCTAAATCAGCCCTGCTCTGAGCCTCTCTTCCCTTTAAATAATGTAAATAAGCCTTCAAACGATCTAACCTAGCAATCAAACTATCGCGTATTTGTGCAGAGTCATGCAATTCTAAATCTTTGCCTGCAATACTACTGTTCAATTTTTCAAAATCGGCCTTGGACACAGCCAAGTCAGTTCACGCAGTATCCAGGTCGATCTCTTTCTTTGACAACTGCTCGTTCAGAGCACGAAAGTTACACTTCATGTCAGATATCTCATCATTCAATGCTCTAATACGTTACTCGGCTAACTCAACCTCGTGCCGAGAACCTAACACAACCTTTTCCTTCAACTCAACAAGTTCATTGGTAAGTTGGTTCAAGGCCAAATCCCTGCTCAAAATTGTTGCAGTCATAACCACGACTTCGCTCTTAGCTTCTTTGAGCTTCAGAGAAAGCTTCACATTATCATCCAACCAATCTTCATACTGGGAGATCAAAGCCTCATATTCTTCTGCATACTCAGTATTATACAAAAGAGTGTACTCTTCTCTCTCTCTAGCATTGTCTAGCTCCTTCTGCATAACAGTTAGCAAGGACTCACAACATCAGTACCTAATTGGGAAACAGATCGACAAAAGCATACTGACAAACTTACAGAACTGACACCTGCAACCTCAAGACAGCCAATGCCTCCTTGGCCTACCAAACAAGAAGCGTTCTTTGGTCACAAGATAGAGTGTACATACACAAACATCCTGAGCTAGAATAAACTTACAAGGTACATATCCCTTCTTCAATTAAATTCCTGTTCATCTAGTTATTAATTTATCTGAATTATCTAACCTGCAATTCAGTAGAGGATTTTTTCTCCACATCAAGCAGGCCCTCTAACTCGACAACTCTGAGGCGCAAGCTTTTTATTTCCTACAATACGAAGTTTCATAAGAAAAACATTGTTGACATCAAACAGCAGTAAAATATTACAAAGCTCGAGTTCATGTTTCACAACCAATGTTACATTACACGATCATCCTACCTGATCAAGAGTTTCCTGATTATCGGAAGCGGTCTTTTCAACAACATTTAGGCCATCCTCCATTTCCTCAACCTCCTCTTCATTCATAATTTCCTTCTCCTCATAATTCCCTTCGCTAAATGCCAAAATCTCTGCCTTTGTATACCTCAGCTGGTAGAGCTTCCCTGCAAGGTTGTTCCGAGAAGTAGCAGACGCGGTAACCAATCGCTCCGCTTCAGCTATACTTTCGGCCCTATCTTCCTTCAGCTTTAGGGCAGCAGTTTCCCTTTCTTTCTCCAGCTCCAGCTGAAAAGCTTCCCTTTCCCGAGTCAGGTTCTCTTCAAATTGGTTTTTCTCTCCCTCGAGCTGGGAGATCCTCTATTCTAGCTCAATCGACCTATCTTGGAGACCAAGCTGATCCCCCCTCAGAGCAAGAGAAAACTGCAAAAAGAAATAAGTCAGCTCGAACAACATAGCAGCTCGACAAAACCAACTATTCACTAACCTTCTTAAACTTGTCATCCACAACAGTAACCATCTTCTCTCGAGCTTAAGCTCGACATTGTTCCTCCAGGAGACCAGCTTCAACCTCAAAACACGGCCTAAAGTCCACCACCTTAGTGATCTTATCACTTTCCTCTAACACCACCTGCGACTTTGTGGGAGAAATTACCTTCCTACTCCTACTGATCTCGTCCATACTGTTCGACGTAACAGAATGAGCAATAGCCCCCCTTTTTATGGCCTTCCTCTTCGCAAGGTTCCGTACAGCAGTACTGGAGACAGTGGCCATGTCCACTGGCCCATCTGGCATTTCAATAAGCCGCGCAAGCTTCAAAGGAGTATCAAGTTCAGGAGTTAACAATTTCTCTTCAATAGAGCCTGGAGTTTTCCCAGCCATTCTTCTCTTCGCTTGAGATCTCCTGACCTTGTCATCCTTAATAGCTACCCATTTGAACCTACTTATCTCTAACTCTTTAAGAATAGCTTCGAGCTCGATGCCTTCCCTGGAAATGGCGTCTATAAAGGATTCCTTCCTCGATACTTTGCAGTTAATTCTTGCATAAAAAGTCGGCAACGTAAGATACAAATCAACTATGGAAATATAGTTTAACATACAAATGATAGTTTGATTTTCAATGGTATACTTACCCTTTGTTATAGTTCTATTATTAAGTTCTAGGGGTTCCTCATTAGACCGCTGAAAACATTCACCAGACACCCATAAAATGTTGTCATTCTATACTCGCCCTGCTGAAGACAGGTTGAAGAAGTATGGTCTTGAAGAACTAGAAGAAAGATATGCACCATCAGTCCCTATGACATATTTCACAGCGTAATACTCTAGAAAACCCTTGGCAGTAATCCTCCTTTCACTACCAGATGCAGCCCATCTCGCATTAAGGGTTTCGCATATAAGGATAACTTCCAAAAATTGCAATTCAGCTGCGCCGAGCAAACCCCAATCATATTCATAACACTCTTAGCCAAATTGCTCAAAGGCAGCGTCAACGCATAGTTGAACTGGGCTAAATAAAAATAAAAACTATCAGTTCGGCTATCCTTCACCACGCCTTGAACGTACTCCAAGGACACTTCGTCCCCCAAATGCCTGCACTTCTTTTCTTTAGCCAAATCAGGCAGCAAATACAAGTAATCCCCTCATTGACTCACGCTGCAAGTCCTAAAGAAATTACCCCTATATCCGATGTCGTGCCCCCAGATCCCATCTAGACTACTTTTTTCCTTACAGAACTCCCTAAACTGACTAAAACCTGTTGGGTACTCAACTCGAAAGCCCTTCGGACGAGGCCATTCTACCAATTCCGCTACAGTATCCTCCTCATCCCCTTCTCTAATGACGGGAGATAAATGCCTTACAAGGTCTACTTCATCAGCCATTGCACAACCGGAAGTCAAAACCATATTTATCTATAGTAAAGGGTCTACTTTCCATGACGCTGGTCCAAAAAAACCTACAAATAGGTCAAGGTATATATATCAATTTTTATCTAGTACTACTAGATCACTTCTACAATTACAAACTGTCACCAAATGATTTTTATCGCCCCACAGTCATTATTCCCATTGTTATTTTTATTTTATTTTTTGTGTTTGGGTAGGGATTGCATCCTTATCTCGAGACAATAAAGATTTTTATACAAAAACTCTTATAAACCCAAAGACAGACTTACCTTCAGCACCCGAGTGAGAGTCTACAGCGTTGGTGTGCACCAGTTTGCTCAATTTCAACAACATCTTCAAAACCTCCTCGATTTTAGCCTCCTCTTGTAGTTTGCAATTGAGACTCCTAATCACTGTTTTCCTCTTATCCTTTTCTCCTTCGGCGGCAATGGAATTGTCAGTTGAGATCTCTCTCTCTCTAACCCTTCTCTTCTTTTTCTGGTTTTTTGTATTCAGAGAGGGAGGAGAGTTGATACTTATGCACCTTTCCCTGAACCGCTGGCGGTTTGGAGTTTTCTAATAAGCAGTCCTCGATTCCTGAACTGAGCCGTCTGTTCGTCTGAACCTGTCAGACGTGTCGTACCGCTTCGGTGAAAATTACCTTCCCATTATTACGCCAAATATTATACTTTAGTGTATCTCTCAGCCTCTTGGTCCCACTCTTTTTACAATGCCCCAAACTCATGATTCTGAATTATCTACATTAAAATTTCATGTACATTTGTTTGCCTACTTATACACCTTGACTTTAACGTCAATATCAGTTAGCAACACAAATTCAAAAATTTATTTGCAGCAACAATCCTAGTCATAGCCTATTTTCGTGAACAGAGTTTTCTTCAAGTAAATTCGGGCAGTTAGATTTCAAAAATTTAAAAATACAACAGTCAATCACTCAAATCCCCAAGATACTTGAATTTGAAGCAACCGGTATGCCCAACAACACCACAGGTTTTCAGCAGCCCTGAGGCGATATCCCTATCCTCATTGATGATCTCCTCTCTTGACATCATCAGGATAAACTTTTTGTGATCTTCAACAGACTGCCAACAGGTACGCATGGACTCTGACCAGTATACGCAGTTCATTTCCTCGCCCCTATCTACATCAGTCATACCCTCATGGTTTGCTCAGGTCTCGAGCAGAACCGCATCATAACCTTGCTGCCCGAAAATAGCTTCCCTTATTTCATCAATCTTGAATGCTAAGCGCAAGTCGTTCAACACATGCACTTCAACAGCTCTCTGAGAGCGAGTCTTTACCATTTTTTATGAATAACCTTCTTAGAGAACAAGTCACACTTTTATACTGTTCAGTTAACAGGACTAATTTTTTGATTGACTATACGCAACGTATTTCAGTTTCTATAACCTACTCTTCCCGGGTTCGAACTACTTACTATTATCTTTTCATGCTTAATCAAGCTCTCTAAAGTTTATATTTCAAGCTTTATGTTTACATCTGGTAAGCTCGATTCATTTACGAGGTAGGATAAGGTATGTTATCCCACCAACTATTTACTCCCATATTATGTACAGCTCGATGGCATGTCAACTATTTCTGCTTTTTGCTAGTATGAAACAAACAAAATATTCTTTTATTACGCTCGATTTTTATCTAACAAGTTGGTTACAGGACTACCTCTACAACGCTACTTTACAATTATAGAATCAAGCTTTTCGAAGCTCGATATTACAAATACTTTCTCAAACACGAGGACAGGTCTCTAGTTCTTTTCTCGCTGCCAAGATAATGCTGATCTTTCAGAGAAACCTCAGCAACAGCTCAAAAATTACAAGACTACAACAGGTCAACACCTCTTTCCCCTTCATTTCCATGCAGAATAAATTAAAAGAAAAAACGATGGTACCAAAAGAATCGATCCATCTTCAACCTCCACCACCGCCGTCTCTTCATCCATTTCCCCACTAACCCAGAGTTCGTAGAGATTGAAGAGGACTCCTACCTTAGAAATCATAACTTCATTAAAGACTAAGGATTTTGCATCGCATACACCCCGACCGCTAAATCGGACGCTACATAATACCCATAAATATTTCAAACAGCACTCCTTCAACAAAGCAGCAAAGGAAGTCTCCCGACTCTGGTAACCACAAAACCATATCCCGAATCCCTCCATGATGACAGAAAATCGGGTATGATACACTTGATTCCTCATCTTAACCATGATATTGCAACGGTCGCTTCCAAAAAACTCATATTTTTTTTCTCACCCATACAAAACAGATGTTTGTTTTTTTTTCTGCAGTGAAGAAGTGTTACAGGTTATTCGGCGATCAAATCTGACCACTATTTATAGCAATACCACATTTAATGCAAGTTCTTTTCTTAACAGTCTACCCATAATACTCTCGCGTCATAATGGAAATACATTCTTCAATACAGACGTTCCATTTTTCAAGTGTCGCTTACGTCATCTCAAGGTCTGATTTTTAGGGTTTTTCTCAACAAAAGCCACACGTGACTTAAGTTGTGAGGGGGCAATTATAAGGACTTATTCCTCGAGCTATGGAAACTCGACCTCATCTATACCTCAAGCTCCAGAAGACTCAATCATATCCAGTACCAAACTCACGCATAAACAAACATGTTACAAGCACGTTAACAGTTACAAGCACGATGTCAAGCTGAGAACAGGGTCTATAAAAGGGCAGAACCCCTAAGGAAGTAGGACAGTCGACAGATAAATCTATACATACAATTATCTAATCTCTAGCTATATTTGTTTTGATTAACTCTTGTAATCAGATTCTCTCAATCTCTCAAGCAATAATACTACTTTCAAAGAATCCTCTACTCGAGGTCGTGGTTTTTACCTATTCAGAAGTTTTCCATGCTAAATCCCTTGTGTCAAGTATTATCTCTTATTAAATTCTTGTCATAGTAGTTCTTGGTTTAAGGATCGACTTCAAACTAGTTTGAGCTTTACAAAATCAGGTCCCTACAGTAAGGGCTGAGTTGGGGAAGGATAACGATGAGGTATTGGCATTACTAAGAACAAATTTTGGGAAGGATGTGCATGAGCAGGTCAACAATGCTCGATGGTCGATGGAATTGGAGCATGGGATGGTTTTGTAGGAGGTGAGGGCTCAGTTAATATGAGATAATTTTGAAGCTTGCAAGAAGT
Organism: Kingdonia uniflora; assembly: GCA_014058105.1. Classification (NCBI taxonomy): domain Eukaryota; kingdom Viridiplantae; phylum Streptophyta; class Magnoliopsida; order Ranunculales; family Circaeasteraceae; genus Kingdonia; species Kingdonia uniflora. The sequence goes on along the minus strand of JACGCM010000441.1, from coordinate 832,614 downwards.
TGAGGGCCAACTAGGTCAGTATGAGGCAATGGAGCAGAGGAAAGATCATTATAAGGGGTTGCTCAATGCTGGGGGTTTCGTTTTCGAGGATTCAGATCCGGAAGATGATGTTCTGAAAACTCTTGAAGTTCCTAGTAGAAAGGAAGTTATTAATGATTTTGTGATGATGAATTCCCATGATTTGCGTCTTGAGGAAATACTGGATGTGCTTGTTCCTGAGGTTTTATCAAAGGTTGATGATGTAGTGCCTCCTCCCACAGTTTAAATACATTTTTGTAAACAACATTTTATTTTGTAGGATGATGTAAAAATGGTCGATGGGACTGTAACAATGATTAGCAAAGTATTTTTTGAATACCGATGTGTATTTTTTTGAAAATATTTGATGCATATTTGCTGTTAAATTCATGCTAAGTGTTGATATTCAATAAGATTTAGATTGTGAAATATGATTCTTAATAGTAGCAGATAAGTAATGAATGCAAGTTTGTGTGACAAGGAAATGATGGCCATAAAATGGAAAGTAGCGGGAATGAGTACCAGATGTGAATCCTTAATTGGGTATCTGGGTTTGGATTTGAAACGAACAAAATATGACATGTTTTGTTCGATAAGTAATGAATGCAAACAAGAATATCCTATTAATTGGACAGTGTTTGCAAAGATTTGAATGTTAGTTTTGACGCATACTTTTTAAGTATGGATCGTGGCTAAGTAATGATAGTAAAGATGATTGTTAGTTTTGATGCATACTTATCAAATATGGATCGAGACTAGGCAAAGATAGTAAAGATGAGTGTAGTGTTGATGTAAACTTATCCAGTATGGATTGAGACTAAGTAAAGATAGCAAAGATGATTGTAGTGTTGATACATACTTATCAAGTACGGATCGAGACTAAATAAAGATAGTAAAGATAGCTTTATTTGAATCGATGAAAGCTGTTATAGTTGTCATCTGTAAAACATTTACAGTTTGGCTATATTCCATGGATATTCTATTTGGATTTCGTCATCTATCATCAGCCAGTAAGTCCCACCATCTATTTTATCACTGACAATGTATGGCCATCCTCAGTTTTCTGATAATTTTTTGGATTTCTTAAGTCGAGTACTATCTTGAATCCGTCGAAGGAAAAAGTGTCCGATGTAGGGGCCTAACTTCGTAAGAGGGGAAGTTAACTCTTAGACTATGAGTTTTATCTTCGACAAGGGGTTTTAAGTATACGATCAATAATAATTAGAGCTACTAAACTGATAATACACTTACGTGGAGGCCTAGAATGGGTCACTCTACGACCTTTGGAGATGATTTTTATGAGTTCTATTATAAATATCAAGTAGTCGAAGTATCGAGGTCAGTGAGGTTACAAGGTATTCGTAGGTAAACTATTGAGGTCTGTTGGGAGAGATTTTTCTAACTCATTCATAGTTTCACCTCCCTTCTATTTATAGAACATAGGAAGGGCTGAGTCACCATGGGAGGTTAAGTTGCATGTGTATCCTTCGGGGACAACTGACTTGTACCTAGAATCAGTTCTGACACTGTAATTATCAAGTCTGACACTGAAGTTATTGTTCCTAACACTATAATTGTTGGTTTGGACAATGTAGTTGTTAGATCAGGCAGTGCAGTTATCGAGCGATATGCTCCACTGTTCTGTCTGGTAAGCTGGCCACCTGACATGTTTCCCTTCGACCAGTTACGCCCATGGTCAAAATATTTTGGTTCAACGGCTCCTTCGAGTGCTTGAATTGTCTCAAAAGGTTTTGTGGGCCTAATTATTTACATACTAGGCTTTGAGTCATCAGGTAGGCTTCGATGTAGCCTTCGAGTATTCAATAAGTGTTAGAAGGTTACGAGTAGGCTACTGCATTCGCCCCCTCTCAGCAGGGGCCTCGGAAATTGGTATAGATGGCGCGTGCTGAGAAAAGTAGTTAGGCTTTGGAAGTTGAAGGGTTGATTATTGAATATGGCAATTCCGAGGGAGGTATTTAAGGTGGGTAATTAAGTTTGATTGGTGAATATAGGGTAATAAATACCCTTAATAGTAGTATAAAATAGAGGATAGCAGGAGGTAAAGTACCACAATCTTCTTATGCTTCTTCTTCTTCTTCGTTAAGTAATACAACATGAAGACCACACCGAATACTCGACACAAGAGGAGGATGGCAGAACGGGACCATCAAATAGGACTAAAGATGGCGGAGCTGAAGGTGAAGATTTTTGGCGACAAAGGGCTGGACTGGGACATGCCAGACCTAGTCGAGCTAGAGCTCGAAGAGCCGATCAATGGACAGCCGTATGCATACTGGTGGGGGGTCTTGTAATGGTCATTCCAAACGGCCGACAACCGATACTACTTCCTGCAGAGCTTAGCCGAACGTACAGTGGAAAAGGAGGACCAGATGCTGGAGGACAACCCAGGGCTGTGCAAGAATAACTACCCCATCTGGAAATAGGGGGTTCTTCACAAGCTGGTAGCAGGGTGGTGGTGGTGGTTTTTTTTTATTTTGATGGTGTTGTATTTATGTCTCTTTATTTGTTTTGTATTGTCGAAGCACTGTAATGAAAGAATAGTTCAATGAAATTATATGTTTTATGTGTGACAAGTATGGTAGACGAATAGATTGTAGGTACGAGATTGAACTTCTAGCTTCGAACGAAGGACAAAGAGTAGAAATAGTAACCTTCTTGGGGAAAGTTACTTTGAACGATTATGTAGTGATCGAAACATAGGCTAACATTTGACCTATGAATGAATAAGTGACCCCAAATTCTTTAAGTAATATGTAGAAAATGTTGTGACAGAGTGTAGAGAGGTGTCGATGGTTCGAGAATAGAGATGTGTCAACTGCAAGACCTCGGAAATTTGTGTAAAGTGCACGTACTAAGAAAACGGTTGAGTCTGGGAAATTGAAAAGTTTGACTGTTACAATTCCGAGGAAGGTAATTAAAGACTGTGATTAATGCGGATTATGATTAAGGTGTTTTTTAATGCAGCTGCCTTCAAGTATAAGTAGACGGTGTTAGGAGAGCTTCAAGCATCTTTACTATCTGCTATGAGTAAAATTTATGCGTCTTTTTCTCCTAATAGTTGAACTATGGACACAACTCCTAATACAAGATATCATAAGAGAATAGAAGCTTGAGAGCGTCGAGTAGAGGAGAAGACACATGAGCTGATTGAAAAACTCATCGAGGACCATGAGTTAGACTGGGTTATGCCTGATTTGGTGGAACTAAAACCAAAAGAGCCAATCTCTGGGATGCCGTATGCTCACTGGTAAAGTGTGCGGCAATGGATAAATCCACTTGCCAGTAAACGGTTCTACTTTATGCAGTGTATGACTGAAGATTTGATAACTGAAGAAGACCAAGTTGATGATGAGGAGGCTGGGCTCTACAAGAATTGCCCTGCCTATAAATAGGGGTTTCTTGGTTTTGGTAAAGGTGCAGGCCTGGGATGGTGATCGAAAAGGTTTTTAGTTTTCTGTTGATGTTGCTTGCTGCTATTTTCTTCTTTTTTTGAATTGTTAGGACAGTTTTCGAGGTGTGATATTGAACTATTTGTGTATAAGTATGATTACCACAATAGACGATGGTAATTTAGGCGCGATAACAACTTGCCAAATGTCGAGCTTATAGGAATGATTATTAAAAATAGTAACCATTGAGAGAAAATCGAATAACCAAAAAATTTAGGCCCACATATCGAATATCATTAAAAAATAGTAACCATTGAGATAAAATCGAATAACCGTAAAATTTAGGCCCACATATCGAATATCAGGTATTTGTGGACGAATATTCGGCGTAAGTGTAGACGATAGTTTATAGGCAGGATCGGTTTAGAAATTTTCTTGTGTCAAAAGTAGATGGGCTTCAACTGCAAAACCAGACAGGAAACACAACTGGCATGTCAGAAGCGGTATTGTTCTTAGGGCAGAGTGCCCTGCAGGTCATCATAATGTTTTTTTGGGTTATGGGAAAGAGGTTGACATGATAACTTTGGGCAGGGCACCAGAAGATTTGACTCGGTTAATATAAAATTATTTAAATGTAGGCGTGGGAGTCGCATAGTTGAGGGTAAAGGCATCAAAACACAACTCAGCCGATAAGTAGGGGGTGTGGCGGAGTGGTAATGATGGCGGTTTTGGAAATCGAGGCAGTTTTTTATTAGTTTGTGGAGGCATTTTAGAGGGAGAAATAAATCATTGTTCCCAATTTATCATTCATAAAGAAAAATAGAGAGTCGGAGAGGAAAACATACTCCATTATTGAGGTGACGCTTGGTTATTGCTGTGAGAGAAGAGTACTAGGTTGTTGCTAAGCAATCGGAGCCATTCGGACAGGTATATCATCTAACTTCTTATGAATAATATATGATTTTCCCTTTCGCCCTGCAGCTTTGTCTTCTGTTTATGTATGTGGTTTACATATTAGGGTTGAGGCCGCTAGGGTTTATATTTGTGATGATATGTCCAAAAAAGGGGGTAACTCATGTGGCTGGAGGTCTGGTCCATTGGGATTTTGAGGGTATTGAGGGTACGACTGGGATTGGGGTCAAACATTTAACTGTGGGTTAATAAGTTTGGGGGGTGGGGGGGGGGGTAGATAATTTATTAAAATATAATAGTCGAATATATCAATCTAATTGTGTGCCTCTTCTTCTATGGAGTATAATGCGTACCAGTCAATCTTCGAGGCTGAGGCTGATAGATGAAGAGACCAAGGTAAAGGAGACGAGTGTGTCTTGTCGTGGTTCTAGGGATGAGAGCAGTGACGTAGAGGTATTAGACATTGCAACAGATGTCCCTCTGGCTGTGGCAGTACCCGAAGGTGGGGCTTCGAGTAGTAAATGTCATAAGGCTCGAGTGACTGAGGAGAGGGAAGGAGAGGAGATGGCAGGAGGAGAGAGAAAAGGTGACGAAGGTGGTGTCAAGCCTTTTAGGGATGAAAGAGAAGAGGGGGAGCTGAGTGATAGTAGTGAGAGTTCGACTTGTTTGGGGGGAGCTGCGGTGTCAGTCTCAGCTCAAGAAAAACTGAGACTGGATAGATTTATGCCTAACCTGGAGTTATCGAAGGTATGGGTGATATAATATGAAGTAGGGTCTAAGTATACCTTTGCATCTATCCCTCGAGATGGTTTAATGACATTTAGAGGCCAGATTTGGCTAGGGATGCAACTACCCCTTCGAAAGCTGGTGATGGAGATATTAAACTTCTGGGAAGTTGCCCCATGCCAGATGAATGGGAACTTCAATAAAATGATGAGGGTGGTCAAGGGTATGAATGTAGAACTGAGACGTGAGAAGAGGGGTTTAATCGAGTGGTTTGATATTGTATCGTTCTACTCGAAGAAAGCCAACAAGAAGGTAAACACATACCATATCCGATGTCATGCAGATAAACTGTGGTTATTTAATATGCGCTCGACGGGTCGAGGGTGGGATAAAGACTTTGCTGTGGTATGAGGTAATTATGAGAATGCCGAAGGGGAGGGTATTTATAAGTTGTAGCATAGTGTCTATAATCCAAGTAAGTTGACGTTCGAAGGTTATTTTTTGCCATACTGATCGAATAGACTAATAAACATGATTCAGTTTATTTAGAGATCCTGGTAAAAGAACTTTGAAGAACCCCTAGAGGTACATTAATGAGTTCATTGACTATGACGAGGAGTGGATAAATCGGGTCTTCAGGAAGCTAGGTATTAAAAGGAAAAAGCGGAAGAAGACAAATTTACTGCTTCAAAACGCTCATGTCATTTTTAGGCCAGCAAAGATGAGGGGAGAAGAAGGTGCTTCGTGGGGGGTCAAAGAAATGGAAAAGGTGAGATTGATGTGGAAAGTGAATTATGTTCCAAGGGGGCATCAAACAGTGCCAGTGCCCAAAGTTGTTCGTGAGGCATCGAAGCAAGATGACAAAAGAAAGGGTAAGGCCGTTCCCGAATCTTCGAAGGTCCAACAACCGAAGGTTATTCAACGTAAGAGGCATAGGAAGCTGAGCGATGATGATACGGAGTATGTGGACGAAGTGCAAACAGAAGCCAAACTAGAGGAGCACACTCGAGCTGAGGCATCTTCGATGGCGACTCTCTGCAGAAATAACCTAGAGGAGGCTGCGAGGCAGAAGAATAAGTCTCTTCATCAAGTAACTATTTCTTGAAATTCTGATATTTTGCTAAAGTTCACCATGCTTCGAGAAGTACTTATGGTTCGAGAAATCTAGCAGTCACATGCTTGGTCTCAACCTTTTATTAAGGCCTAAAAGGTAACAACGAGGCAGCTGAGATAAGCGGTTGAAAATTTGGAGCTTACTCGAGGTACCGAGATGTCGCTGGTGTCCGAGGTTAATACGCTAAAATGAGAGCACTTGAAAATCAGAACTGACAATGCAAGGGAACTCAAAGCTCAGCGTGACAACCATGTTCAAATGCGGAAGGTGCTGGAGTCGAAGCTTGTTAAGAAGGAGAAGAAAATGGAAGAACTGAGGGAGATCTTCCAAGGGCAATTTGATGGGGAGTGTGAGACATGTGCGAGGTTGAAGATCTTCATCAAGGATTTGGGGTATGATTGCATAACTCTGAAGCACTTTTTTGCGCCTGAAGGGCCTCATGCCGATGGTGTTGTACAGACAGAAAAGTTGGATGTGGATCCCATTAGTAGAGGTGTGAGGGAGGGCATTGAAGTTACTGCGTTTGAAGATGCTGCTACTGGTACAGTAGTGGATGGGGTGACCGACATTTTGGGGCCGAACCTTACTATCGAAGGTGTTGGAGGTGCTGTTGTGGAAGAGACTATGGGAGGTTATGTGGCCACTTCTGTATGAGGTACTATAGTTGTCTTCTTACTGTAACATAGTCCTTTATCTTTTCTTATTGTGGTGTTGGAAATTTAGAGTGGTGGTTTGTATTCGAGCACTTTGTAACTTATTTGATCTTGAACTGTCTGTCTATGTTTTATTTGAATTGCTCTACTGTAATAAATTTGAGTTACCTGTAATTGAATTGTCAATATTCATGTATACTTGTATTTGTGTATATTGGAAGTATATAATGCTTGTAACAGGATTTGAACTAAAACTTTGAGGAGCTTATAGGTTGTCTTCGAGTACCAGTCCAGTCGAAGGATAGACATGATGCTAAGGTTAGGCCAAGAATTTTCTGGACTTCGAAGGTCGCCCCAGGGTCTGTCCATGAGATTGACGCTAAGTAAAGCATAACGTTGTCGCCCCCAATACATTTCCGAGGGTCCGATTTGTCAACCATTCATGCCCCTCGTGTTTGCTCAAATTTAGAGACTTAAAAAGCTTTGAGGTTGCCCCCAAGAATTAGTCTGGTCGAAGGGTTGGCATGATGCTTAGGTTAAGCCAATAAATTCACTAGAAGGATACGAACTTCAGAGGAGAAATATGTTCATTGATTATACTGTATTTACATAAGTTGAACAAGGTATTTCAAGGATTGGGTAGAGGCTCTTCTGCTTCTGTCATAAAATAATAGGAACCTTTATAAGTTTTGTCATACATGACATAAGGTCCTTCTCTGGATTTGGCTAGCTTGCCACCATTACAAGGCTTCGAAGAGAGCGTGACTCACCGAAGTACCAAATCTCCAATTTTAAAATTGTGTGGTCGAACTCCTTTGTTGTATAACTTCTGAAGAGAGAGATGGTAACGGCTAAGGTCTGCGGTGGTTCAGTCTCTATTTTCATTGATCCATAACATATTACATCCGAGTTCAAATTCATTATCTTCGTCTGGGAGGCTAGGGTCGCATGTCGGTACTTCATATTGAGTATGTAGAACCGCTTTGGTACCATAGGTTAGAAGGAAAGGTGTGCATCCCGTCGACTTTCATGGTATAGTTCGATAAGCCCAGAGTATATACTGTAGTTCCTGGATTCATCTTCCTTTCTTCTCATCGACACATTTCTAAAGGCTGTCGACTATAGTTTTGTTGATTGCTTTGATCTGACCATTCCTCTAGGGGTAATAAAGTATTGAGGGGGAAAGGACGATGTTGTACTTTTTGAGGAAATTACAGACTTTATTCCCAACAAACTATGGACCATTGTCTCATCGAATCATGTTAGGATAACCGAAGTGTGTAATGATATTCTCCCATAAGAACTTGAAGACTTCTTCTTCTCTAGTTTGACATAAAGGTACGGCTTTGGCCCATTTAGTAATGTAATCTATTGCCACAGGAATATTTTCTCAGCCACCAGATGCTTTGGGAAAATAGCCCACGAGATCGATGGCTCACTGATTGAATGGCCAAGATACTTGCCTGTAATAGAGGTCTTGCGAAGGGCTATGGATGTCATGAGCGTGATGTTGGCATTTGTCACAGTGTTTGGCATACTTTTGAGTTTGCTTCTTCATATTGAGCCAGAATAAACCTTGGGATACGGCTCGATGGGCCATAGATCGACCAGCGGTATGGGCACCGCAGGTAACTTCGTGGAGTTTGGTAAGAATTGTAGTGGCTTCGTTTTAAAAGATGCACCGGAGGAAGACGCCATTTGGGGATTTACGACGCAACTCACCTTTGAGGATGGTATATCTACGGTAATTTTCAAGTAACAAACATTTGGCTTTGGGGTCATATGGGAGGGTAGAGCTGTTGATGTAAGCAAGAAATAGTATTTGCCAGTTATCTGGATCAAGACTCTCTCCCCCAGTACTGATGGCATTACTTCCATCTGGTCGATACTTGGGCATTCGAGTACTTCGATATGGAGTGTTTGAGATTCGGCCTGGTCTAATATTACTGATATGTAGGCGAGGGCATCAGCATGTCTATTTTTGCCTCGATGATAATGAGTAATAGAATTTTTTTCAGGAAAACGGTCCATACGCTGGCGAACGAGAGCAGCATACTCAGAAGTATTTTGGTTCGACGATTCCTTCTAGTGTTCAAATAGTCTCAGAAGGTTTTTTGGGCTTGATTATTGACTTACTAGGCTTCGAGTCATAAGGTTGGCTTCGATGTAGCCATCGAGTTTTTGACAAGTGTTAGAAGGCTGGAAGTAGGCTACTACATCCGATAACAAACTTTCATTTTTGAAATTTTTTTGTTGTAAGCTGTTTTCATTGTGTCATTGTACCGTCCCAAGTTCACAATAGATTTGTCTCAGGTTTCTTCGATCCAGTTGAGGTTGCAGAGGAGACTGAGTCCATTGTCTTCATCTGTGATTTTTTTTTACCACTTGGTAGATCGAGGTCTGAAGGTACGAATGCTTCAGTACCAAAGGCCATCATGAATGGAGTACAGCCTATGGATGTTCGAGGAGTTGTCCAGTATGCCCATAAAATACTTAGTAATTCATCAACCTATCTGCCTTTCTTTTCGTCGAGGCGCTTACGTAGTCCTGATTTGATACTTTTGTTAATGTTTTCAGCTTATTCGTTGCCTTGAGGGTAGTATGGTGCTAAAGTTGGGAGTTGAATCTTGTACTTGTAGAGGAAAGTAAGGACGTTATTGCTGATAAATTATTTGTTATTGTTGGATCGTATCATTTGTGGGTAGCTAAATCTGGTGATAATGTGTTCCCAAAGGAACTTGATAACTTCATTTACATCGGTGTGACATAGAAGAACTACTTTGAACCATTTTATGAAGTAATTTGTAGCTACAAGAATAAATTTACGATTTCCTGATGCTAAGTAAAAGGGCCGAATAATATCGATCCCCCAACTTTTGAATGGCCAGAGGACATTGTTAATGTGCAAGTCGAGCGCAAGGCTTTTGATGTCCTGAGCGTTGATTTGGCATTTATAGTATCATCGAACAAAGTCTTCATGGCCTTTTTACATCTTCAGCCAGTACAAACCTTCAGTGAATGCATGTTGGGCTAGTAAGCATCCAGAAACGTGAGCTGCGCAGATCCCTTTGTAAAGCTCTTTGATTTTTATTTGGGCTTGTTTTTGAGAAATGCATTCGACAAGAGGTCCTCCTCCTATAATGTGATAGAGGATTTTATCTTAGACTGTGAATCGCGGACATTTGACCAAGAGTGATCGGGCATCTTCCTTGTTACTTGGCAAGATATTGAAATTGAGGTATGCATAAAAAGGTCTTTTCCAATCGTATTTATCTTCGCATTCAACAACATTGATGTGCCTCGTAGAACTCATATCGAGACTGGAATGTTTGATAACCTCGATTTCCAAAATTATCTTTTCACTTTCTTCGAGCATTACAGCGATGTATACCAACGCATCAGCTCGGCGACTTTTGGCTCTAGGAAGGTAAGAGATTATTGCTGACTTGAATATTTTCATTTTTGCCTCTACTAAGGTTGCATAATTAACCACCTTTTCGGATGTCTTGAATGTCTTGTTATAATGATTGGCAGCGAGTAAAGATTCGACATAGGTAGCTATTTCTTCTGCCCCAAGGGTTATAGCAAGATCTAGTCCATGAAGGATAGCTTCATATTCTCTTTCATTGTTAGTGGCATAGAATTTGAGTTTAATAGCTTTTTCATTGTCCGGATAATTGGATGGTATAACGAGAATGATGCCGAATTCTGATCTTCGCGGTCCACCAGATCCATCAGTGAAGAGTCTCCAGCCTATACTTTGGGACCAGGTGTCTGGCCTTGCAATTGAGTCGTCAACCAATACTTCTTTGAGTTCTTCCCAATCAGGGTCTTTGACTGGGAAATCTTCCATAAAAATAACTATGGCTTGACCTTTGATCGATATTAAAGGATCGAATGAGATTTCATATTCTCTGAGGAATACCGACCATTGTTGAACTCTTCAAGATTTTTCTTTTTTAGAGAGTACAAGTTTGAGAGGATATTTAGTAATGATTTTGATTGGATGAGCTTGGAAATAAGGTTAAAAATTTTTAGAGCTGTAGACCGAGGCATGTAGTTGTTTATCGGTTGGTGTATATCTTTTCTCAGCAGGCATGAGAGTCTTGCTGATGAAGTAGATTAGTTTTCTACACTATCGTCTTCTTAAATAAGGATCGAGCTAATAGAATCATATGTTGTGGATAAGTACATTCTCAGTGTTTCACAATCAACTGGAGTACTCATGATAGTAGCACGCCCCAAGTATCGTTTAAGATCCAAGAAACCTTGTTCACAGTTAGAAGTCTAAAGAATTTCATTGGTTTATTTTTTGGACAGTGGAGTTGGATTTTCACAAAGGATGTAAAGAAGTTTGCATCGATCAGATGATTTTGAAATAAGCCTGTGAAGAGCAGCAATCTTGCCAACGAATTTTTATACATCTTTCTTAGTTCGAGGAGATGGCATTATGATTAGTGCTTTGATTTGTGCTGGATCGATTTTGATTCCCCTTTTACTAAACAGATGCCCCAGAAATTTATCGGATGCAACACCGAATTGGCATTTTTCAGGGTTGAGTTTCATCTGGTAGGTGCGAAGAATATCGAATATGGTTTGGAGATTGTTGTAGTGATCTTTACATTTCAAGCTTTTCAGATCATATTATCGATGTATACCTTCATGATTTTGCCTAAATAATCTTTGAACATTTTGGTGACGGGTCGTTGGTAGGTGGCTCATGTATTTTTTAAACCCAAAAGGCATTACCGTGAAGCAATAAAGACCTCTTTCTGTGATAAAAGTTTTTTTTCCTAATCTTCTTCGGCAATAGGAACCTGATTGTAATCAAAAGTTGTATCCATCATCGAAAGAAGTTTGTGTCCTATGACAGAATCGAGGAGTTGTGGGATAAGTGGGAATGGAAAGTTATCTTTTGGGGTAAACTTGTTAGGTTTTGTAAAATCAAGACAGTATCTGATTTTCCTATTCTTCTTTGGGGCTGCCACTATGTTAGATACCCATTATGGATATTTGGCTTCCCTGATAAATTCTATAGGAAGGAGTTTATCAATTTTCTCATTAACGGCTTTGCAAAGGTAGGGAGCTAGATTTCGACGTTTCTGTACAACTATTTTGCTGTCTGGAAGGAGGTTGAGCTTGTGGCATATGATCAAAGGATTAATGCCGGGCATCTCTTGGAAAGACCAGGCAAAGATATCGACATTTTTCTTAAAGAGCTGAATCATTATTTTTTTCTCATCGAATGACAGCTTTGAGCCAATGAAAGTGTTACGGCCGAGCCTATCATGTTCAATGGAATCTACCACCTTAGTGTCTTGTTGGTCGAATGTGGGGGGTGTTTCCTACTGTAGTTGTTATGCCTTGAAAAGTTTTACCGCATGAGAGTTGGTGGTGGTGTTCTCGCACATACGTGCAACTGCTTGGCTGCCCATGATTTTGTGGACTCCATGATTTGTCAAAATCTTAATGCCAACTGATATGTAGAAGGTACTGCTTTAATTGAATGTAGCCAACTCCACCCTAAAATTCCCATATATTTGGATTTAGCATCTATAACTACAAATTTATGGAAAGATGTTTCAGACCCTGCTTGAACAGGAAGTGTAATTTGTCCTGTTATCAATTTTTTAGAACCGTTAAAACCTGTGATTGTTGTTGTCAAAGCTTTCACTAAATCTTTGAGTCCCAGAACTTCAATTACCCATCTGAACAAAACATTTGTGTCACTTCTTGTATCAGCGAGAACTGTGGGTAGGTAGTCTAGTCTGGCCTTGAGCATAATGACGAGGGGGTCATCGTGTGGGTATTTGACATGGCTTTTGTCATATTCTTCGATGGTAATATGGAAAGGCCATTTTGATTTGCTCGAGTTGGGGAGAAGTTTTACAGATTTGTCGGAGAATATCATTTTGCAACAAGCTGTAATCCGATCGTTTTGTTTTCTTTTCTTTCCTTTTCTAATTTCGATCATGTAAAGATGGCGAGCTTTCCCTTGGCCTCACTCTTGTTCGATATCTTTGTTCTTAGTTTCTTCTTCAAGAAACTTTTGAATGTCGACAACATAATTATGAAGCCTTCCAGCTAATAGAATGCGATGAAATTTTTAATGAGAAAGTTGTAGCTGTCAGTTTTATGACTATGCTTGTTGCGATACAGACATAAAAGTTTGTTGGGGATGTCTGGAATTGCTTGTGCTGCCCAATAGAACCTATCTCCCTTTATCGCTGGTAAGATAACGGAGAGAGTTATTGTCATTGGAGGTAAAATGGGGATGGGTCTCTCTAGCCTTCTGTCTCTTCTTCTAGCATTGTCAGTGTTTCTTCCACATTGCTTGGGAGCTTCGACATTGGTTGACTTTTGGTGATTCATGAGATTGGATGACAGAGGAGCTTTTCATCTTATCCGTCTTTGATTATTCTAATTTGATGTAATTATTAACAACATCAATCATCTATGTCACTGTTCTTGACTTTTGCAAGGTAAGATTTTCTCAAACCTTAGAGTCAATATGCAGGGCTGAAGTAAATGCTGGAACGACGATTTTAGAATCCGAGTTCCCAATTTTTTATGCTTTTGCATGAAACGCTTATAAAATCTTGCCAAGGTCTCTTTTGTGCCTTGCACGATGAAGAATAGGGAATCTGCAATTATCTCTCTCTCCTAAGGCATGAGCATAATTTGACTCGAAGAGACTCTGTAACTGGTTGAATGTGGTGATAGAGCCTTCGGGGATAGTATGGAACCATCTGAGTGGTTCTTCCTTTAGTCTCAAGCTGAATAATCTATATAGCATGAGGTCGAGTTTGGAGTATAATCCAACTGCGGCTTTGAAGTGTCAGACATGGGTCAGTAGGTCAGTGAGGCCTGCATACTAAATAAATGTTGGCATAACTTTGAGATGAGGAGAAATGGAGTTTGTCTCAATTCTATCGAGGGTAGATCTTCAGCCTAGAATATTAGAGTTTATGGCATGGATCATATTGTTTAGGTCATCCAAGGTGATGAACTATAGCAGAGGAATTAGTATGGCTGCAACTTGTGGGTCAAAGTCTCCCTATCCTTTAGGTCCCAATCGATCCCTGATTGCTCTTCTTTTCAGTGGTGGGGGAGTTTGATAACGTGGACGTCGACAACCTTGATTTATCGATGCTGAGGATATAAGTCTGAAGTGTCAAGAAGCCCTATCTGGCTTTCTAGATCTGGATCGAGAAGTTTGTCCACGTTTTCCTCTTGGTTGATTTTCTCTCTAGGTCGCCCTGGATCGATGATCACTTCGAGCATGTGGAGGCGATGTTTAATGACTAGTGAGTTAATCTTGAGTTCCCCATTAATTTTCCATCTCTTTCAGATGTGTCCGGCTTTACTGGCCCAAAGATTTTCTCCTTTCGTCTCTTTCCACTTAAAGTACCTGAGCATGAATACGCTGATCTTCCAACCTTTAGACTCAGTCGGATTCCATTTATCTCTACAATTCGATCACTGCACTGTGCAGATTGACGGTTTCTGGTATTGGGTTGATTTTGGGATTCCTCAGCATACTAGAATGGCATCGGTGATTCATGTTTGTCATCAGATTGCTTTTAGATTAGTGGTGGCAAAGAAAAGTGTGGTTTTCCTACAGACAATGGCAATTGTAATGGTGTGTTTTCTGGAAGGATAATGTTCGCCAATACTTTTTATAAGGATGGTGCAGTAATAAGCTAAAATGAATATGATTTTAAGTAAAAATTTGGTAAAGGCTGAGAAAAACTATGACCTCGAGGAAGATTTTGATGTAAAATTCAATAGGTTGCTAGTTTATTACAGATTACGGTGTAATAGTAAAGCAAGGATGAATGAGTTGTAAATTTGTGGATCTGAATAATCCATTCTCTGCCAGCATTTATAGTAGATGCAGACAGTTTACAAAAAGAAGAAACAGTCTCTTATTTCTGGGGTAGTGAGTGAACTTCGCAGATCTCTAACGACTCTTTCTTGACCATGTACAATGGATACTTATAGTAGGTCGAGGACTTGTGGCAGTAGCCGTGGTGGCGTCATCTCGAATGTTGAGCTGTCTTCAATTATGTTATGTTGGGTTACCTTTGTCGAATATTGGAAATGTGCTACTGTAGGATACCTTACATGACTGAGTATTATTCTGAGGATGTGTTTGTAACACTGATATAGATCGAGGAAATTATATAAACGCCATGGAAATGGAGTTAGGTTCCCAACCTGATGAACTGGTAGAGCAAGGTATGATTATTGCAACTGCTTGAGCTCTAAAATTTATGGCTGAACATCCTCCTATGAAGGGGAAGACGTAGCTGACCTCCTATAAGTAGAGAAAAAATTTTAGAAGTAACTTGTACCTGTAGAAGTAACCTATAGTTATAGACATATTGAGAGATGAAAGCTTGTTTTACCTTTACTTTATCTTATGTCTGATAAAAATCTTTGATTGAAAACTAGTATTATCTTTATTTTAATCACAGATATATGTATAGACAAGTGATTGAAAGCTAGTATTATCCTTGCTTTAATCTGTGTTTAGATGTTGATTGAAAGCTAGTATTACCTTTGTTTTAATCTTTATATTGGGGGTCAATCGAAAGCTAGTATTACCTTTGATTCAACCTATGTGTAGATGACGATCGAAAGCTAGTATTAAATTTTCTTCAATCAATTAGATTTATTAGAGTCTACTTAAGTAGAGAGTAATGTGGGAAAAACCTAAAAGTTTTCATTGAGTGGAATAGAATGTACACTGTATGGAGATTGAAATCTCACTTGTGGAATGGAAAGAACGAGAATTTTTAAATGGAGAAGCCAGGGACTTACAATAATACCGTTTCAATCTCCTAGTGTTCTATGGATTTGGGATTCAAAATTCTTGCTCCATCATGAGATAGTATAACCCCAGACCAGTTGGACCAATGATGAGGAATGGATCTTCCCAATTTTTTGGCAGTTTCCCGGCATGTACTTCTTTTCTGCATTGTGGGATATCTCTAATTTTTTTCAATCCAGTTTATATTGTAGGTCAATTTGAACTCATTCTTTTCGTCGGTAAGCTCGTGATCTCTGACAGGATGGTGATACTCTGTTGGAATGACAACTTCTGTGCCATAAGCCAGAAGGAAGGGGGAACAACCAGTTGACTAGCGTAGAGTAGTACAATATGCCCATAAGACATGAAGAAGTTCCCGTATCTAATTTCCTTTTTCTGTGATTAAAGCCTTTTCTTGAGTCCATTCACTATGGTTTTGTTGGTAATTTTTGCTTGGCCATTGCCTTGAGGGTAGTATGGATTTGATGGTGAGTGGATGATGTTGTATTTGTTGAAGAAGGCTACGACCTTTTTACTAATAAACTATGGCCCGTTCTCGATCCAATTCAGGTGGGAGCATCCAAATTGTGTGATAATATTGTCCCTGATAAAATAGATGACATCTTCTTCTCTAGTTCGACAGAGTAGAACGGCTTCAACTCATTTCGTAAAATAATCGATTGCTGCGAGTATGAAATGTCAGTTACTTGGAGTATTAGGAACTTCCTCGACGGGATCGAGCGCCCACCGCTTGAATGGCCAGAATTTCTTGCTTGCATGTTGCTCGAGTGCAGGTGCGCGGATCATGTGTCCATGTCATTGACATGTGTCGCATTTACATGAGCACTTTTTGGCTTCCTTGTGCATTCCTGGCCAGAATACTCCTTGTGTAATTGCTCTGTTACAAAGGGATCGACCTGCGGTGTGTGAGCCATAAGTTCCTTCATATAAATCCTTGAACATTCTATCTACTTTCTTCTTTGAGAGGCACATAAGATAAGGCCATGTGACTGAGCGGCAATTTAGATGACCATTCTGAACTATGTAACATTTCAATTTTTTGAGTAACTGTCGGTGTTCTTTTGGATCTGCTGAAAGTGGCCCGTCGTATTCATTATTTGGGCCGAGATAGGCAATAAAGAGCTTTTGCCAATCATCGTCCTCCTTTTCATCACCCCCAGTGTTGATCATGCATATAGAATGCAGACCAATACTGGGGGTGGATATTACTTCAATCTATAAATATCTTGCTTATGTACCCAAGACCCTTGCTAAATAAGCCAAGGAATCGGTGTGTCAGTTTTCACCTTGAGGGAGATAGTCGAGAGTTGCTATCGTAATTCTACTCATCCTATCGACAATGAAGGCTACATATTCGATCATCTTGCCATTCTTCTTATACTGTTTTGAGTAATGGTAGAGGATGAGTAGAGAATCTGTATAAACTAAGAGCTCTGGGATGCCAAGCTTGAGTAGGAGGGTCAAGTCTATGAATTAGAGCTTCATATTCTGTGACATTATTGGGGGCTTCAAAATCCAAGACGATTAATTTATCGATTCTGTTGTTGGAATATGATTCCAATTCTTGATCCTACAGGTCTTGCTGAACAATTTGTAAGAAGTCTCCGCCCTTTCCTTGTAATCCATTCAACTCGCTCGTCAAATATTTTGGTTGGTGGATCTTCTATAATTTCTTCGGTAAGATCATGATCGTGCTCCTCCCAATCGGGATCTTCCATAGGAAAATCCGCGAGAAAATCGGCAATGGCCTGACTTTTTTATGAATGATATTGTTCGAACTTGATATCATGTTCTCCCAAACTTACTAACCATTGATGCACTCTTCGTGATTTTTTTTTAGACAGAGCTTCCCAGAATGGACTGTTCATCATGACTTTGACTGAATGGGCCTGGAAGTAGTGCTTAAGTTTCTATGAAGTATAAACAAGAGGTAGAAGGAGTCTCTCAATTTTAGAATACCTCATTTCCGCCGGAGTGAGGGTTTTTCTAATGAAATAGACTGACATTTTGACCTTCCCCAAAGTCGAATGAGAACTGAGCTGATAGAAGTATATGTAGCTACCAGGGTGATGATCAATTCATCATTATCTACCAGGGTGCTCATGATGGGAGACTTCCCCAGATAGGTTTTGAGTTCCTAAAAGGCTACCTCGTATTCTGATGTCCATTGGATTTCTTCGTAGGACTAAATTTTTCCTCATTTGGTGTGGCCTTTGAGCAGTAAGAACAGCCAAAGACAGCGTTCTGAAGACTTTGAAACCAATCCATTGATAGCAACAATGTTGCCTATGAGTTTTTGTATGCTCATCATTATTTTTGGAGATCATAGGTCGATGAGAGCTCAAATTAGATCTTGATCGGCCTTAATCCCCTTTTTTCTGATGAGATGGCCGAGAAATCTACCTAAATATACTATGAATTGACACTTATCAGGATTGAGTCACATCCTGTAAGATCATAGAATGTTAAATATTTTGGATAGATCTGTGATATGGCCTTTTGACTGTATGCTCTTGCACAGGAGATCATTGATGTAGACATCAGCGATTATCCCCAAGTGTACTTTGAACATAGTTGCCATTAACCGTTAATAAGTTGTGCCTGCATTTTTTAGTCCGAAGGGCATGACTTTGTAATATTAAAGTCCTCTTTCAGTGATGAAAGTGGTCTTTTCCTGATCTTCCTCCAAGAGAGGTTTCTAATTATATCCAGAAGCAGCATACATCATAGATAATTGTTTGTGACCTGCCATGGTATGAAAATTTTGATGGATGATTGGAAGAAGGAAACTGTCATTTAGAGTATGTTTGTTTAGATCGGTGAAATCTACACAAATTCGGACCATTCCATTCTTCTTTGGAACTGCGACGATGCTGAAGATTCGATCTGGATACTTGGCTTCTAGAATGAGCCTCACTTTGATAAATTTATCGATCTTAATGTATACTTCATCTCAAAGGTAAGGTGAGAGTCGCAGTTGTTTCTGTTTGACCGCCGTGGCACTGATGTTGATGGCCAATCTGTTAAATGCCTTGGATGGATCGACCCCGGGTATGTATTTGAAAGTCTATTCAAAGATATCTCGATTCATTTGTAAGAAGTGAATGAGATCATCCTTATCATGCTGGACATGCTTGGTACCGATATAAGCATCTTTGCAAGATCCATCAATATCAATGTACTTTGTAGGTTCTTCTGATGAAGGCTGATCATCGTTATGACAAGCTTTTTAATATTGTTATGCAGCATATCTGTCTTATGTATCTAGAATGGCAAAGATAACATTCTTGTAAGCTCTGGAAACCTTTTGACTGCCTCCAATTTTGTTGATGCTATTATTGTATTTAAAGCGAAGTGCTTGATGGTTAGTGGAAGCGATTGCTTCCATGTTGTGAGTCCAATAACGGTAGATAATCCTGAGATAATGAGATTTGGCATTGATGATGTAGAGTACGACGTTGATTGTGGTTGGCCCAGCGGTGATGGGTAAGATGATTTTTCCCACTCGTTCTTCCTTAAAACCATTAAATCTATTGAGATCGATATCACTTGGAATAACTTGATCGGCCAATCATATCTGATCGATCGTGCTCTAAAAAAAAATCTCAATACCGCTTCCAGTATCGATCATCATTGTATGAATGAAAAACTTCTTCATCTTGAGCATTATTACTAATCTATCATAATTTTGAATTTTTATATGACTGATGTCGCAATCTTTGAAAGAAATCCCAAGCTGGCGATTGCTCAACTCAGGGAGAAGTTTGGCTTCTATATCTTGAGGTGTGAGATGGCAACATTTTGACAATCATCTGCGCTTGACTCTGTAAGAGTTGGTAATCTTATGAATCATGATCATGTTAATATGGTACATATGGTAGAGGTATTTTGCCTCAACTTGATCTTTGACCTGGATTACTTCGAACTGTGTTTTATAGCTTCCATTCTTATATAATTCTAGATCAACAATGTACTCGTGTATTCACCCATTTTAAAGATATATTCCAGTAACCTCTATAAAGCATAGCCATTATCAGTATCATTATGAATTACCTTATGATGCATACAGTACGTTCTGCCATCGATTGGTTCCAGTGGTTGAGATAGATGGTAGAACTTGTATTTTGAAAGAATTGGAAAAATTATAGAAATTCGAACATTCATCTTGTGGAGGACCGACTTTGGTAATAAATTTCCTTTTAGAGGTTTGCTAGTATTCGCCTTGAAACGTTTTTGATCACCCTGGTGCTCCTTTGGTTCACTGTTGCATTATGTAGTTAGACCTTTAATGGTTAGAATGGATTTAGTAGATTTATGCCTTTTAAACAATATCCTTTCTTGGTCGACATACCCATTAACCTTGGGGATCATATCCTCCAAGGTCGCGGGTTGGTTTTTTCATGAAGAGGTGCTCTTTGGCCTTGCAGTCGAGCTAGAGCGCATTGAGATTACTACTTTTCTCACGAGCTCTAGAAATATTTTCGCAAAGACCTCTAGCTTCTCTCCTTGTGACTTTTTAAGACTAATAAGAGATTATAAATTCACCTCTATATCTTTATTGTGAGCATACGTCTTGATGAATAACTTTTGTTGTTGATCGAATATGAGGTTAAAATCTTTTGGTAGTGAGTAAAACCACCGAAGCGGTTCTCCCTGTAGACTTGCTATGAACAAACGGCATACAATATGGTTGAGATTGGAGTACAACCCCAATGAATCACGGTATTGTTGAATGTGCTCTTTTGGATGGGTACCTTTGTATTTACGTATTTTTTAAGTATGAAAACCTTTCGGTACTTCCATATCAAATAAATCTTTGGCAATCATACTACCCTGTAACTTGGTAAGATTATCCTTATTGCCTAGAGCTTACACTTCAATCAACTCCTTGATACACTGATATGCTCTTGTGTGACCTACTGACATGTGGCTTGAGTGGTTTGGCAAGGTGGTTGAGGATTATAAGTATCGGTACCTTCACTCAAGCAATAACATGCTGGAATATGAGGTTAGGGTCGTTGTTCCTCCTCGTGATGCTTGGAAGGCCAGAGACCTCTACTGATATCAGATTGAACTTCACCGCCCAAATAAATAGACGGCTGAAGTTCGTGCTAAATATTTATGGAAATGACTTTGCTGGTGGCTCCTCGAGGTCCTGGTCTTTCTCATGCAGAAACTCATGAGTTTGTCAGAACTTGATCGCGATATCTGGTTTGAGGAGCCTGTTGATTATCCTATAAAGCTTGTAATACAGTCTGTATGGTTGTCATCTATTCTTTATGTCATTTAAATTCTATCAAACGAGCTTGTCGCCCGCTTTCGAGCTCTTTTTCGCAGAGCTCTCGGTCTAGATTTAACAGATCCTAGAGCTCATTATGCTTCTCTGTCTCAGCTCTCGGCGTAGAGATTCGCTCGTAGTTCCGAAAGCTATTCCGGCTCAATTGAAAGATCGAGTTGGATTCTAGTTACTAGTCGCTTAGAAGTGACCATGATTGGAAATGGATATTAGAGTGAATGTATGCCTTAGGATATCATGGAAATGCCATCTTTCCCTCAAACGGTGCCAAATGTAATAGTCTAATTCTATAGCTTGATATAACTCAAAATTAGCTCTTACACCAAATGTACCTGTAACAAAAATTAATGTAAAGCAAGAAATGACACAGGAGATTTAGCGTAGAAAACCCTTTAATAGGTAAAAAAACCACAACATCGAGTTGAGTGTTTTAGTAATAGTAACTTTTATTGTTTGAGGCTGACATCTTATTTCAAGTAATTTCTTGAATTAGTAATGGTTGATCTTGAAATAAGAGGTTTTGTGTTGGAGTCTATAAAATTTTGTTTTTCTTGGTCCTCATCTCCTCTAGAACTTTTTCTTTATATAAACCTTACCCACAACTCGTTATCATGCCGAAGTACGTTCTTCGAATAATAAGGAAAGTGATAGTTGATTATGTACCTATTTAGTTCGTGGCAGACACGTATCTTTGACTTGTTCATATTATTTATAGTTGTTTGATCCATATTCTTTATCAGTTTCTGGTCTAGGTGGCAATGCTAACTGTTTATGTTACTTGTAAAATATGTGAGTTTGACACTGAGGTAGTTCGATTTTGGACTAGGACAAGGGATAGGTCTCTATAATGCACAAATCTTATTACAAGTAATCTCTTGAACTACAGATACTTAATCTTGAAATAAGAACTTTGGTGGTGTTTAGAATCTAGAAATTCTTGTGTTAGAATCTTGAAAATCTAGTTTTTTGGTCCTTATCTCCTCTGGAACTTTTTATTTATATAGACCTTACATGCAGCTCATTATCATGTTGAAGCTGATTATCCGGATAATGAGGTAAGTGGCAGTTGAATGTGTAACTGTTAATTCGTGGGAGACGGGTACCTATAACTTGCCCATATTTTGTTGTAGTGCTCGATCCACATTTTTTTTCAGTTAGTGGTATAGGTATCAATGCTGACTATACATGTCACGTGTATAATGCGTAAGCCTGATATTAATGTAGTTTATGTTTGGACTAGGTCGAGAGATAGGTCTCTATAATCGCCCCCACGCAACTGAAGGCACGGGTGGCTTTGGTTGAGAAAGATCCTTTTGACTGTTGGTATTGGAAGTTGGAAAGTTATGATGTATTGATAGGAAATTTGACTGGTTGGGTACTCAGTATTTATTTATGGAAGATTGAATCTGCATTTAGGATGGCGAAAAGGATAGATGTACTTGAAGTTTGGGGTTCCAAGAGAAGTTGTTCTTTAAATAATAACTACTTTGGAATTATTTCTTCGTATTGAATGCGCGTATGATATAAGTAGTACCTGTACTGTAGCGTCTATCATCGCTGTGAAGGCATCCTATTGTTGTGAATATCTTTTGTGGTACTCTATTGTGATAACAGTAAAGACCAGGTG
Organism: Kingdonia uniflora; assembly: GCA_014058105.1. Taxonomy (NCBI): domain Eukaryota; kingdom Viridiplantae; phylum Streptophyta; class Magnoliopsida; order Ranunculales; family Circaeasteraceae; genus Kingdonia; species Kingdonia uniflora. The sequence continues at coordinate 810,022 of JACGCM010000441.1, read as the reverse complement.
GCAGGTATATGAAGAGAGGGTGGTTGCTAAAGTTTAAAGGCTGAAGTTATTCTACTTGGCAACCATGCGTTGGAGATTCCCACGCCTATTCCTGTACCGCCAACATACCACGGTATGACGGAGGAGGAAGCGGTAGAAGCTGAAGATGATTATTACCACATGTAGAGATTTGCTCCATTACTTAGATCTATCCAGGGAGCAGTATTGGAGATATTTTTTCCTGTTGGCGAAGGATAAAGTTGAGGAGACAGATGTGGAGGTCGGCGTATATGCAAGGCAGTACTGCCAGTATCCTGTGAGGGACTGGGTTCTAAGTTAATCTCTGCAAACTCTCTGTTTATGGGGGTTATAGAGGAAGAGATTGTGGTGGTGAAGAAGGGAGACGGAGATTTCAAATTTTCTTCTGCATAATCATCACATTATTTCGTCAAGGGGTATCCTCTGCTGAATGTTGGTTTAAGTACTGGTACCAATAGCTTCCTTAGCTTCTTAAAGAAGTAAATGGTGCAAAATCCATTGTCTGGACCTTTCTTGCAGAAGAGCTATAAAATGAAATAATGTTTGAAGATTGAAATGTAATGTAACCTGCAGATCAATCAATTAAAATATCTAAAAAATTTGATAACTGTAAAGTATTCTGTAAGCAATGTTCGAGCTAATGAAAAAGATATTAATCAAAAATTGTGTTGAATGATCGAATTAGCAGTTATTAGTTAAATTGAACTAAAAGATAGATGTTGGAGTAAGAAAGTGTAAGGGTTGAACAACGAACTAAAAATGAGTATTATTATTCGAACCATTGAAGGTATATATGAAGATGTAAAAATAGAGATATGTGGTATGAATATCAAGCTAAGAAGATATAAAGAATAGAGCTATGAGGCATCGTTCTTATGTATAGTAGAATATGCATAAATCAAATCTCGAGCGGGGTAGGTATTGTGATGGATAGCTTGAAAAGGTGATGAACGATTATTTAAAGAGGGCGATTTTGAAGGATAAGTTCAAATAACTTTTTATCATGATCTTAAGGTTTCCAGTTATGGCAAAGTGGAGTAGATAGAGTTCAAAATATTCGAAATGTGAGGGATTTGATTTTATCTCTAAGAAGTATATAAATAATGTTATAATGGCTACGCAGAGAGGAGATAGAAGCAAAAATGGTGAGGACTCACTCTCAAAGAGCTCGTCACGCGTCAGAGGGGCGTTTAGCAATAAAATTTACAGAGTACGGGAAAAGAAAAGATTTTTGGACTGTTAGATTATGATGCTAACTTGCCAAAATCTGAAATTTTGTTTGAAGGTTTGAATGTGAGGGTGAGGGAGCACGAGATTGGGCATCACTTTTACTCTGAAATATTCCGTGAAGTGATTTTGGAGCCTAAAACTTGAAAAGATGTTGTGAGGCAAATTGCCATGGAAGAGATAGTGGAGGAAGATAAGAGGATGGCTAGGGGTGAACTGATTAGGTGTGGCACTCCTGGGCATCTTGGATATTTCATGTCGAATAACTTAAATTTGAATCTTGGTAGAATGTTTCTTCTGAATTTGTTTTTGTTTGTTGTAAATGTTATTAGAAACTTTTGTGAATAAAAATTTAAAATTTTGAAATGTATAACATTGGACATGACGTCAGCAGTTTTATAAGTTGTGAAAATCTAGATAGAGATATTATGTCAGCTTTAATTTTTTTCTTTTGCGTAAGAGTAGAAAAAGTTTGATTTTGTGTGGTAAAAGGTCATCATGAATAGAAGGTCAATGAGAGATTTGGGTAGGAGAGATAAAAATATAATAAAATATAGGATATGAGATAATGACGGGAAGGCATTTTCACCAAAAAGGTATGAAACCTCTGATATTAATTGTGGAAAGGATTCCTCGGTTCCAAAATTGAGGGTGGCTTGTGCGAGGCCCAATAACTACTAGCAGTTAGGGAGAAAAAGTAGTAATAATTGTTTATCTTCCCCATTCAAGCGTTTATCAAATCTAGAAAAATGAAAGAATAGAGGAAGAGAAAAAAGAGTAAGTTGTAGAGATTCAAGTGAGGGATTAGACGGCAGTAACCATCATAAAAGGAGGGAGAAGGTTGTAGAGGCAGAGTCAAGACATTGGGTGCGCAGTGTCAAGGTGAAAGAGGGATTGGGTGCTGCTCCAGATTCATACTTAGACGTTGAAGGTTAGTGATTGAGTTATGATGCTGTGATTTGTGAAGTTTGAAATGGAAATTACTATATTTGTAGGTTTTCAAAATTCAAAAAATTTACTATTCATAGTAAACTTTGGGAAACACCTGTCTTGTATGAAAAACGATATATGTACATGATGTATGTATATGTACGATATATGTATGGATGGATATGTATAGATAAAATAAAATGATTTAAAAAATTGACAAAATACCTGGACTTATATGTAGGTTGAGGCATGAGGAGAATCTAGTATAGAAACTGGCCTCATCCTCAAGCCTATATCAGATATGGAGGATTTATTTGATATGAAAACGTCAACCTCTGGTTGTGTAGGTCAGTCTGAAAGTGTAGATTCTGTAAATGTAGACTCTGAAGGGGAGGGTGAATACAATTTCCAGATTTCCCTAGTTATTTGGTATACTTTCCTCCAATCTCTGATGTATTCAAAGAATTCTATAAAATCAAAAGTAGTTTAGGTTTGAAATAGAGTAATGTCGTAGAGCATGCTGGTAGGTCTTTTCTTCTTGTTGCTAGATTTAGAAAAGGAGAAATCAGATAAAAGAGTGGCAGAATCGATCTATTTTTAAGTATTTTGATAGGAATGTCCAAAGCGACCTGGATCAGGGGTTTCTGTGTTACCTATCTTAGTTGGAATACAAATTGATGTTGCCTTTTAGCAACTTGGCTAAATTTATTTTGAATATTATAAAGGCATGTCCTGCCCCACTAAATGGGAATATGTGGGAGGTGATAAATGTTTGTGATAATTTAAATAGATTGTGGGGGGAGAATGAGGTGGAGAGGAGAATAACTCTTGTAGATGTTTTGCAGTATTATGCTGTGAAATATTACACTGCAACTAGAGGCGTGTATTCCTATTCTAGTTCTAGTTCTTCTCGACCTTTTTTCTTCGATCTAAATTTAGTAGGACAAACTTGGAATGATAACATGATATGGGTGAAAGGTGACTGTATTTAGAGAATGGACGAGGAACCCATGAAACTTGTATATAAAACATTGAAGAAAAGTAAGTAATTATATTGTAATAACCTACTCGCAGTCCTCTAAAGCTAGTTGAATACTCGAAGGCTACATCGAAGCTTACTAAGAGACTTGAAGCCCAACAAGGAAATCAAGGGCATACAAATTCCACGAAGACTTCCGAGACTAATCGAATACTCGAAGGCATCATCGAAGCTAACTACTATAGTCAAAGCCAAAGACAGATGGTCAGCACCAAAACTCAACACTAGTTCTAGAGAGACTTCGACCATATTAGTGTATGGACGAAGGAAAACTTACCTAATAGCCAGCTCACTAGACAAAATAGTGAAAACAAGCTACCAGACAGCTACAGTGTCAGAACTGACTCCACATACAAGGCAGTTGCCCTAAAGGATATACATATAATCTAACCTCACATTGTAACTTACCCTTTCCTATCTCCCATAAATAGGAAATAGGAAACACTATTTAGGGGTTATAAAAACTCTGCCTAAACCTCCTCCAATATCACCTTCGGGCACTCATTAACTTCACTTGATTTAAGTTGTAACCCAAATCAATATATACCAACTTCTATTCAAATCCTCGCTAGTGGTCGTGGAGAATACCAATTCATGGACTACACACAAGTATGTTTGCACAATAATCTTTCTTATTTCAGTCATATATATTTGCTAAAACCTTTAGTCGAAGGTAAACCTCAAGGTATTAGAGTGTAATATCCCCTCTACAAAATCATACCTCTACAAATGTGTAATACCGAACGGCTGTAATAGCAGATCCATTTTATGTTTGTTGAATAATTTGTTATGTTATGTTATGTTGCAGGTCCTCGATCTAGGGTACCAAAAAGAGAATTGGTACTTGATACTGTAGCTCGAGAAGGTACCAAGCTCGAGATTGTCTTGAAGGAACTTGGTATCAGCTGAAACAAAAGAGCTAATAGCAGGTCGGAGAAAGTTCAAAATTTTTAGGATAATAGACAAATGACAGATGTTGGAGCTTGCAAGAAAAGAGCAGTGGACGGGGAAGAACGTCTGATACTACCGAAGGCTATTCCAATATCGTTGATGGAAGTTTTTGGGGCCACTACTTCGAGCAAGCTAGCTCAAAAGCACCCATAGAGGAAAACTGTTAAGGGCTGCTCGACCTCAAGGACCACCGTGAGTGGTGAGGTCAAGGTGAACGTAAAGAAGAAGAGGGTTAATGTTCCTGCCGGTGCGAGTGGGTCGAAGGGGATACTTGACATGTTAAGGGGGACGAGCTATTGGCGGTGGAGAACCAGTTGAGACTGGCGGCACGAAGAGGCATTGAGGAGCTAAATAACTCCTCACAGTTTGAGTTGAGTAGGGTGGTAAGTTGATGTCTTTGTGATATTTGAACTTGTATTTTTTTCGAGCTAAAAAGTATTTTTTTCTGTGTCAGGCTGCTCGAATGTTGAATGGTATTTGCTTGGGACTCAAGGAAGGAAGGGCTAAGCTCGAGGGTGGGAGAGCCGAGCTCGAGAAGAAGGTGACTCAACTTGAGTCCGATCTGGCGTTGGAGAGGGGGCACATTGTTTCAGTGAAGGACTCACATCTGGTACTGAGTAGTAAGCTCACAAATAGGCACAAAAAAATGATGATGAAGTTGCACCTGCTCGAGAGAGCCTCGGGCGGAAGCTACTAGAAGTTGAGTACTTTATTGTTGATCTCAAAGCCATTATAGTAGGTACCTATGTCGAAGAGGTCAAAGCGGAAGAGGAGCTACTGGTTGATGATGTCTTTCTCCCAGATATGGTTACAGGACTCGGTCTCCGCCAGAACTAATCTAGAGAACCGTGAGGGAGATAATGAGAAGCTCGAGTAAAAATTATTTAGAGTTTGTTTGTGTGTTGAAAACTGCAAGTGTATGGTACATTGATTTGTAGGATAAATTTTAGGATAGACTAAGAAATGTGTGTAAACATTGGTTTATAAGAACTTAAAGATATGAGCCTCAAAATTGTGGAATTAGAGAAAGATCTTGCTAAGGAATAAATTGCCTTAGCAACCCTGTTAACTTCACAAATGGAACTACAGATTTTAAAAGAGCAAGAAATATTTAACTTGTATACTGCGCTACTTTAGAGCTTCACATTAAAGTTATAAGATAGGTATAGATCACAAATTTGTAAGAAAATTAGGAACAATAGTAATCCAGTATGTTCAGATTGTTTTCAGAGGATTAATAAATTAAAACATAGAAAGTGTATACCTTGAAAGAGGATATAGATGTTATTACCATTATTATGAGATAACTTCTTAACTTGAGGTCGAAGTATAATCTCAGCTTGTGGGCATGTTAGAAACAGAAATCTGTTAGAAATCTGTAAAGTCATATGTAATATGTATTGATTGTATCTGTGAAGTATTGTTGAATCGATCTTGATGATGCAGGTTGAATTAGAGGTTGTTTGCCTGAGCGAACAACAGACATTCTAATATAATCATAAGTTTGGGACATAATTTAATAGGATGGCTAAGGCATCTGATGATAGGGAGGATCAATATGTCAAAGTACAGATCTACTTTACCAAAGTGACCAAAACTGTGAATGATCTGACCCAGCAGATCGAAGGCAAAGATGCTAAAATTAAAAAATTACAAAGAAAGCTTGAGAAGGTGCGAAGTTTAAAAGTTAGATGGACTTGTTGACGGTAAAAGATAAAGATGTGGATGTCGCTCAATACCGTATCAGGTAGTTAAAAATGATATAAAAAGAGTTACGAGATTATGTAACTGACTTAAAGTGTCAAATGATCATGAAAGTAAATGTTGAGAAGGCTCAAGCTGACCTGGTGAGCTCCAAAAGTGCGGTAGAGTAGATGGAGAGTGAAATGATTAGGACAGAAAATGAGCTTGTGAAAGCTCGAGCTAACCTGGCAAGTTCCAAAAGTGTGGTTGAGCAGTTGAGTGAGGCCATGCATGCTATAATATAAAAATTTCGTATCTCGAACTTAGCATTTACACCAAGGATATTCAGAGCGTTTAGATTAATAATAAACGAATGCTATCACAAAGTTTAGCATGAAAAGCCTTTGAATAGGTTAAAAACTATGACCTCTCTTGAGGATTTAGAAGGAGAGAAGTTTTATTGATCGGTGCTAGATATTATAAGTGATGCTCTGAGTATTTTGTATAAAGCTTGAGTCATATTCCTTTATCCTGTATCTCGGATACTCTGGTCCTATTTATAGGTCTTATAATATGATTGTTTGATGACCATTATTATCCTTAATGATGGACGTTACAATATGCATTCGATTATCTTTGATTTGATTGTGTAACGTTCATATCTTTGCTGTTTTTTAATGGCTTCATTGTTGACGGTGCATTTGCTTTACTAGAAATGTTGATATAGAGGTCAAAAGTGATGACTAGAACTCTGTAACTATAATGTGTTTTCAATAGTGCCACATATTATGTTGATAAGGTCGAGTGGTTATATAATTGTCGATGATAAAGCATGAGTCTGAAATATAAAATAAGTAACTACAACTGCCCCCTCTCAGCCAACAGTACGAGAAACATTATAGACGAGTAGTGTTAGTTGAGAAGCTTCATTTAATACTGTAATTAATACCTGAGAATTATTTTCAAAGCATCTTCGTGAATATATATTTGCGACTTTTGGGTTTTCTAGAACCAATGGTTCTAGTCAATTTGGTTGCATGGGAAATCCTCCTGACATTGGGAATTTGGAGAGTCGGCTTTAATACGGATCATAGCATAAAGAGTACTCTGATTGGTGGGTGATGAGTCAAGTCTTCTTCGTTGAACTATTCTTCTGTACCTAAATTTTTTTTACGGTTGAGAGTATAGTACTGACAAGCCAGCAGTCTTGGGAAGCTAGGATTTGTAAGAAGATGGATGAATTCTGTGTCAAATACTTTGGTTAATAGGCTTTGCACTTTCCGATGCCAATTTTGGTGTGCCCTACCTTTCACGGGATGTCCAATGAGGAGGTGTTGGAGGCAGAGGATGACCATTTCTAGATGGTGTGTTTTTACTATCGGCAGACATAGGAGGCAGAGCGTCGATATGTATTGCGGCTACTGGCGAAGGATGCTGCTGCAACTGAAAATGAAGTGGCTGGCGTTCATCCGAGAGAATCTCGTTGGTAACCTGTTGGTGAGTGGGTCCTATCTAAGTTATAGGGCCCTTCTTCCTTTTTTGTCACTGGGAGGTGGGGGTTATGGTAGAAGAGATGATGGTGGAAAAGTTTTTCTTCCAGGGACCATAGATATTGGCCCTGAAGAAGATCCTTCTCCTGTTTCCTGACCCATTCCTATAGGAGATCAGAGTTTGGGAGTTGCTTCAATTTTGCATCTTCTTCTTCGTTTACTATTAAGAAGTATTTTGAACTGTAATTTGATGGAGCTTGTAAAGTAATTTGAGTATTTTCTAGAATACTTGTTATCTGTAAAGTAATCTATAAAAAAATTTCAAACTAATAAAATGTCTTTGTTCTGTCATTTTGATGCTGTGTTTCAAACTTCTCAACTTATATATATGGCATTCTATTTCAAAATAAAAGTCTGTAAATATGTAGGTATGAGGAACATTAGCTTGTCATGGGGTATTGATGGACAAATTAAACTGTAAAGATCTCAGTATGTATATCTGTAAAGGATAATGTAAGTTGAGGTTTGAAAAAATATAGGAGATCAAAAATGTAAAGAGGTCGTGTGGGAGAGTAAGTAAACAATTGGCTTAAGATGATTGGGTAGTTGTAAAGGTATGTGTATGTTTGCGAGCTACTAATTCGAACTGACTGGAAAATGTCTGGCCGTATGGAAGTAACTGATATCTTCCTGTAGGTATTACCACTGGATATGCCTAATTTATAAGTTGTGATCACCATATTTGTACGCATAAAATCTGAGAAGATATATCATAACATGGAAGGTATGATTTGTCATAATATTTTCTGGCCTATGTTGATATTTGTGTTTTTGAAAATTTGTGTAATATTTCTTTCAACAAAATCTGCAGGGCGACTTAGATTTTCAGAGATCATCATTTTTTCCATATAAAGTAATGATCCTTGGTTACTATGTCTTATATCTTTTGTCAGAGATAATTTTGCTATTGAGGTAGAGTGAGAAACCATGGTGAGGACGTGTTCTCAGCGTGTGCGTCATGCAGTAGAAGGTAGGTTCTTTATCAAGGTCGCTGAGCTTCGTGAATGATACTTTCATCATTTTCCTTATGATGTAATGTTACCCAAGTGGTCATTAAAATTAGATGGTTTAGATGATGAAGGTAGGCGTACAGAGGTTGATTGATTTTTCTGGTGTGATATGCTTCGTGAGTTGCTGCTGGACGCAACTTTACAAGAAGATGTTGTTCGAGAAATCATACAATACAAGTTTGTTGAAAAAGATGAGAGTGCAGCTAGAGGGGAGATAATGCCATGGGGTGTAGTGAATCATCCGGGCTGTTTCAAAAATAACTATATGTGACTATAATTTTGAACTGTGAGGGCTCAAAAATGAATAAGTAATCTGTTTTCAATATTCTATTTTAGTACTCTGTTAAATGTTGAACAAAGTAAGTTGTTGCTGGGAACTTAAATAAATAAGAATAAAGTGTTCTGTTTAACTATTTATGTGGCAAATATTGTGGATGACAGCTGTGTAATTTTAACATTTACAAAGATAGTTTCATATTTTGAATATTGACCTATTTTAGGAATGTTGTACGATCTTGGTATAGTACAAGCGTAAGGTGATTGGTCGTGTATACTGCTTTGAGAAAGAAAGGCATAATTTTTAATAGAAAACAATAGAGACAGACGTGATGATGGTAGACATTATTGCAGATGTCATGATGGTGATATAAGATGAAAAGACGCACCTGTAGAGACCATAGTGGTGACTGACATGTGTCTTAAGAAGCCGTCATTTCATAGACCAAGGGAGAGCTTAAAAACTCTATCTCTTTCCTTCATAAATTGTCTACAGTTATAGAGAAAAAAAAAGTGGTATAACCCATATCTCCATAGTGAAGAGACATTTGAGTTATCAGTGGGATTTCTTAGGGAAGGCTGTATCTGTTGAGAAAAAATTATTGGATAAACGATAGGAACAGTCAATCTCTATTAAATGTTTTGGTACAACAGACGATTGCGGTTCTTCGAGTACAGGTTAGTGATAGATGCTTCTATTTTTCTTTTGTATGCTGTAATATATATTTAATGTTGTATGCTCATCACTTTTGATTTAGGAAGAACAAAGATGAGAATGTAGGGGTTTAAAGATTTTGAATAATTGACTGCAATGTTTTCTAGTACACAAGCTTTGGTATATGACCAGACTGTAGAGATCTTTTTTGGTGAAGAAGAGGGAAAATTAAAATGATTGTCAATTGTTTTGAAAAATTGAAAAATAAACATGTTGACTGGGAAGAAACATGAGTGGGGTTGTTTTTACTGTGTATATGGTGTTACATGTAACGTTGGGATAATGATAAAATATTTTTTATATCTGTAGGTCCACTATGCGTAATGATAAAACTTATATTCCTATGAGTAAATTTGTAGCAGTATCAAGTTCAGAGGAAACATCATAGTTGGGAAGGGAGAACGATTGCAATGTAATGGAAGAAACTATAGATAAAATAGACGTACTGTATGTGTAGAGGTTGGGGAATCCAGTAAAGTTGAGAAAGTTATAGAGAAAGAGGATACAAAAGAGAAAGATAAAAATATTTTCGTATATCCTAAGGGAGTAGTTGTAGGAAAGGAATTTTTGAAACATAAAAAGAAATTACTAGAAGAATGGGGAAATTATATGATGGACCAAGGTCGTTGGTTTAGGGCATATTTCCCAGGAAAAGTGGAGAAGGCGGTATACTATCAAGTCCCCTGTTTGGATAAGTGGAGATAAGAGAAAAAATTAGTGAGGATATTGAAATCTCGTACTATAATGAGGCTGGGCAGGCAGGCCTAAATGATGGGTTTCTGTGTTATCTGAATCAGGTCATTTATGGCCTTAGAATTCCTCTAACCTTCTTTCAGAAAGGGGTAATGAATGCATTGCAGTGCTGCCCTGCCCAACTGAATGGGAATGTATATGAGATGAGGGTACGTGAGGCACTGAATGATAAATGGAAAAGATAAGGGACTGCCAAGCAATTCGAAGCATATGACATCCTGAAATTTTATAAATGGAAGTTCGCCAAAGGTTATAATAGTGGTTACCTATATAGTGACTCGTTAGGTAAAAAATAATTGACTTTGAATCTGCAGGTAGACCTTGGAATTACCACCTTGTATGGGTAGGAGGCAACTGTATGCAGGTTCCAGATAAACCAGTGACCGTTCTGAACCATAAATATTATAATCCGAGTAAGTAACATTTGTCAACTTCGATCAACCATCAGCATGTCTTCGAGCTGCTAAGCATTATCCTATTTCTTGTTTGTCAAGTCCAAATCTTATATCGGAACCTGATAATGCTAGCTTGTTCAATTGCGCAGCTCATAAGCAAGTCGAGTTAAATAAAGTACTTGGCGTGTTAGGTATCTGAAGGGATAAGATGGTATATTCCAAAGTACCCACATTTCAGTGAGCTTACAAAAATAGAGTTATGGCCGAGAAGAAGGCTCGTTTGTCCATTGATGATGTCACTAGTCTTCCTCCGCCTGCGCCATAAAATATCGATATAAAATAGACAATTCGGAGGTCGAGAAAACTAGCTCTGAAAATAATGCTTGCTAATGTGGTTGGTGGCGATCCCAGATAAAGAGATCGCTAAACTTACTGCTGGAGATACGGTGGAGGGGCAGGAGGTGAGTAAAGTTACTCCTTCGGTGGTGGAGAAGAGTTTATTGAAAAGAAAATGACACGAGGATGAGGGTATTACTAGTACGAATACCAAAGCTACGACCAAGATGAGAGAGTTAGAGTAACAATATTGCACGATGGCTGGGACTAATCCGCAGTATCTCTATAAGGTGTACCAAGAACATACTTTTGTGGTAAGTATTGAAATCTTTGATGTACTATATTTGGATTATGATCTGCTATTTTGATCTAGAGTTTTTGTATTGGCAGCTCTCGATGCTGATGAAGGGGGCGACGAAGTTCATGGAGAAGAGGAGCCAAAAGTTCTAAAATCATACTCTGAGGTTGGATGCTCAAACGGCTCAGATGAGGGAGCTCAAAGCAGAGCTCGAGATTGAGGAAAGGTACAAGGTTGAAGATGCAATGGCTGCTGAAGAGCGGTATACATTGTTGTCCGAGCATGATGGTGTTATGTCACGATCATGCGAGGCATTGCGAGTAGAAAGAAATCACTTTGTCCAATCTTTGTATAGATTTTTGTTGACTATTGCTGATGTAGAGCTGGGCTGAACTGGTAAATATGATGAGATAGTCTTCCTTCGGATGTTGAAGATGAAGTGGTCGCTAATGCTGCTGCTTCAAATAATGTATTTGCTGTACTAACTAAACAAGCTGTAGCTACTGGCAAGAAAGTGGACCCTCAACCTGAGGTAGAGATCATCAAGAATCTTTAACCAATCTATTGTATTCTATTTTTGAACTATACAGTTCATTTAACTTTGATGGGATTGTACTCTCTATAGTCGTAAAACTGTTAAGTTTGATAGACACTTTTTAATATGTTTTCCTTGAATGTTTGTATGATAATAAGATATTTGTAATCTGTGTAGGAGGTAGATTAATTGAGAAAAACTATTTCTGACCTGGAGAGATCGTTGGTTAGAGTGAGGGATTCCGTGGCTCGTTTTCAACAGGTATTAAATAAAACTAAGTATGAGAGAATGCAGTTTAAATCTAACTCAGAGAAAAACTTTAAAGAATTATATGGCCTCCTATGTAGATATGCTAAGATAAAAATATAAGTGGAATGGTGTTAAAAAAGGAAGAGGAAAGGGGGGCCTTAGTTTGGAAACCAAAAGAGTTGACCTATTTTAACGACCTGAGTGATAAGGCTAGGAGTCAAAATCTGTAGATATCTTTGACATTATATTTTGAGGACGAAATAAAGAGTGAACGGGGTATAAAAGATGCTTATATAGAGCTTTTAAAATAAAAGGGTGTAGTACCTGACCCAGCTCGAATAATGTTTCTATGTTTCTAGCTTAAGATATACGTAATTATCATAGTATAGATGCGAAAAAATGTACAGTGCGAGCAAGGGTATCTATTATATAGGGTGATGTAGAACCTTTACCTAATATTTTTGGCTTTATGTAGAACCAAAGGGCAATGAGGATTACATTTTTTAGGATAAAGAAAGAGCAAATAGAGGTTCAACAGAAGTTAGAAGGTAAGTTAAATGAGTTGCATGGTGCATTATCGCAACAAATGGAGCAAAAAATATCTTTAGTGACGTAATTGTCAAAAGAAGTAATTTCTCGAAAGAACTTACAAGCTGATGCGAGGGCTTTAGGTGCATTATAAAAAGAAATGTGTAAGTGTATGTATAGGGCGCTGATACAGTTGAAGGAGCATCTGTATCCATCATAAGAAAAAACTGCACCTCGAATAGAGTACGAGCGCCATATAGAAAATGTGATTAATTTTTATGTGGGGGAGCTAGTGAGGGTAGAGAACAAATTTAGAAAGTTCGTAACTAATTGTGGGAAGGATTTTGATATAGAGGGCACAAAAGTAGAAAATATGTAGTTTAAAAAAGATGAGGAGGAGAAGGTTGTTGAAAAACCCATTTCTAGACCGAGAGAAAATATCTCATAGAAGAACGATGCGGAGGTTGAGTGCCTGGTCCCATGGTCACGGCGAAAGTAGCGCCAATAAGAGGTGGTGACTTTTGTAGCTCCTATAGATGCTCAAGTAGCAAACTCAAAGAGTGCAAGAAACAAGGGGCAATCTTCTCGTAGCCCAAAAAATTAAAAGTAGATTAGTTCAGTTATTTACCGAGCTTGCATATGCGCTAGATCTTTATAAATTGCTTTTGATGTTATATGAAATTTTTTCTCTGTGATGACCATATAGATAGTTCAATGTATCGATATTACTCTAATATTATGTTCTTGAGTAAACTTTTGTTTATTGTGATATGTAATATGTTTGAATATGTTTATTAGTAGTTATGCGAATTTTAACTATTGCTGTAGGGTGAACTGGCAGAGGTTCAGAAGCAGTGTGAAGAGTTACATGCTTCAAACAAAAAACTGAATACTGATCTGAATCTCTAACCGGAAGTAATAAAATTGTTACTGATTTAAAAGAGAATATGGGCAATAATAGAAGAGGAGCGAAGCACAGCTGCTTGTTTGATCGAACAACTAGAAGATAAAGAGGCTAAGCTAGCCATTGAACTGAGAAAGATGGTGGGATAAAAAGACATTATAAGGAAAAAGGATGTGGAAAATTTGGGTACTTTGGTACAAATCAGCCAACAAGGGCCAGAGTTGACGTCTGCGCGAACTCAAATTACAGAGTTGTTGGCGGTGTTAGAGAAGGAAGAAAATAATGTAAAAGACTTGTAATACCAGATAAACATGCTTGAAGTAAAGAGAGCTGGTACGCGGGCAGATATCGAAGAGGTAAATGATCGTGCTTGTAAATTTAAAGTATTATGATACGTTACGAACATGATGTTCAAAAAGATAGAAGAGGCCCATAGTTAACAAAATTAAACGATAAATAAGGATTGGATCACAATCTGTGCTTTAGAACATAACGTTCAAATATTGAGGTCAGACGTGTTGGAGTTTAAATCAGAAAATGGGGAACTACGTGATGCGAAGACAAAATTTTAGGCAGATCATTTCAAGGATGAAATAAGTCTTAATCAAAGTGTTAGTGAGGAATTGTAATCTAGTTCGTATAGAAGAATCAGCAGGCTTGGTGGCAAACATGGATGAGTTTATGTCGATAATGGAAAGTCATAATGATGTGACGCTGGGTGAAAAATGAGCGTTGGAAGAACGCTGCAGAAGTTTAAATGTTATGCTGAAGGAGGCTAAAGGAAAACTTATAGAGTTTGTTCTTCCTGATAAGGTGAAATGTGAGGCAAGTTGTGTACATGAGAGAGAAATGACGGCAGTGCTCTCCTTCTTTGTGTCTGAGTTCAAGAGACTGGAAATGAAAAGCAAAATTGTATATGATAGCTTGGTTGCTAAGGGTGTACAGTATGAGATGCGGTTGATACGATTAAAGTATCTGGATCTCATGATGGCGAAAATGAGTGATTTTACAAAGATTAAGGTTAAAGAAGGAAAATGAATTGTGACTAGGAGGATGCCAGTGTTCATGCTTCTGCGACTTCTTGGGGAAATTTTACGTAGTGCTATATGGCCTACTAGCTCAAGTGACAGTTCGAGTGATAGCTCGAGTGACTGATTAGGCGTAATGACTATTTGTGTAATGGCCAAATTCCGCAGCTCGATACGATTAGGAATTAGCTATCACACCAATGATCCTTTAACAATATGTTAATGGAAAGCAAGATATTGAAACAGGTGTTTTTAGCGTAGAAAACCACTGAATAGGTAAAAAACTATGACCTCGTGTAGAGGATTTTTATAAAATTTTCTTTAAAGCTTTGAGTGGATATCTTTATTACAAGTAATCTCTAGAATATAAAAATACCTTTGATCTCGTAAAAAAGAAGTTTAAGTAATTTTCATGGTCCCTGTCTCTTCTGGAACTTCTCCTTTTTATAGGTTTTTCCTATAGCTCTTTGTCGTGCTGGAGCACGTCTCCCAAGTAATTTGGTTAGTGGCAGCTGACTGAATAACTAACGAGTTTATGGGAGACAGGTTTCTTTAACTGAATAACGTTTCTCGGGTTTAGCTCGATGTAGTTTCTTACGTAGTTCATGGGGTTGGTTAGAATGTTGGACAGGGATGTTGTGTGCTGACATTGCGTAAACCTGAGATGGAGGTAATTCGAACTAAATGAGCTCGATTACAAGTGAGGTCGAGGAATAAGCCCCTACAATTTCCCACGCACAACCGAAGTCACGGGTGGTTTTGGTTGGGAAAGAACATATAAAAAATTGTAATCTCGAAACGGAGCAATGATGGCGTTTGACTGGGTGGAAGTTACGTGGCTTTGGGAAGTGATGGGTATTAAATAATGGTACGGATGTATGTGACGGTTTGAGTTTGAATAGTCGCGTCTGTAATTAATGACAGCGCTTGAAAAAATGTGCATGCACAATAAAGTTAGGGTTATATAAAGAGTACTTTTATCACCTTGTTTGGATAAATTCTTACATACGTAACGCTCTCTTAAATGGTAAAAATGCGGAGTATGGTTCTTGAAGAGAGAATTGTGTCTGAAGCACAGCGGTTGAAGTTGAAGTACTTTGGTGATCATTATCTAGAAATGGCAATCCCAACGCCTGTTCCTCTGACGTATCGAGGCTTGATAGGAGAGGAAACGGTTGAAGCTGAGGAAGATTTCTATTGGAAGTGGAGATTTCATGTCTTCGTCTTAACGGACGAGGAGCGTTGGGCCTGTCTCGGCACCCTTGCGGAAGACAGGGCTAGGGGTTCATATGCAGGGAAAGGTGTGTTTGCGGGGCAGATGTACCGATTTTCTGTTGTGCCAGGGATTCTAAGGTTAAGCCCACTTCATCTCTACCAACTCTGCGGTGGTGGTGATTATAGAAGAGGTGGTGATGGTAGTATAGGAGGACAACTGGTAGGAAGATCCTGGTGAGGCATTTCCATCGTGATTTTGTGCTCTGATGATCTTTCTATCTTGTTTTGTGGGAGTGCACTGAGCCTACTGCTCACATAATACTTGCCTAGAGTTTGACTGTGCTTCATCTGAGCCATGTGAGGGGGGCTTTTTGTTGGTTCCACTAATTTCTTTGCGACAGGGTGAAACATCACTGAAGTAAGATGAACTGGACAAGTTGACGCCTCGATATGCCTGGTTGAACTTTAGCTTTGAACAAACAGGGAAAACTTGCTATCTATAAAGTACCTGAAGTACGGTGCTGGACAGATAACATACTGTCGTATTCCTGTGTGAAAACTTATTATCTGTAAATCGTGTTATGAATAATATAAATAAAAATTGATTCTCACAAATTTTGTGTATAGAACTTTTCTTGATTCGATCTGAAATGTGTTAGTTGAATAACTCTTGGATAAGTGTTGAAACAACTTTCGAACTGTGATGAGTAAAAGATCAATGTTTTAAAAGGAAATGAAATTGGAATTGTAGAAATATGCTAATTCGGGCTGTTTTAAGATTGATAGAGATACTACTCATAAGGTCGATTGTACTAACTAGTGAATGTACTAATGAGGGGATGAGTTATAATAAGTGAGTCCAAGATCTTGGGTTTCTATTACGTGATACTAGGTAACAACGGAGTGAAAGAAGGAAGTGACTGGGAAATCTTTTAAATACTGAGAGGATGACCTGCAAAAGCTCAGGGGAAGGTTAGGATGGTGCGGACTCGATCTTAGAGTATTCATCATGCTGCTGAAGGTCGACTAGCCATTAAAACTGCTGAGGTGCGGGAGAGAATTTTTAGCTAGCTCAGTTACGATGCTGAGTTATCGATGAGGGTGTGCCAGCTCGAAGGGGTTGGATATCATGAGTAGAGAAATTGAGTATGCTCGTTACTTCTATGAGTCATTCTTTCATATATTCATGAGGGATCTGGCAGAATGACAAAGGGTGGTGGGCCTGATTGCTAAAGTAGAGATCTATTTTGAAGATATGAGAACTGGTGAATGATGCATGTTGCTAAAGTTTTCAAGATCGTGATGGATACTGTTTAGATGTTCTTATGAATAAGCTAAATGCTGGAATGTAACAGAAATAATATAAGTCAATTGGATCCTCAATAGGGGGGATTTGTTTGGAAATTGTTAAGTAAGAAATTTTAATAAATTTGAATACTTGTATTATTTTGAAAATGACGTCAATCACTATAAGTATGATAAACAAGTTCTGTGAAACAAAAATACGTGAGTGTAGAAGCTTCTAATTTTGTTTTGTATAGAAAATAATATAGAGCTCTGACATCTCACAGAGCAAATCATCATGAGTGAGGGGACGTTGAGAAAAGATATGGAAAGAGGGCAGCAAAATGCGTTAATAAATGAGGAGAGTGTTATGATGGAAAGGTGGTTTCATCCAAAAGGTACAAGGCGCCTAACATGGAGAGTGGAAAGGACGCCTCGGTTTTGGAATTGAGGACGGTTTGTGCGAGGAGCAATAAATGCCAGCCGCATGAGAGATTAAAGGTAAATAGTTCTTCTTCATCTCCAAACAATCATTTAACCACAAAAGACTTGGAGAGCAATCATAGAGAAAAGCAAAAGGTCAGGGGAATAAATCAAGAGTTTTCTGAAGATGATAAATGATTAAAGAGGGCAAAAGGTTCAGGATCTCGTAGGTGGGAATACAGTAGTGTAGTGAGGAGAAAGCTTGACTCTTCAATCGATTCGCATCCAAATGCTGAAACTTAGCATAGATATGTATGCAATATACTTTAAAATTTTATAGTATGAATTTATGCGTTATGCGTAACTCTTTATCAGAGATATATGTTGAATATATAGATATATACGTATACATAGATGGAAGAATGATAAATACTTTAACTTGTATGTAGGTCGAGTGTGAGAGGCATTTGTGAAGGTCAAAATAATCCTGTAGAATCTGATTAAGATGGGTAGGCCATCTGTTAATGAGGTTTCAACCTCTGGTAGGACAAATAAGTTTGATAGCGAAGGGGAGGGAGGATTGGAACAATTTCTGGGTTTCCCTAGTCAGTTGGTGTCTTATCCTCCGGGTTTTAATGCTTTCAGAGAATTTTGTAAAGCCAAGGGGGCTATAGGAGGTAAGTGGGGTAAATGTGTAGAGTTTGTCGGTAGGCAATTTAGGGGTCGTACGGTAGTGGAGGACGAGGAATATTTTTACCTTTTGGCAGATTTGGAAGCAAAAAAAATGAGATAGGGGTATAGACGAATCGATCTCATTAAAGTATTTCAATAGAGGTGTCCGGAGTGACCTTTCGGAGGGTTTTCTGTGTTACCTATCTCAATTAGAGTATGGGTTGTGCCTCCCCCTCACCAATTTGGCGAAGGGGGTAATGAATACAATTGGGACATGTCCCGTTCAAATGAACGGGAATTTGTGGGAGGTCATAACTGTATATGATCATCTGAATGATAGGTGGGAAAGAGAGGACAAAGTGAGGAGGATAACCCCTAAGGACATTCTGCAGTGTTTTGGGGTGAAGAATTTTAAGGCCAGTGGGGGGTTGTACTTATGCGCGAGCGTTACTAGGCATCGTTTTTTTGATCTTAATTCCGCAGGCCGAACATGGAATGACAACCTCATATGGGTGAAGGGTAATTGCCTTTAAAGAGATGACGAGGAATTTATGGACCTCCGATTTTAATCTGTAAAGCAAAGTATGTAATAACATGCATTGATAGAATTATCATTAGTTTCTATGATAAGTATAGTTGATAAAAAAAATGTGTTTATTGCAGGTATGAAGTCTACAGTGGAAAGGAAGGAGTTTCTGTTGGACGAGATCGCAGTGGAGGGGACTGAAATCGAACTATTATTGGGGGATCTCGGCCTGAGTAGAAAGAAAAGAGTCGAAAGTAAGTCGAAAAAGGCTGTAAAGTCTCAGTCAGCTAGGTCGATGGCGGGTTTCGACGAAGGAACGAGGCAAACAAGTGGAAACGAGGTTCGAGCTAAGACTCCTGAGTTGGGTAGCTCGCCACAACTGAACCTCATGACAAGTAAGATATCCCACAAGTTTTCGAAGAGACAGATAAAAATGGTTATGCCAGCCTCTGGTGCCACAGTCAGTGGTGAGGTCGCACAAGGGAAAAGGAGGAGGGTTGAGCCTTTGGGGGGCCTCAGGACAGAAGGTCGCTAGGGTGCGATCTACCTCCGTGGATAACCTCAAAGAGGTCAAGGAAAGGGATAAGTTAGCGATTCTACAAGGGAAGGAAGATACGAGCCAGATGGTAAGTTTATGTTATGAAATAGAAATGTTGACATGAGAATAGTAGGATATCGAAAATGTGAGTAGGATATCGAAAATGTGTACCTTGTATGCCAAAAGAGTATTAGTGAAGTGTTGACATGAGAATAGTCCTTTAAATGTTTTAATCTGAAAGTATTAGGGACCCAGACACCTAGAACCCAAGTATTCTCTCAAAATGTTATGTATTTGCAGAAATGATACTTTATGAATCGAACTGTACTAAAACATCGCTAAATGTCTCAGGTCGAATTGGATGCATCTCGAGCACGTGAGGATCACGCACTCATGAGCAATCAGGAATTTGCAGAGCAGTTTGATAAGATGAAAGAGGCAAATAAGAACCCGGAGGATCAGTTTGTAGAAGCACACTTCAGGCTGGAGAAGTTGAATCAGGTCGTCTCTGATCTGACTTGTCAGGTCGCGAAGAAAGATTCGGAGATTAAGAAGGGATTAGAGGATTTATCTGAGGTGATAAAGCATGCCAAGAATCTTCAACGTCAGGTCGATGCGTTGGCTGCGAAGGGTAAGCAGGCGGATATGGCTCAATATCGCATCCAGGCATTAGAACAAACTGAGGAATTGTGTCGATCTGATCTTAATAGCTGCAGGACCAAGCTGGAAAAAATAAGGCAAAAATTCATTGGAAAGGATGATGAGTTGAGGGTAGCTCGAGAAAACCTATTCGCATCGGAGGTTGCAGTTGAACATTTGCAAACAGCCCTCCCTGCCAAGATATGGAATTCAGAGTAATACAGCGTAGGTGTGATGGCTTAAACGAGAGAGTTGCTCGACTTAAAGCCGAAAGGGATCATGCCATTGCTCGTGCCAAGAAAGTTGAGGCAAGAGAGCGCTCTGGGGGAAGTTAAAATGTGAATTGGGCTCTACTAGTTCAATAGGATCTCATTAGTCTCTCAGATCACATTAGAGAACTAGAAGGTGATGTATCTCAAATTCAGGGGCATGTTAAGAGGGGAAATACAGACCTGAGGGAATGTCAACACAAGCTGGATGCTGCTCTTATCAGGGGGAATGTTTTAGAGGGGGATATAAGAACTAAGGATTTGTTACTGAAGAGAAAGGATGATCTATTGAAGGATCTGCCTGCGAGAGAGGAGTTGGAAGCCAAGATTGAGATGTTTCATGCTCGGGTAGTAGAATTACAAGCCGCGAACTTGACTGAGTCGGAGTAGTATATTGCTAAACTGGAAGAATACATCATTCTTGACAATAAGATTGCTGAGGATAGAAACTCTTGGAAGGGCACTTATGTCAGTGTAAAGGCGCGTTACGAGAGGTTGAAGGATAGGTTCGCAAAAGTTATAATACCTGATGTGTCTCGATCTGATTTGGTAATGGTGATTATTGCATTTTTTGTAAAGGAAGTAAAAAGGGTTGAGTTAGAACGAGATACCTTGCTCACAACTCTGTCATATATGGGATGCACCTGTGGAGCTGAGATAGATCGAGGTAACTTTCTAGGCATCATGGAGACCCAATTGGGCCCTCTAACTGCTGACTTAGTAGAACAAGGTAGGGCTACAGTGGCCCGCGAAGTGAAAGATAGACCTCTTGATGATGTGGGGGAGAACATTGCTAACACTCCACCGATTGAAATGAATCTTTTGTAATATGATTCTGAACTAAAAATAAGTAAAAATGTTGCAGACATATTGTTGTAGATGAAAGCTAATATGACCATTGCTTTATCATGTGTCTGGCAGAATCCTTGATATTAAACAAATTTTTACATTCGTTCTAATCGCAGAAATGTAGAGGGGTTGCTAGATCAAGTGTTAACCTTGACCCAGGCTTATAGAATTGTCGCAGACATATTGAAAGAGATGAAAGCTAGTAGGACATTTGCCTTATCTTATGCCTGGTTGTCTCTTTGATGTCAGGCGAGCTTTTAAACTGGTTACAATCGCAGAGCTGTAGAGATTCAGCTGAATCAAGTTGTATGCTAGATCCAGCCTACCGATGTAAACCAAACAAGTTGTAAAAGATAAAGACTAGTATCACCTATGTCTTATCTCTTGCATGGCTCTTTGAAGTTGAACAAGTTTTACACTTGCCTTCCTCGCAGATATTTAGAGATTTAGCTGAACCAAGTTGTATGCTCGTTCCATCTTACTGGTGTAGAGTAAACAAGTTGTAAAAGATGAAGACTAATATTACCTTTGTCTTATCTCTTGCTTGGCTCTTTGAAGTTGGACATATTTTTACACTTGCCTCCCTCGCCGGTATGTAGAGATTCAGCTGAACCAAGTTGTATGCTCGATCCAGCTTACTGGTGTAAACCAAACAAGTTGTAAAAGATGAAGACTAGTATTACCTATGTTCTATCTCTTGCTTGGCTCTTTAAAATTAGACAAGTTTTTACATTTGCCTCCCTCATCGATATGTAGAGATTCAGCTAAACCAAGTTGTATGCTCAATCCAGCTTACTGGTATAGACCAAACAAGTTGTAAAAGATGAAGACTAGTATTACCTATGTCTTATCTCTTGCTTGGCTCTTTAAGGTTGGACAAGTTTTTACACTTGCCTCCCTCGCCGATATGTAATGGCAGAAGCCAACGAAGTTCCTTGATCGAACTTCTTGAATATGGATTGCAAGCTAGTATTATCTATGCATTAATCTGTGGAATGTGAATGACTGTTTAGTGAAGAGATTGACACTATATATAAAAAAAAACTTTCATTGATAAGTTTAGAATTTACATTGGATGGAGATAAGAATCTCACTTTAGGAATTGATAATAAACAACGAAACATGGAAATGGAGTAGTGAGGTGACTAACGATAGTATCTCTTCAGTAGCCTAGTATTCCAAGGATTCGAAATGGTGATTTCCTCTTCTGTCATGAGATAGTATGATCCCAGGCCTGAAAGACCTTTGATATTGAATGGACCCACCCAATTGTCGGCTAATTTTCCAGCGTGAGGCTCTTTGCGATATTGAGGAATTTCTCGTAGGACGAGATCTTTGATTTGGAAGGTGCAGCTCCTGACTCGGTTATTATAAGACCTGGTTAGCATATAATAGTATCGACCTAGGTAAGCGATGGCACGTTCCCAGGTTTCATATATCATATTGAGGTTAGGAGCCAATTTGAACTCATTTTCCTCGTCAGTTAGCGCGTGATTCTGAACTAGATGATGGTATTTAGAAGGAATAACTACCTCAGTGCCATAAGCAAGGAGGAATAGGGTACAATCCGTGGACTGTCGGGGAGTAGTTCGATATGGCCATAGGACGTGAGGAAGTTCGCGAACCCAATTGCCTTTTTTCTATGAATGAAGCTATTTTTTGAGGTCATCCACGATGGTTTTGCTGGTGATTTCGGCTTGGCCATTGCCATGAGGATAGTTTGGATTTGATGGTGAATGGATGATATTGTGGTGATTTAGAAAGGTTACGACTTCATCTCCCATGAATTGGGGCCCGTTATCGATGCGAATTAGGTAAGGGCACCCAAATCGGGTTATTATGTGGTTCCAGATAAAAGAGATGACCTCATCTTCTCTTGTTTAACATAGTAGAATTGCTTCTATCAATTTTGTAAATTAATCAGTAGCTACGAGTAGGTGGGACAATTACTTGGAGAGTTAGGGAATTTGCCGACGAGGTCTAGTGCCCATCTTTTGAATGGCCAGAAAACCTTGCTTGCATGGAGCTCGAGCGCAGGGGCACGTATCATATTTCCATGTCTTTAGCAAGTATTACATTTGCGGGAATATTCATCTGCTTGCTTGTGTATGCCGGGCCAGAATAATCCTTGAGTTATCGCTCTGTTTGCCAATGACCTACCTGCGGCGTGGGAGCCACAAGCTCCTTCATGTAATTCGCGAAGCAGCTCGTCTGCTTTTGATTTTGAGAGGCACTTGAGGTAAGGCCCTGTAACGGATAGACGGTAAAGCATTCCGTTCTGAGTAATATAACATTTT
Organism: Kingdonia uniflora; assembly: GCA_014058105.1. NCBI lineage: Eukaryota > Viridiplantae > Streptophyta > Magnoliopsida > Ranunculales > Circaeasteraceae > Kingdonia > Kingdonia uniflora. The sequence goes on along the minus strand of JACGCM010000441.1, from coordinate 786,885 downwards.
GAGTTGCTGATCAGCTGTCTGCGTTCTTTCGGATCTGTTGGAAGTGGTCCATTGCATTTCTTGTCGACACCAAGGTAATCTAAGAATGGCTTTCGCCAATCGTCGTTTCCCCCTTTATTGCCACCAGTATTGATCGTGCATACTGATATGTGATCAATGCTGGGGGTTAAAATGATTTTGATATGGAGATACCTAGCTAGATACGCCAAGGAATTGGCGTGTCTGATCTCCCCTTGAGGAAGATATTCAAGAGTTACTTTCACGAACTTACTCATATTATCTGCAACGAGGGCCGCGTATTCGACCATCTTCCCATTCTTCTTGTACTGCTCGGAATAATGATGAACGATGACTAATGAATCTGTGTAAACTAAGAGTTCGGGGACGTCGAGCTCAAGAGAGAGGTCGAGTCCGTGAATGAAAGATTCATATTCGGTGACATTATTTGAGGCCTCAAAGTTCAGGTGTATTAATTTCTCAATTCAGTCATTTGAAGGGTTAATCAAAATGATCTCGATTCCTGACCCTGCGGGTCCTGCTGATCCATCGGTGAGAAGTTTCCACCTTAACGTGGTAATCCAGTCAGCTCATTCATCGAATGGCTTGGGAGGTAGATTGCCTAGCGTGCTTTCATTAAGGTCTGGATCGTGCTCCTCCCACTTGGGATCTTCTACTGGAAAGTTTGTGAGGAAATCGGCAACGGCCTGACCTTTCTCTGAGTGACGCTGTTCAAAATTTATATCATATTCGCCCAAACTGAGTGACCATTGTTGTACTTGTCGTGACTTTTTTTTTTGGATAGGACCTCTCGAAGTGGGTAGCTCGTCATCACTTGGACAGAATACGCTTGGAAGTAGTATTTTAGTTTCTGCAAAGTGTAAACAAGGGTGAGAAGAAGTTTCTCAATTTTAGAGTACCTTGTTTCTACTGGTGTAAGTGTTTTGCTGATGAAGAAGACTGGTTTCTCGATTTTCCCATCAAGGCGAATGAGAACCGAGCTAAGAGAAGTGTCAGTGACTGCTAGGTAGATAATCAGTTCCTCATTACCTACAGGGGTGCTCATTATGGGAGACCTCCCGAAATAGATTTTGAGATCCTGAAAAGCTGCTTTACATTCTGGTATCCATGTGACTTCCACGGTTGGCTGGACCTTTCCTCTTTTAGTATATCCTCGGAGTAACAGGAATAGCAAACGACAACAGTTTGAAGATTTAGAAACAAAACGGTTGATCGCGATAATTTTGCCAGCAAGTTTTTTGACGTCTTTCGTTGTCTTCGGAGAAGGCATGTCGAGGAGAGCGCGGATTTGATCTGGGTTAGCTTCAATCTCTTTCTTGCTGATGAGGTAGCCTAGCAAGTGGCTAGAATGTACTACGAATTGACATTTATCTGGGTTGAAACGCATTCAGTAAGATCGAAGGATGTTGAATATTGTGTTGAGATCTGAGAGGTGATTTTCTAACTGTACACTTTTGCACAAGAGATCATCGATCTAGACTTCAACGATATTTCCCTTGTGAGCTATGAACATAATAGTCATCAATTGTTGGTATGTGGCCACTACGTTCTTTAGCCTGAAGGGTATGACTTTACAACAGTAAAGGCCACTTCGGTGATGAATGTTATCTTCTATTGATCTTCGTCCTGAAGGGGTATTTGGTTGTATCTTGAGGCTGCATCCATCATAGATAGAAGATCATGGCCTGAAGTAGAGTCAAGGATCTGATGAATGTTGGGAAGAGGGAAACTATCTTTTGGGGTGTTTTTATTTAAATCTGTGAAATCTACGCAAATGAAAACTTTTTCGCTCTTCTTGGGGACAACGACAATGTTGGATATTCAGTCTGGGTACTTGGCTTTTCGAATGAATCCCACTATGATTAATTTCTCAATCTCTGCGTTAACTTTATCTCGAAGACTTGGTGAGAGTCGTCGTTGTTTCTGTTTGACTTCTGGGGTGTTGATGTTGATGGCGAGCTTGTGGCAAGCCACAGCTGGATCGACTCTGGCCATTTCTTCGAAAGACCAAGAAAAAGCCTCCTGATTGAGTTCTAGGAACTGGATGTGAGCATCTTTCCCGTGTTAAACCAACTTAGTTCCGATGAATGTGCCTCTGCTAGGGCCATCAATTTTGACACACTTTGTGGGTTCCTCTGTAGGTGGTTGGTCGCTGAGGTGATCCATCTTTTGTAATTTCTATGCGGTAAATTTGTCTGAAGTATTGAGGATGGCTGAGATAGTATTTTCACAAGCTCGAGAAAGTTTTTGGCTACCCCGGATCTCGGAAATACCATTATCGTACTTGAAGCAGAGTGTTTGATGATAAGTGGAAGCGATCGCTTCCATCTTATGTATCCATCAGCGGCCCATAATTCCAAGATAGTGAGACTTGGCATTGATGGCTTAGAAAATGACATCGATAGTGGTTGTCCCTGCGGTGATAGGTAAGATAATCTTGCCTATTCGTTCTTATGGGAAGCCGTTGAATCCGCAGATGTCGGTGTCGCTCTGAATGACTTGGTCGCCCAATCCCATCTGGTCGATCGTACTCTAAAAAAGAATTTCAATACCACTTTCAGTACCCATCATCATTGTGTGCATGACAAACTGCTTCATCTTGAGAATATTGACTAAAGCATCATGATGTGGAAATTTAACATGGCTAGTATCGCAATCCTCAAAAGAGATTCCCAGCCTACGATTGTTTGACTCGGGAAGAAGTTGGGCTTCTTTTTCTTGAGGTGTAAGATCACAGCATTCTGAGAGCCTTCTACGCTTCGATCGGATGGAATTACCGATCTAGTTTATTTTGATCCTGTTGTTGAGGCGCATGTAGTAGAGATGTTTCTCCTCAGCCTTGTCGTTGACCTGAACAACCTTGAGTTGTTTCTTATGATTGCCATCCTGGTATGACTTTAGGTCGACGATGTATTTGAGCATCTGCCCTTCCATAACAATGAGCTCGAGCATCTGCTATAAAGCAAAGCAATTATCAGTAGAATGGTGATTTACCTTATGGTACAAGCAAAATGGCCGACCCTCAATGGGCTCCAGCGGTCGAGTTACGTGGTAGAGCGGATCCTTTAATAGTAGTGGGAAAAGTGCGGAGACTCGGACGTTCAGCTTCGGGAGTACGGGTTTATTCTGCAGACCGCTTCTCCGAGGATATTCAGCATTTCCCTTGGTGAGTTTATGATCCCCTTGTTCCTCCTTAGGCTCGTTGGTCCATTCGGCAGTTTAGGATTTGGTAGAGAGGATAGAATTAGTAGATTTTTGTCGTTCAGACATCATCCTCTCTAAGTTGACATAACCGTTGACTTTTGTGATCATCTCTTCCAACGTCGCAGGTTTGTTAAGGAATAGGTACTCCATGGCTTTATAATTAAGCTGGAGAACATTGGTGAACGCTGTCACAGCTGTCTTTTGGTCAAGGTTATCTACCTTTCGTGCAAGCTCCAAGAATTTCGTTGAAAAATCTTTGAGCTTCTCTCCTTGTGACTGCTTAAGACCTATCAGAGAATATAAGCTCTCCTCTTTATCTCTGTTATGCGCATATGTTTTGATGAACTATTTCTGCAGTTGATCAAATGTGCAGATAGATTCCTCAGGGTGAGAGTGGAACCATCGAAGTGGTTCTTCTTGTAAACTTGTTGCAAGCAGTCGGCAGAGAATGTGGTTGAGATTGGAGTACAATCCTAATGAATAGCGTTATTGGTGGATATACTCCTTCAGGTTTGTACCTTTGTACTTGAGAATTTGGGGAGTATGGAAACATTTCGGTATTTCTATATTAAACAATTCTTTGGCAATCGGACTTCCTTGTAACGTCGTGGTGTCGCCGATAGCTCCCAGAACTTGTGCCTCGATTAGCTCCTTAATTCGTTGATCCATATGCTCTTTTGTGACGTAATGATGTGTTACTTGAACTGCCGAACTTGTAGGCAGGGGACGATGAGTCCCCGTACCTTCACACAAATGGTCTTGTACTGGAATCTGACGGAGAGGTCGTTGGTCTTCTTCCTGATGAATGGGAATCTGGTGACCCCGACTAATTTTTGATTGGATTTCTCATCCTAAGTGGATGGAGGGTTGCGGCCCATGTGGTAGATTTTTGGAGATTTCTTTACTGGTGACCCCCCTTGGTCCCAACCTTTCCCTTTCCAAGATGCGGGTGGTCTCTGGAAGTTGATCGTGGCCTCTGGTACGAGGGGTTTACTGAGTATTTTGCAGAGCCTTGATGCAGCCAGCATCATCATCATCTGATCATCATATTGTTTGAGCGCTGTCAAACGAGCTTTTCGTTCGGCATCGAGCTTTTTCTCTTAGAGTTCGCGATCTCTTGTCAATTGAAGTTTGAAGTTGGCACGTTTCTCTACTTCGGCATGGAGATTCGCCCGTAACTCGGTGTGTTGTCCCGGAACCATAGAAATTTCGAGCTGAGTTCTTGTGGCTTGTCGTCTAGAAGAAACCATAGTTGAAATTTGCAATGAAAGCTTACCTTAGGATACCGTGGATATGAAATCTTTCCCACAGATGGTGCCAAATGTAATGAACAAATTCCGTAGCTCGATACGATTAGGAATTAGCTATCACGCCAATGATCCTATAAGAACATGATAATGGAAAGAAAGAAATTGAAATAGGTGTTTTTAGTGTGGAAAACCTTTGAATAGGTAAAAAACCACGACCTCGTGTGGAAGATTTTTGTGAAAGTCTCTCTATAGCTTTGAGTGGATAACCTTATTATAAGTAATCTCTAGAATATAAAAATGCCTTTTATCTCGTAAAATTGAAGTTTGAGTAATTTTTCTGATCCCTGTCTCTTCTAGAACTTTTCTCGTTTGTAGGCTTTTCCCATAGCTCTTCATCGTACTGGAGCACGTTTCCCGAATAATGTGGTTAGTGGCAGTTAACTGAACAACTGACGAGTTCGTGGGAAACAGATGTCTTTGACTGAATAACATTTCCTGGGTTTAGGTAGATGTAATTTCTTATGTAGTTCGTGGGGTTGGTAAGAATGTTTGACTGGGATGTTGTGTGCTGACATTGCGTGAACCTGAGATGGAGGTAATTCGAATTGAATGAGCTCGATTACGAGTGAGGTCGTGGAATAAGACCCTGCTGTTAAAATGGACTATTCGTACTATACAAATCAAAATAGAGTAGATAGAGTGTAATAAGGTGGGACAGTTGAAAAAAGTAATGATCCGAACAGAGTTGTACTGACCTTGTGATTTAATTAATTTTGGTGCATAAGCCTGATAGCTATTTTGTAGAGCTACTAGCCATTCTGTCGTATAATAGAGGGTTGGTTTTGCTGAAGCAAGAAATACTTAATATAATAGAAGATAAGTTTGGCTAAAGTACCAAACAATCTGTAAAATATAAAGTAGAAGATTAGTTTGGCTGAAACAACAAATGACCTAAAAAATAGAAGATCGGTTTGGCTGAAGCAACAAATGATCTGTAATGTAATAGAAGATCAATTTGACTGAAGCAATAAACGATCTGTAAAATGTAAAATAAAAGATCAATTTGGTTAAAGAAATAAACGATCTATAATGTAATAGAAGATCAATTTGGCTAAAGCAAACGACGATCTGTAATATAATAGAAGATGAATTTGGCTGTAGCAACAAACGATCTGTAATATATTAGAATGAGGTAAACCCACTAGTAATATGTGATGTTTAGACATGCAATCTGTATATAGAAATACTTGTATGATATATTAGAAAAGTGTTGCAGTGTAGGGCAATCAAGCACAAGTATTTCGTTATTGTAAGATTGACGTACAAAGAATGATAGATGGAGTACTGTATGAAATAGTATAAAGTACTCTGATGTATGGCAATCAAAAATAGTATTTCATTGATGTAAGATAGACATGCAAGATGATAGATTTATATGAAAAGTACACAGCGATAGAATATTATCTTCGATATAGCTTCAATCTCTTTATGTTCCAAAGAATTAGAACTCATTCCCCAAATTTGGTGGCGAGGTCATAAGAGCTAAATTCACTTTTTCCTACAATGATAAAAGGACCTTCCCAATTTTTGGCGAGTTTTCTAGCATTGATTTCTTTTCTGTGTTTGGGGACTTCCCGGAAGAATAGATCTTTAATTTTAAAATCTCCATGATAAACTCGTTTATTGTAGGATTTGGATAGAGTCTGATGATATCGTCCCAAGTTCATGATTGCTCGATCCCTTGTTTCTTCTATCCAGTTCATGTTATATGCCAACTGGAATTCGTTTTCTTCATCTATCATGGCATGGTCACGCAAAGGGTGATGATATTGAGTGGAGATAGTTTCTTTAGTACCGTACGCCAAGAGGAACGGTGTGTATCCAGTTAGTACTTGAGGTATTGTGCGATATTCCCATAACACATGTGGTAAATCTTACACCCAATTACCCTTCTTCTCTGTCAGCCGTTTTTTAATTCCATCAACGATAGTTCGATTGGTGATTTTGGCCTAACTATTTTCTTATAGGTAGTATGGATTGGAGGGAAAGTGGATGATGTTGTGCTCATTGAGGAACTCAACGACTCTGGAACCAACGAAATGGGGTCCATTTGCAATTCTGATAAGATGGAGGCAGCCAAAACATATTATGGTGGTTTCCCATATAAACTTGATAACTTCGTCTTTACGTGTGTGACTTAAAGGAATTGCTTCCACCCATTTTGTGAAGTAATCTGTTGCTACAAGGAGGTGCTTCCTTTTGCTTGGTACAGTGGGGATCTTTCCTATGAGGTCGAGGGCCCATCTTCTTAATGGTTAAACAACGTTGCTAGAATTGAGTTCCAAGGCTGAAGCTCGAATTTGGGGTCCATATCGTTGGCAGGCATCACACTTTCTTGCATATTCGATGGCTTGAATTTTCATTTTAGGCCAAAATACTCCTTAAGTAAGAGCTCAATTTGCTAAAGATCGTCCTACTACATAGGACCCACAAGTGCCTTTATGAAGTTCATGCAAGAATTGTTGAGCTTTTCTATCTGATAAATATTCGAGATAGGGTCTTGTGAGTAATATTTTATAAAGAAAATTATCGCTCACGGCATATCGCTTAGCATTATAAGCATACGTCTTCTTTCCGTAGGATCTTTAGGGAGTTTACCGTCAAACATGTTTTGGGGCCCAATATATGTGAGAAAAATCGTCTCTAATCATCCTCATCATCTTCAACGCCCCCAATATTAGTAGAATTTGAACTTATGATGTTAATGTTGGGGGTGGATATTTTATCGATCTTGAGATATCGAGCACCTATTCCGAGGACTCCCACCAGATAGGAAAGGGAATCAGAATGTCTATTTTCTCCATGAGGTAAATGTTCAATGGTAGCCTTCTTGAATATGCGCATTCTGCCGGCTACTGCTATGGCGTAATCAATCATTTTTCCTTTCTTCTAAATTTTTTTGTATAATGGTTTATGATGAGTAAGAATCCATATACACATATAACTCAGAAAATCTAATCTTTAAAACCATATCAAGACCGTGAATTAATGCCTCATACTCAGTCTCATTGTTGGTAGCTTTAAAGTTAGGTCTAATTATTTTTTTAATTATGTCATTGGAAGGCAAAATAAGGACGATGTCGATGCCTAACCCCGCAGGTACGGCAGAACCATCAGTTAGAAGACGCTAACCCTTTTGAGATATCAAGTCTGACTTTTCTTCGAACTATTCTTCATTAATTTCGGCACTATCTTCTTCATGGCCAGGATCATCTACTGGGAAGCCTGCAAGAAAATTTGCTACTACTTGACCTTTTTTAGAATGTCGGGTTCGAAATGTATGTCATGCGCGCTAAGAGTTGCTGACCATTACTATACTTGGCTAGATTTCTCTTGCTTGGACAAGATTTTGCGCTAAGGATAATTTGACATTACATGAACTGAGTGGGCTTTGAAATATTGTTTTAACTTCTATGATGTGTAAATGAGAGCTAAAAGTAGTTTCTCGATCTTGTTATACCAAGATTCTGTTGGAGTGAGAGTTTTACTAATGAAGTAGACAGGTTTTTCCCTATTCTCATCAAGCCAAATAAGGGCAGAACTCAATGATTTATCGGTAACGGCAAGAAATATTGTGAGCTCTTCTCCTTCCTTAGGTGTACTCATCACTGGTGGTTTTCCCAAATAATGTTTAAGATCTTGAAATGCTGCATCACATTCTAGAGTCCACTCGATCTTAGGATCTTTCTTAGATTTCTTTTTCATTGTCCCTTTACGCAATAGGTGAAATAACCATCGACATCGATCTGAAGACTTGGAGACAAAATGATTTATTGCTGCAATCTTGTCTACTAGCTTCTTTACGTCTTTCTTTATTTTTGGAGAAGGTATAGATAACAGTGCATGAATACGATCTGGATAAGCCTCTTTGCCTTGCTTGCAGATCAAACATCCTAAGAATTAACCTGACTGGACCCCGAACTGGCACTTGTCAGGATTGAGTCACATTTTCTAAAAACTGAGAATTTTAAAAATTATGTGTAAATTTATGATATGGTTCTCCTTCTTGAGACTTTTTACAAAATATATCATTAATGTATACTTCCATCATTTTTTTGAGATGGTCTTTGAACATCTGTGTCATCAACCTTTGATAAGTGGCCCCAGTATTCTTGAAACGGAAAGGCATAACCCTATAGTAATACAGAACATGCTCTGTAATGAAATCTATTTTCTCTTGATCGTCGGGTAGCAAAGGTATTTGATTGTACCCTGATACGACATCCATCATGGATAAAAGTTTGTGTCCCGCAGTAGAATTGAGCTTATGGTTTATGATAGGAAGTTGAAAACTATCGTTTGGAGTATGTTTGTAGAGGTCCGTGAAATCCACGCACACTCCGATCTTGCCGTTTTTCTTCGGAACTGCTACAATGTTCGAGATGCATTCTGGATTGCTAGCTTTTCGGATAAAGCAAACTTCAATGAGTTTATCGATCTCTTTGTTGACTTTTTCTCAGAGTCTTGGTGCTAATGTTCCCTATTTTGTTTGACGGCTTCAGATTTATCTTTGAAATTAGGCTTATGACAGGTTAGATTGGGATCAATACCCGGTATATCGTCAAACGTCCAAGCGAATGCATTATTGCTGTCTTTAAGGAACTGAATAAGGGAATCTTGTTCTGCTGTGGGCAAAAAATTTACAATGACTATTCCCTGCTTGTCCCTACGGATTTTAATGTACTCTGTAATTTTTGTACTTGGCAGCTAGTTTTTTGTAGAGTTCACTGTAAAGCTTTCTATAATATTCCTTATTATTTTTCAGTAATTGCTATATGAGCTGTGGTATCAATGATTCTAGTACGATGGTAACAAAATTTTTGCAGGCTCAAGCTAGCTTCTAATTGCCTTTGATTTCATAAATGTCGCCATTCCATTCGAATCGTAGTGCCAAATTGTAGGTCAACGGAATAACTTGCATATTATTTAGCTAGTAGCGTCCCATTATCCCCAAATAATAGGATTTTGCATTGATAACAAAAATACAATGTCAACTGTTGCTGGTCCTGCTGTAATAGGAAGTATGATCTTCCCTACACGTTCTTCTCTAGAACCATTAAATATACAAATATCAATGTCACTAGGCTGTACTTTGTTGGCCAGCCCCATCTGATCAATCATGCTTTAAAAAAGTAGTTCAATGCTACTACCAGTATCTACATTCATTGTATGTAGTACAACATTTCTCATTTTCAACATGATCGCCAATGCATCATGGTGAGGAAAGTTGACGTGGCGAGCATCACAATCGTCAAAAGAGATTCATGTACGTTGTGAGCTAGATGAGGGAAGTAGCCAAGCTTCTTTATTGTCCATGGACAAGTTGTGGTATTGGTCGATACGTCATCTTTTGCTCCTGCTTGATTTGTTGATGGTATGAGCCTCGATGAAGGGGGTGAGGGAGATATGGTATAAGTACTTCTCCTCTACCATTTATTCGACCTGTACGACCTCTGTGGGAAGTCTGTAACTCCCATTCTTGTAACTTTCAATGTCCACAATGTATTCATGCATTCGTCCATCTACAAGAATATACTCCAACAATCGCTGTAAAGCGAAGCAATGCTCTATCTCATGATGTCAGACTTTGTGGTGAATGCAATATGGTTTGTTCTTAATGGGTTGGAGATACTGTACATTGCAAAAAATGTTATCCTTCTGAAGTATAGGATAAATACTGGTTATAGTAACAATCTTCTTGGGAAGATAGGGTTTTGGCATATTTCTACCTTTCTGAGGTCAATCTTCATTAGATTTTATTTGCTTCCTGTCCCTTCCATGATCAGCAGCACAATTAAAATCTTAGCCTGTTGATTGATCTCTAGCTGTCAATGTTGATTTCTGAGTTTTCTGTCTGTCGGACACTATTCTTTTAAGATTGATATACTCGTTGACTTTTTCGATCATGTCCTCCAAAGTCATAGGTTTGTTTAGTTTGTGGTACTCCTTCGCCTTTCCATCGATGAGTAAAGCATTGGTGAAGGCTGAAATAGTAATCTTCTGATCAAGTCGATAAACCTTTTGAGCCAACTCTAGGAACTTCTTAGTGAATATCTCGAGCTTCTCTCCTGGTACATGCTTAAGGCTGAGTATAGAATATAGATTCTCCTCTTTATCTCTGTTGTGTAAATAATTCTTGACGGAAAGTTCCCTCAACTGCTCGAAAGTTGTAATAGATCCTTCTGATAGGGTGTGGAACCATCACAAAGGTTCACCTAGTAAACTTGTAAGAGCCCGCATAGAATATGGTTGAATGTAGAATGTAAGTCTTGAGCATCACAGAATTCTTGAACGTGTTCCACTGGGCCAGTCCCATTGCATTTTTGGATTTTTGGAGTATGGAAACCAGTGGGAACTTTGCCATCCACTAGCTCCTGTGCGATCAGGCTATATAATCTATTGTAGATTGCTTTAGTGGTCTGAATTTGAGCATCGAGCAATTCTTTGATACGCTTGTCAATACGTTCCTGAGTTACGTACTGTCGAGCTGTGGTGGTTGGTCACGGGACTCGTCCTTCATGAGGAATGTGGTCGCCACTTCTTTCACTGAGTCGCACGAGAGCTGGAATTCAAAATTTTCCTCAAGGGCTCTTCTTGTCTGACTTTAGCGATACCTCCATCAACTTCTTACTGGACTTCCTATATCGGAGTGGGCTCGCCCCCATGTTGCTTATGCTTAGATCAAACTTCACCTCATAGATTGTTCACGTGAGGTCTTATCCTATCGAGAATAGAAACCTATAAAATAGCTGGCATCACACCTTTGTTCTTCTGGGTTGCAATCTGTTGACATTGCAGAATCTTCAACGCGTCATGGACGCCTGCTAGTTATTATTCCAGAGTGGCTCGCCTTTCAGTTTTAGAGTTGAGATTGGCCCGTAAGTCTACAAGTATGGGGTTTCCTTCATCTGGAGGAATTGGCGTACTCTGGTCTGGAAGTGTCATCCTGTATAGAAATAATCAGCTATTTTCTGGGGCAACGAGTTTAAGAATTTCGTTCCCACATTCGGCGCCAAATGAAATAGCCTAATTTCGTATCTCGAACTTAGCCTTTACACCAAGAATATTAAGAGCGCTTAGATGAATAATAAATGAATGCTAGCAAAAAATTTAGCGTGGAAAACCTTTGAATAGGTTAAAAACCATGACCTCTCTTGATGATTTAAAAAGATCGATGTTAGATATTACAAGAGATGCTTTGAATAATTTAAATAGAGTTTGAGTCAGTATTCCTCCGTCCTCCATCTCGGATTCTCTGGTCCCATGGATAGGTCTTATAATATGACCGTTTGACGACCATTATTATTCTTAATGATGGACTGTACAATATGTATTTGATAATCTTTTATTTGATTGTGTAACATTCTAATCTTTGTTGTTTGGTAATGGCTTCATTGATGACGGTGCGTTTGCTTAACTCGAACTGTTGAGGTAGAGGTCGAAAGCGATAACTAGAAATCTATAATTGTAATGTGTCTTCAATAGTACTGCATATTATGTTGATAAGGTCGAGTGGTCATATAATGGCCGAAGATGAAGCATGAGTACGAAATGCCGAATAAGCCACTACACCTGCTAAAGATATTGATTTTCGGATGGTTCAAAAATAATGTGACAAACATAATGAGAGAGTTGCAAAGTTAAAGGCGGATTTAGCCATTGCCAATTCGCGTGCCCCGAAAGCCAAGGCTGAAGAGCGAAGATGACGCCGGGGTCTTGTTTGCCAAGGGCGACATAGCTAACTCGTCAGTTCGAATAAAAGAGTTAGAGGTGAATGTAGCTCGCGTTCAAGCTCATATAAGAAAAGGTAACGAATGTATAAGAGAGTGCGAGTATAAGTTAGATGTTGTTCTTCGTAGAGAGCTAAAGTTTGAGGGGAGGATCAAAAGGAAGGATGAACTGCAGAAGAAAACTCATGTTTGGGGAAGTGATACAAATTAATGGGAATTGCTGGAGCTTCGTTCTTAATTAGAAAGGCTAAGGATGATAAATAAATCCGAGCAGGATAATGCGGCGGGGATAATAGCACAGCAAACTGATGTAATAAAAAACTTAAGGAAACAAGTAGACAGGGAAGAAGTTTTCCACAAAGATTTGAAGCAGCGTTACCAGAGCTTAAAAAACCAATTTGCCGAGGTAGTCATAATAGACCGAGAGATGTATAGCCTAGAAGAGTTGTACTTGAGGGAGCTGATAGCTGTCATTGCCTATTTTATGGAAGAAGTAAAGAGGCCTGAGCTCGAAAGGGATGCCTTGCATGACTGTGTAGCATTCTGAGGCTGTATCTGTAATGCTAATATAGACCGAGGAAATTGCTTGAACAACATGGAAATAAAAGTAGGCCCCCGACCTATAGAATTAGTAGAGCAAGGCAAGAATTTTGTAACTGTTCGAGTTGTATATTCTATGGCTACGCGACCTCCTGAGTAGGGGAAAACATAGCTGACCTCCCTTAAGTAAAAAGCCTATAAAAGTGACCTGTAGTTTATGTAGTATAGACATGTAGAGAGATAAAAGCTAGTTTTACCTTTGCTTTATCTTTTATCTGATAGAGATCATTTATTGAAAACTAGTATTACCTTCGTTTTAATCGTTGATATATGTATAGATGGGCGATTGAAAGCTAGTATTATCTTTACTTTAATTTGTATAGTTATCGATTGTAATCTAGTTTTCCCTAGCTTGAATCAGTAGAGATGTCGATTGAAAACTAATAATACCTTTGCTTTAATCTATATAGATGTCGAATGAAAGATAGTATTACCTTTGCTTTAATTTATATAGATGTTGATTGAAAGCTAGTATTAACTTTTCTTTAATCTATATAGATGTCGATTGAAAGCTAGTATTACCATTACTTTAATCTGTGGGATTTAGCAGATTCTACGTAATTAGAGTGTAATATGGGGAAATACTTGGAAGTTTTCATTTAGTAGAATAGAATGTACACTGTTGGAGATTGAAATCAAACTTTTGGAATGTAAAGAGCGAGAATATAGTAATCTAGGGATGTAGTGATAATATCGCTTCAATCACCAAGTATTCCATGGATTTAGGATTTGGACTTCTTTCTCTGTCATAAGGTAGTATGACCCAAGGCCTGTGTGGCCAAGAGGAAAGAACCTTCCCAATTTTCTGTAAGCTTCACAACATGTACTTCTTTTCTACTTTATGGGATTTCTCTGAGGATGAGATCGTCAATTTGGAACTCACAACATCAGACTCTTCTGTTGTACAAGCTTGAGAGCATATGATGATATCGACCTAGGTTGGCAATAGTGCATTTCCTAGTTTCATCAATCAAGTTCATATAGAAGGCCAGCTTGATCTCATTTTCATCATATGTTCCATAAGCCAGGAGGAAGGAGGAGCAACTAGTTGATTATCGCAGTGTTGTACGGTATACCCATAAGACATGAGGAAGCTCCCATAGCCAATTTTCTTTCTTTTGTGATTGAAGCCTTTTCTTGAGTCCATCCACTATAGTTTTGTTGGTAATTTTAGCTTGTACATTGGCTTGTGGGTAGTATGGATTGGATGAGGGAATGGATGATGTTATGTTTATTGAGGAAGGTCACAACCTTTTCTCCAACGAACTGCGGCCAGCTATTGATCTGAATCAGGTAGAGGTATCAGAACCATGTGATAATATGTTCCCAAATAAAAGAGATGACCTCTTCTTCTCTAGTTTGATAAAGAGGAACTGCTTCCACCCATTTCGTAAAATAATTTATTGCCACGACTAAGAAACGTCGGCTACTTGGCATATTGGGAAACTCTCCTACAGGATCGAGTGCCCACTGCTTGACAGGACAAAAAACTTGCTTGCATATAGCTCGAGTACAGGGGCTCTAATCATGTGCCCATATCATTGACATGTGTCACATTTTCGTGAGTACTCTTCTGCTTGCTTGCACATTCCTAGACAGAATACTCCTTGTGTAATTACTCTATTTGCAATGGATTGACCTGCGATGTAGGAGCCACATGTTCCTTTATGTACATTTTTACGCATTCTATCGGCTTTCTTCTTGGAAAGGCACTTGAGATAAGACCCCATCACTGATTGATGGTATAGATGGCTGTTCTGAACTGCATAATGCTTTGAATTTTTGATCAATTGTCGGCCCACTTGCAGATTCGTCGGAAGGGGCCTATCGCATTTGTTCTTCAGGTTGAGATAGGTAATAAAGGGCTTTTGCCAATCGTTATCCTCTTCTTCATCGCCCCTAGTGTTGATCATGCATACAGAATAGAGATCAATACTGGGGGTAGATATCACTTTGATCTATAGATATCATGCTTCTGTACCCAAGACCCGAGCCAAATAAGCCAAAGAATCGGTATGTCAATTCTTACCTCAAGGTAGATAGTCGTGAGTTACTTTCATAAATTAGCTCATCCTATTGGCAACAAAGACCACATATTCGATCATCTTGGCATTTTTCTTGTACTATTCAGAGTAATGGTGGATGATGAATAAAGAATTTGTATAGACTGAGAGCTTAGTAATACCAAGCTCGAGTGCTAAATCGAGTCCATGAATTAAAGCTTTGTACTCTGTAATATTGTTAGAGGCTTTAAAATCAAAGTGAATTAATTTCTCGATTCTATCGTTGGAAGGTATAATCCGTACAATTCTAATTCCTTACCCTGCGGGTCCTGCTGAACCATCTGTAAGAAATCTCCACCCACTCTTTATAATCTATTCAGCTCGTTCGTTAAATGGTTTGGTGGGTAGATCTTCTGTACTATATTCTGTAAGATCAGGATCGTGTTCCACCCAATCAGGATCTTCCACAGGAAAATCCATGAGAAAATTGGCAATGGCCTGACCTATTTCTGAATGTCATTGTTCAAACTTGATATCACGTTCTCCCAAATTGACTAACCATTACTGCACTCTTCGTGATTTTTCTTTCTTAGACAAAACAATTCAGAGTGGGTAGTTCATCATGACTTTGACTGAATGAGCTTGGAAGTACTGCTTGTGTTTTTGTGAAGTGTAAACAATTGTTAGAAGGAGTTGTTAGATTTTCTAATACCTCATTTCTGCCAGAGTGAGGGTTTTGCTGATAAAATAGTCTAGCTTTTTGATCATGCCCTCAAGTTCAATGAGGACTGAGCTGATAGAACTATCGGCAACTGTGAGGTAGATGATTAGTTCCTCATTGTTTAACAGCGTACTTATGATGGGAGGCTTCCCCAGATAGGTCTTGAGTTCCTAAAAAGCGGTATCGCAGTCTGCTGTCCACTGGATCTCTTTGTTGGGCTAAACCTTTCCTCATTTGGTATAACCTCAGAGTAGTAAGAACAGCCATCGACATCGATCTAAAGACTTAGAGACGAATCAATTGATAGCAGCAATCTTGCCTGGGAGATTTTATACGTCCTTAGTTTTTGGAAAGGGCATTTTGTGGAGAGCTCGAATTTGATCTGGGTCGGTTTAATCCCCTTCTTGTGGATAAGATGGCCAAGGAATTTGCCCGAATATACTCCCAATTGACATTTATCAGGATTGAGCCGCATTATGTAAGAACATAGAATGTTGAATATTGTGGAGAGATCTGTGATATGGTCTTTTGACAGTAAGCTCTTGCACAGGAGATCATCGATGTAAACTTCAACAATTTTTCCCAAGTATGCTTTAAACATTACTGTCATTAACTGTTGATAAGTTACGGCTATGTTCTTCAGTCTGAAAGGCATAACTTTGTAATAGTAAAGTCCTCTTTCAATGATGAAAGTGGTATTTTCCTTATCGGCCTCCAAGAGAGGTATTTGTTTATATCCAGAAGCAGCGTCTATCATAAATAAGAGCTCAAGACCTGTTGTAGAATAAACAATTTGATGAATGATTAGAAGAAGGAAACTTTCCTTTGGACTATATTTGTTGAGATCAGTGAAATCCACGCAAACTCAGACTTTCCCATTCTTCTTTGGAATTGCAACAATGTTAGAAATCTAATCCAGATACTTAGCTTCTCGAATGAATCCCACTTTGATCAACTTATCGATTTTATTATTAACTTGATCTTGAAGACGAGGTGAGAGTCTTCTCTGCTTCTACTTAACCATTGTGGCATTATTACTGATGCTCAATCTGTGACATGCCATGGATGGATCGACTTCGGGCATTTCTTCGAAAGTCCAAGCGAAGATGTCTCGACTCATTCGTAAGAAGTGAGTGAGGTCCTCCTTGTCGGTCTGGACCATCTTGGTACCAATATATGTACCTCAGCTAGGTCCATCAATGTTTATGAACACTGTAGGTTCTTCTGTTGAAGGCTAATTATCGATGTGACCAGCTTTTTGTAATTGTTATGCAACGTATTTGTCGAATGTGTCAAGAATGGTAGAAACTGTATTTTTGCAAGCTTGGGAAAAAATTTGACTGCCTTTGATCTCATAGATGTTATCGTTATGTTTGAAGCGTAGCGCTTGATGATACATGGAAGCGATTGTTTCCATGTTATGGATCCAACAGCGGCCAATAATCCCGCGATTATGAGCTTTGGCGTCGATGATGTAGAATACGACATCGATTATGGCTGGTCCAGCGGTGATAGGTAAGATGATCTTGCCCGCCCGTACTTCTTTGGAACCATTAAATCCACTGATTTAAATGTTGCTTAGAATAACTTGATCGGCCAATCCCATCTGGTCGATCGTACTTTGAAAGAGAATCTCAATACCGCTACCAGTATCAATCATCAATATATGTATGATTAATTTCAACATCTTGAGCATGATAACTAGTGCGTCATGATGAGGAAACTTAACATGACTGATGTCGCGATCCTTGAATGAAATCCTAAGTTGGCGATTACCCGATTCAGGAATAAGTTTAGCTTTTTTATCTTGAGGAGTGAGATCGTAGCACTCGGATAATCTCCGTAATTTGAATCTGTAAAAGTTGTTAATCTAATGAATCTCGATCATGCTGTTGTGGTACATATGGTACAGGTGTTTCTCCCCAGCTGAATCTTTGACCAGGATTACTTCGATTTGTGTCTTGTATCTACCATTCTTGTATGATTCCAGATCGACAATATACTCGTACATTCTCCCATCTTTGAAAATATATTCCAGCAACCACTGAAAGGCATAGCAGTTATCAGTTTCATGGTCTTTTACCTTGTTGTGCATGCAGTACGGCTTGCCTTCAATTGGTTCCAGGGGTCGAGATATACGATAGACTTGCCTTTTTCTAGAAGTGGAAAAATTGAGGAGATGCAGACATTTATCTTGGGGAGGACCATCTTGGGTAATAAATTGCCCTTCTGAGGTTTGCCTGTGTTCGCCATGGAATACTTTTGATCACCCTAGTCCATCTTTGGTTCACTGTTGTACTTTGTATTTGGACCTTTAGTGGATAGGACAGATTTAGTAGATTTATGTCTTTCGGTCATCATCCTTTCCAGGTCGATTTACCCATTGACCTTGGTGATCATATCCTCCAAGGTCACGGGTTTGTTTAAGAAGAGATGCTCCTTAGCTTTACAATCGAGTTGCAGTGCATTGGTAAAAGTAGTAGCAACTATTTTCTGATCCAGGTTATCAATTTTTCTTGCAAGCTCCAGAAACTTCTTTGCAAAGACCTCGAGCTTCTCTCCTTGTGACTGTTTGAGACTTATAAGAGAATATAAATTCTCCTCCTTGTCTTTATTGTAAGCATATGTCTTGATAAAATTCTTTTGTAGTTTATCAAATGTAAAGATAGAATCTTTAGGTAGAGAATGGAACCACCCTAGCGGCTCTCCCTGAAGACTTGTTATGAACAGACAGCATAGAATATGGTTAAGATTTGAGTACAATCCCAGTGAATCACAGAATTGTTGAATGTGCTCTTTCAGATCGGTGCCCATATATTTACGAATCTTTGGAGTATACAAACCTGTTGGTAGTTCCATATCAAATAACTTTTTAGCAATCGGACTACCTTGTAACTTGGTGAAGTCGTCAGGTCTGCCTAGAGCTTGAGCTTCAATAAACTCCTTGATACGTTGATCCATGTGCTCTTGTGTGACTTACTGACATGTGGCTTGAGTGACTTGGCGAGCTGGTCTAGAATTATGAGTACAGGTGCCTTGGTTTTAGCGCTCATATGCTGGAATCTGGGGTTGAGGTCACTATTCCTCCTCTTAGCGCTTGGAAGGCCGAAGACCTCTGCAATATTGAACTGAGCCTCTTTGCCCAAATAAATTTAAGCATGAGGTTTGTGTTGATTATTTTTGGAAATATCTTTGCTAGTTGTTCCTCAAGGGTTGAATCTTTATCGTAGAGAAGCTTAGGAGTTTGTTGGTAATTGATCACAATCCCTGGTAGGAGGAGCCTGTTGAGTATCTATAAATCTTGCAATACAGTCTGAATAGTTTCTATCTGTCTTTCATGCTTTTTGAATACTATCAAATGAGTTTAACACACACATTCGAGTTCTTTGTCGCGGAGCTCACGGTCGAGAGTTAACTGACGTTCGAGCTCATTATATTTCTCTATTTTGGCGTTGTGATTCGCCCGTAGTTCAGCGAGCTATTCCGGTTCAACTAAAAGATCGTTTTAGAGTCCAATTATTAGTCGTTTGGAAGCGACCATGATTGGAAATGGACTGTGGAGTGAATATATGCCTTTGAATATCGTGAAGATATCTTATTTCCCACAAACGGTGCCAAATGTAATGGCCTAATTCCACAGCTCGAAATAGCTCGAAATTTGATCTTACATCAAATATACATGTGACGAAAATAAATGTACTACAAGAAATGACGCAGGTGATTTACGTAGATATCCTTTGAATAGCTAAAAAATCATGACCTCGAGTTGAGGGTTTAGTAACTGTAGTTTTTATTGCTTGAGGTAGATATCTTATTACAAGTAATCTCATAAACTTGAAATATTTGATCTTGAAATAAGAACTTTTGTGGTGTTTAGAATCAGGAAATTCTTATGTTAGTATCTGGAAAATATGGTTTTTTTGGTCCTTATCTCCCCTAGAACTTTTCTTTATATTGAACTTACATGCAGCTCATTATCATGTAGAAGCTCGCTCTCCGGATAATGAGGTAAGTTGTTGAATGTGTAAATGTTAGTTCGAAGGAGATGGGTATCTTTGACTTGTTCATATTTTTGCTGTAGTGCTCGACCCGCGTTCTTTATCAGTTCGTGGTCTTGGTGTCAATCCTGATTGTACATGTCACGTGTGTAATGTGTGAGCCTGATATTGAGGTAGTTAAAGTTTGGACTAGGTCAAGGGATAGGTCCCTACATCCTAAATACACGCTTCTTATTTGGCGATCAGTATATTAGTAAGTATATTTGGAAATTCTGGTTTTGTACTATTGATAATATTTTTGACATACCCCACAGTTTTATTATTATTTTTAATACATAAACTATGTGATATAAATATAACCATATTCATTAGCAATACTAGAGAAGTGGTACGCGCAATGTAGGCGCAACTTCCCTTAAATGTAAAGATCATAATGAACAATTATATGCATGGCTTAATTAAATAAATAATTAGAAACTATATTAGATATTTGTTGGAGAATGCTTATAAAACATGTATTTATTAAAGAATTAGGCCCATAAAGAAGTCATAATCACATTGGAACAACTAGATATTCAACCCCAATGGCGTTAACATCACTACAGTATCACAAAATGTTTGTAATTGAAGTTTTAGTTGCAAAAACTGTTAAATCACCATCTGGAGAGAAAAAACTATTTCGCATCCGTCATTTTTTTTGTTTAATCAAGCTCAACACTAAAGAAGAAAATGCAAGTCATGATTTGCTTCATAATTTGTTCCTACATAGATTTTGGTTTTGACTTGAAGTACAATTTTTCATTTTCTAATATTGGATATGAACCATTTTTTTGGATCATATACTCTACCCCTCTCTTCATAATGTGGTGGGTAACTTCGTATAATGTACTCAAACAAATTGTATGTCCATTTTGGTCAAAAAAGACTATACTTTTGGGTCGCTAATAAAAGGATTAGAAGCATGAAATTATGTTACTTTTATAAACTCAACAATAAGTTAGCCCATACATAAAAACTATATTCCCATGTAACCGAGCACAGTAGATATAACATGGTAACACAAAATTATTGTAGCAAAAAGCTTTGTTCTTCTAAACTCGATTCTGATCCTTTATGCATGTAGTTGTACAAATATATCACCAAATTTACGCTTGAACATTTCTCCATGTTAATGTGAGAGTTATAATTCTTTAATGACAACAAATTGAATATCACACTCAAACTATCATTTATTGGATGCTCATATTTGGTTATACATAAGCCATATTTACGATTTTCTTTAATTGGATAAGAATCAACTTATTGTAAAAATTATGATGCACATTCTCTTAAATTCATATCCTTCCATTCATTTTCATTAGTCATAAACAGTTTGAATTTAGTCGTCGTAATGGTTAAGAAGTCAAAAACAAAGGGGTCCAAATGATCTAATAGTGAAACAGAGTTAATAATGAAATGAAGGAAACGATAGAATCTAGAAATTGCTCATGATTTTTGTAATACACCAAGAATAAAATATCTCTAATAATTAATATTTGATTTAATCAATTTGAAAGAGAAAAAAAAACAAATTTATGAATGGTTAAGGAGTCGTCAAACCATATGATTTAAGAGTAAAGAAAAGTATCGAATCACAGAGATGTGAAAGAATTTTTACGTGGACCGAGGATGTAGCAACCATCATTTGCTTCACCGGTCTCCATGAAATTGCTGTATCTCAATACAAGAGCACATAACCCGATTGTGATCGGCCTATATGTGAATCAGACAAATATCCTATAATTTCTTGCTTGCCATTTTTTGGATAGAAGAGACCCCAATCTTTCATGCCGATTAGATATCTCAGAATGTTCTTGATCCCATTCTAGTACCTTTGGGTAGGTGCAAAACTATGACATGCCAAATAGTTTACTATGAATGAGATATCAGGTCAAGTGTACCCAGCTAATTATAGCAAAGCACCGGTAGCTCCTAGATATGGCATCTCGGGCCCTAGGAGTTTCTCCCCTCATCTGGAGAACAATGATGTCATTGTTCACATCCAATGAATGGTCATGCATAAGCGTCTTGGCATTGTGTGCCGTATCCACACCAAAATGTTTCATGATCATTTGGGTATACGTCACCTGATAGATGATTATCCCGTGACCAAGATGTTTGATCTGCAAACTGAGACAAAATTTGGTCTTCCCAAGGATTTTAATTTCAAATTCCTTCCCAATGTATTCGGCAG
Source organism: Kingdonia uniflora (assembly GCA_014058105.1). Lineage (NCBI taxonomy): Eukaryota > Viridiplantae > Streptophyta > Magnoliopsida > Ranunculales > Circaeasteraceae > Kingdonia > Kingdonia uniflora. The sequence goes on along the minus strand of JACGCM010000441.1, from coordinate 765,068 downwards.
CATTCACGGTTTCTCTAAGAGTTTTAAAGATATTCAAATGGCCTAGATAAACTATAATGATGGCAAAACCAATATTCATTTTCTTGATAAAAATGCATGGGCAAACAAGATTATTTATAAAACCCTCGACTTTCAAATATTTAGTCAGCCTGCTGTGCCACATGAGCCCTGATTATTTTAGACCATATAATGACTTATCCAGTTTTATTACGTAGATACCCCGTGTGCCTGACATTGTCTCTTTCGAAAGCTTAAACCATATGGTAGCTTCATGTAGACCTCTATATCTAATTTCCCATATAGATACGCAGTAACTGCATCCATAAGATGCATGTCAAGCCCGTTCTCAATGACTGACTGATTGATCAAGTAACGGAACGCTATAGTGTCTATGATTGGAAAGTAGGTTCCATCATAATATATGCTAGGTCTTTGAGAAAAGGCATGGGCAACTAGTCTTGCCTTGTACCTTACTATATTTCCAAGTTTATTACGTTTTCATATGAATACCCATTAATAGCCGACAGTCTTGATGGAATCTTGCCTAGGGACTATTGGTCCAAGCACTTCGCGTTTAACTAGTGATCTGAGCTCCGTATTAATCATAGTTTCCCACTGTGGCTAATTTTTACGACTTCAAAATTTATCAATAGTGAGTGGCTCTGGATTGTCATCTTTGATGGCAAGAGTCGCAACAAAAGTGAATACTTCATCGACTGCTACTTCTGAACGATCCCACATGGTGCCATTTGAAACAAAGTTAATTAAGATCTCTTTATTATCATGTACATGTGCCACGTCGGGATCATCTTTTAATGTTTTACATGGATACGTAACTACTATAGCCCTATTAATGGGAGGTTCCATCCCCGATAAACCGATAACACCATTAGTCTTTTCTTTTCCCTTATACTATTTTGTAGCCCCCAGCTTAGCGTCCTTCCTTGGAACAGGACATCCTCTCATGACAAATGGCTTGGATTCATTTGCGGGTTGCACACCTGTTCACAAAACATCCAGTCATGCAGGTATATTAGTTACAAGTACATACACCTTGGTTACTTTAGCAGCATCGTTAAATGCATCTAGTAATTCATTAGAGATCTATTATAAGTATAGAATCTGATGCATTTCCTTGTCACCATGATTAGATAAGGGATCTAGAAGAGATAGCGATGGTGTTTTCCAACTAATTTTGGAAATATCCTCAGTATTAACTATCATATCTCCCCCTAATGTTGGGAATATCATCTCATCAAAGATGAATTTATGAATCTCACAGTAAATACATCGCCGGTAGTGGGTTCCAAGTATCAAATGATATTTAGTGAATCATAACCTGCATAAATACTGAGCAGACGTTAGGGACCCATCTTCGTATATTTTGGTGGTGTAACTGGTACCTATACAAAATATCCAAATATTTATAGATGGGCGATACCGAGCTCCGATCCAGTTACTAGTTACAATGGGAAATATTGCTTATTTGTTGTTAGTCAAATTATAATCAGGGCGACAGCATGCAAAATTGTATGACCCCACGTAGTGGCAGGAAGTTGAGATCGTAATAATAGTGGCCTAACAATTAACTGTAATCATTTGATTAAATTCTTCGCCATCCTATTTTGGGTATGGAAATGGGGTATTGGATGCTCGACATCTATCCCATTAGCCATACAATAATAAACATAAATCTTTGACGTAAACTCGTCAGTGCCGTCAAATATCACAAATCTGATTAGCTGATCTAGGAAATGAACCTGCAATTGGATAATCTGTGCAAGCAACCATGGAAATGTCATATTTCCTAGATGATCATAGCTAAACATCAGACGATCTCACAGATGCGTCGATTAAGACCATATAGTATTTGAACGGACCACTATATAGATGGATATGTCCACATATGTCTCAATGGATACGTTGGAAAAAGGCTAAAGACTCCAACTCTACCTTGGTTACTAGGTTAGGCTATAAGCTTTCCTTGAGAGCAGGCGTTACACGGGCAATCTTTACAAAATTTTGATCTTCTCTCCTATGAGTGAATGTTCAAAGGTACTATTGATAATTTTTCTCATTATTAGTTGTCTAAGATGGACAAAATGGTCATGCCAAAGCCTAAATGTTTTCCCTTATAACGGAAAAAAATTAACGATTATATATGTTTCCAAATGCCTGAAGGCAGTCGAATAAAGTCTAGAGGAATATATTAGATATTGTTCTAATATAAGTTCTTGGCCGTTAGGTGAATAGGTGATACATAGAATTATATTCTCATTATAGCCTATTATTTTTACTTGATAATTGTTATCATGTATGTCCCTAAAGCTCAATAAATTCTTGAGAGATTTACTAGCAAATAATACGGTCTAGATTCTCAGTATCGTGTTGTTAGGGAGTAATAGTGCAATGCTCCCCGAGCCCTCTATGATACTAGCTGACCTTGTAATAGTTTGAATGTTCCTAATATAGGTGATTAAGTGGGAGAAATGTCGCTTATCTCGAAGGATCGAGTGTGCGGTACCACTGCCATCTAGACATGTGTTGCAACTCTTCCTATTATCAATTAGTGCCCTATGGGCTACCTGTATATATATAGCAGATTACAAATTATATATATAATAAATTAACTACTATCCCAAACAATAATTTGATTAATCATAATGTTATAACAAAATGAAAATCTCATGTGTGTCATGAGCACTTTATTGAAACATAAATAATTTATTCCTAACATAATCAAAAAGAATACTAACAAAAAGTAGAGTAAGTCTTTGCAAGAAAAGAAATTACTAGTGCTCTCTACTGTAACATCACACATCTACTGAGATATTGTTACTGATTACTCTGTATGTTGATCCATGCCGGTATTAGTATCACTGAAAATTTCTGACGCTGCGAACTCTATAAGGGTAGAGTTAACATTAATAACTATGTGGTAGGTCTAGACTCTACCATCCCTGGCCAACCTTGGTGGCAGGCATTCCCGTACCCAGTGTTTTGTGCCACTGCAGTTAAAGTAAGGAGATCCCTGATCTGGCTTCTTTCCCTTCATCACATTTTCTGGTTTGCCAGATTTCCAAAATCCTTTAACTTTCTAAGGGCCAATGGGTTTATGATTCCTGCCCTTCTTGTTTCCCTTGTATCATCCCTTCCCCTTTATATATGTGTGTCCCTGACTGCCATAGTGGTTTCGCCGAAGCTAAATATTGTATGATACAGGCAACGACGCACTCCCAGAAGGCTATATTACGTGATTCTTTATCAGACGTTCATCGTTCTCCTCAAAGAGGAACAATGCCCAAATCAAGACTTTGTGAGTCATAATGTTCTTTGACCAATATTTTATTTGAAGTGCAATATAGTGTAGAAAGTGGATATAGTCTTCTCGACCATTTTAATATCAGTGACTTTCTTCTCACACAGCTGTAGTATAGAAGTGATTTTGTGGACTGCTGAGTTATAATTAGCGACGATCCCAAAATCATAAAACCAAAGATTGTTCTATTGGTGCTTCTCTTTTGGGAGCATAATGGTTTTTTATTGACCATAACGCCCCAGTATGCTTACCCATAAGTCATCTGTCTGAACCTTGTTGAGGTATTCCATCTTCAAGTCATCCTGAATATGATAATTGTGGATAAACAAACCCTTTGCTTTGCTTATGGTATCTTTAATATTTCCAATGACGATGGTCTTTGGTAGACCTAGAGACTTTAAGAATAAGTCAGCGTCAATGTACCAAGTGAGGTAATTGGCTCTAGTATCCAGCAAGGGAGGAAATTCAACATTCTTAAGTTCACAGACATCTATTTTGCAAAATGAAGATCATAGTACTTAGAATAACAAAAAAATAAATGATTCCTAATCATCTTATAGTTGAACCTTTTTCATATTCTCATACTCATGAAATTTATTTATAATAATAAATTCCTAATTTTACCTTTTAAAATGATGATCTTAGATGCGTCTTTTAATAGATTCATAGCCAAGATTGTTATTTTAAACTACTAAATGTGTGCGTTCCTTATTCTGACAACTAGGGTGTTCTAATCTCTAAATTCTATAAGGTCTATATATTTTGGCCAAATGACCCTATTTACTATGAATATAAGGGGTATTAGATGCTTAGATGACAAGTGGACCCACCCCAAAGTCTGTTGGATTCATAAGATAGGTAGTTTACTCCTGTCTATAAACTAATATTCTAAGATACTATAGGTTGTTATTAACATCTAATTACACCTAGATTAGGAGTGGCAATGGGTCGGGTTTGGGGCGGGTGGAGAAATACCATCCCAATACCCACTAAATTACCCTACCCCAAGCCCGCCCCAATACCATTTAGCTTAAATGGGGAATACTCAAACCCGCCCTGTTTAAATTTGCCTATACCAAACCCGCCCCAGTACCTATTTAACACCCGTTTAAAAATTATAAATCACCTGCAAAGAAAAAAAATGAGCTGCTAGGACTAAGTTTGAGAATATTCTTCATTTAATCTTTAATAGAATGAGGAAAAATGCGCTGAGGATTAGAGGCAATTTAACCCTCACTTGAGCCAACTAAGGATCAGAGGCAATTTAGCCATCACTTCTGCATTGAGCCACAACTGAAAACATGTCTTCATAATAAGGTAGAAATGAAGCCAGCTAATTTTGATAGGTATGCACAAGAAGAAGAGATGTTGATGGATAGATGGAGGTTGAAACGAAGTTATGAAGGTAGGACTATAGGAGAAGAGGAAGTAACATGTCTTCTGTATTCAAAGTTTAGAAATTAAAATTAGGTTTAACTTGTATATAAGGGTATTCAAGTCATATTATGTATAACTGGGTCGGATGACGGGGTTCTATTTATTTAAGCCTTAAACCAGACCCACTTTATTAAATAAATAGGTTTTTTTTTTAACTAAACCCGCCCCATACCCACTATAGTCATACCAAACCCGCCTCATTAAGGGCAGGGCGGGGCGGGTTAAATTTCTAGCCCTAACCTAAATACGTAAAAATGATTCCTCAGACAACAGATTTTTAGAATTAAGAGTAAGTCAATTCCTAATTGATCTCTAATTATTTTCCCTTAACAATTAACAATGATTAAAATATGACTCCTAGTAGTATTCTAAATTAATCTTAGTTTTTGTATTATCTCTGATTCCTGATCATGATAACTAATATCTCAGGGGTATACTATTAATATTCTATTAGCTATCGTAAGATACTTAAATAGGTATTAATCTATTTTCTTATATCACATATAAGTTAGTCAGTTTTCTAATACGAGGCACCCATTCCCAAAAAAAATTTAAAATATTTTTCATAAAAAAACTTAAAAATGGGTTCCCACGAGGGTAGGACCAGTTAATAAAAAAATTAAATATTTTTTGAGCAAATATTAAACTTTAACAAGCTAATTGAGAGTCCAAACCTGTTCTAGACCGATTTGGCTTGGTCTGGATTAAAGCCTGGATCGGATTGACCGGTCTAGACCAGTGGTTTGACTCAGTCAAACCATCTGCTGCGTGTCACCTCAACAATACTACCACGTGTCACCTAACTTGTTACCACGTGCCACCTATCTGTGCCGCCACATGTTACCTAACTGTGCTACCACGTGTCCATGACACGTGTCATACCACGCCAGTATGGGTTGACCCCACTATCATTTGTCCTTGACACATGTCACTATGGGCCTAACCTTCCTGCCAGATCAGCAATCATATTTGGTCTAATTTTTAAATTATGTCTGATCCAACTCCAAGTTCCAAAAATGGATATGGATCTGATAACGTCGTCATGGTTTAATATATTTTTTTTAAAACATAATAAATTAATAATAAACCCTAACTAACGTCAGCATAACCTAATACGCCATTTAAAATTTTGTTTTTTGTCGTGAACTGCCTTGTTTCCACACCAATTTCCTGATGATAGGGACATCTCTTAGAGATGTGTAATATTTGGATATGATGGTTGTGGAATAGGCTATGCAAGAAAATTAAAAGTACACCAATCTGATAACCATAGCGATTGTTATTTTAGTTTGAAAATAGCCCTTTCATAAGAGTAAAAAATCACTAAAATAGCCCTAATAATTCCAAAAATATATATATTAATCCTTATATACATATCTATATATCATATATCATAGATCAAGCAATTAATACATAAAAATCAAAATTAGTAAAAATTACCTCTCCGTAACGTTAAAAAATACAAAAAATGATAATTGGAGAACTAGTTTTATCCCTTCTGATCCAATAGCTCTTCGCAATGCTGATAATGTGCTGGATAATATCTGATTCTATCAGTTAATCAAAGTATTGACATGAGAGAAAAGTTAAGATATTATTGTTAATAATTTCTTTCTATTTTCAGAGGTTAGGTTGCAAGAACTTAGCCCTTATTAGGTGATATTCAATAACTCAAACTCTCTCCATAAACCCTTAATGGTTTATAGGATTGTTAGGAGTCCACTAGGATACCTCATCCCAGTTGCATTACCACCTTAGGCCAGACTCAACTTCTAACACTCCCCCTTAGGGTGTTCCATACCAGGATGACTTGCCTCATCAAAACCTCTGCCTAGCAAAACCCCTTTGGGCAAAAAGTTGTACAAGAAAGGCAAACAATTTTAGAACAACAATTGGTGGAAGTGCAAGAGGAATTAAAAATTCTTCAGGGATAATAGATAATAGCACATAAGAACAAAGAGATGCGGCCCGCAACATCAAGAATTTCAGCTCGAGACAGGTTAGGACCTCATAGAGGTATCCGCTGGGAAGCTGATGTTCAACCTGATCAAAACTAGCTTGGACCCGAGATAATTATAGTACTTTCAATTCAATCAGAGGTCGTTAAAGGCCTCACTTACCTAAGACAAGTGGAATATGTACAAAAAGTAAGAACTTGAATTCATGTGCGCAAAAGGTTCAGTGAGGGAAGTGGAGATCATAACCCTAAGGAGGGACGTCTCCAACTTCACACAATCACAGGTCAATAATTTGGTACTCAAGAGCACGTGGACAAGCTCATTAAAGAGCTTTTAGAAGCCTAAACACATGCAAGCAAAAATGTCCTCAACAGATTATAGAAGAGTCCGATTGTGCAAAATCTATTAGGCAGTGAAGTGCCGCCCAACTTTCATACGCCAATAATTTAAAAATATAAGGGGACTGATCCCGTCGAACACGCTCAGGAATTCCATGATTCTTTGGGGTTATATTCAACGTTGAACCACATTTTGTATATATAGTTTGTTCCCCACAAGTCTCTAGAGCGAGCCTCTACGATAGTTCCATTCATTGGAAGAAGGGTCGATTCATTCTTTGAAGCAGTTACGAGAACTCTTTGTCAAAACTATTCATATAACAGGGACAAAGAGGAGAATCTTTACTCCCTTATCACTCTTAAATAAATGCATGGGGGGAAGCTCGAGGCATTCACCAAGAAATTTTTGGATCTGGCTAGGAGGGTGGATAGTCTCTACCAAAGAATTATAGTTTCAGCCTTTATAAACACTACTACTCATGGAGAGTAGAGAAAATAACCATCTCATCTTGAATAAACCATCAACTCTGGAGGATATGGTGGAAAAAGTAAACAGTTACATCGATCTTGAAAGAAAGATGTCCGAGAGACAGAAGCTTCTAAAGTCAATCCTAATAACAAAAGGACAAAATACATAATGAAAATTTGAGCACACTACAAATACTGTAAGTGATAGAAAGTAAACTAAGTCTGAAGGAGATCGACCTTGAAAGGGAAGCAATCTTCCAAAGCCTTACCTTCTAAGATTAACTGCTAAACTAGCTGACATATACCCCACACTTCAGAAAGATAAATTCTTCAAAAATGCCCAACCCCTCAAACCTACTAAGGGTTAGCCATATTGTAAACACCACAAGGTCAAACACCATGATACAAAATGATGATATGCTCTACAGAGACTCATAAAGTACATACTTAAGGATGGTGGATTACACGAATACATTATCAATTTGGAGACTTATAAGAATGTAAGCAATAAAACTAATAAGGAAGTTATCCAAATTGAGGAAGTGACTAAGGAGAAACACCTTTATCATCTTTACCTCAGCTACTTTATTGAGACATTCAAAATTAATAGACCAATCATGTTTAAAGGATGCCGACTGATTCAATGTCATGCCCTATCTATGGTAGAAAAAGAAGCTTGCTTACTTCTGGAATATAGTAACAGAAGAACTAGGATCTCCTTCGGAAATTGCGATGTCAGCCATCTCAAGTTCCCTTATCATGACGCATTAGTTGCTATATTAGAAATAAAAAATATCATAATACACATGATGATGGTTGATATCGGGAGTACTATTGAAGTATTTTTTCGAAGAACAATCAAACAAATAGGCCAAATAGATCAGGTCGAGGCTAGCGATATAGATATTAGTGGCTTTAATGGATCTAAAGAAGTATGAGTAGACAAAATTGTACTTCCCATCATAGTAGGATCGGCGATAGTAGATGTAACATTTTATGTATTGAATGCAAAGTTAAGATATTTGGGAACCATGAGACGATGTTGGTTGCATAACATGAAGGTCATTCCCTCTACTTATTATTTGGCATTACAATTTGATTGGCATAGAGAGATATATGAATTAAAGGGTAGTCAATAGCTAGAACGAGCTTATGAAAATACTATGACTATTGTGGCAGAACCTTCTAAGAAGTTTAAAGATTAACAGTTATAGAAAACTAAACCTGTAGAGAACTAACCATCAAACGCAGAAGTTATAGAGTACATCTAGAGTAATGGGGAAGATCGAAACACATATTTTGGAACTCGCTTACCGTTGACCGAGCGTGACGCACATATCAAGTTCTTAAAGGAAAATAATGATGTGTTAACTTGGACATTCCAAGAAATGTCAGGTATCGATCCCACTTTAGCTTGCCATAAACTTTGTTTAAAAAACAAGGTTGTGGCGGTTAAATAAAAATTGATAACGTTAACACCCTTACTTTGGGAGGAGGAAGCTTATTGAAGTTAGGTTTATTAGAAAGGCTAATTACCCTTACTGGATTTCAAACATTGTAGCAGTTCCAAAGAAAAATGGTAAGATCAGAGTTTGTGTAGATTTTACCGACCTAAATAAACACACTCTGAAAGATAGTTTTCCCATTCCTATAATAAATCATTTGCTGGATTCAACCGCCAGACATGAGCTTCTATCCATGATGGATGCTGCCTCAGGTTATAATCATATTCCACCCCTGCCCAAAGATTAGGAGAAAATAACATTCTGCACAAAACACATATTAAATTGTTATAAAGTCATACCTTTTGGACTTAAGAATGCTCAAGAAACTTATCAAAGATTGATTATCCAAATGCACAAAAATCATCTCGAGAAAATAATAGAAGTCTGCATCAATGATATGCTATGTAAGAGCCTCAAGAAAGAAGATCCTTCACACAATTTTTAAAATCCTTCGATCTTATAGGATGAAACTCAAACCGGATAAATGTCAGTTCAGAGTCCAATCAAGAAAAATTTGGGGTACATAATCAGCAAAAAGGGAATCGAAGCTGACCCTGACCACAATCAAGCTCTGTTATCAATGCCATCACCAAAAACAAAGAATATATAAAAATAGGTTGGTAAAATTGCAGTGATTAACAGATTTGTATCAAAGTCATCAGATCAATATAGATGGTTATTTAACCTATTGTATGAAGGGGCATGAAGAGATAAGAATAAGAAAAATCTAGAGATCGAATGGAGTAACGGGTGCGAAGCAGGATTTCAGGACTTCAAGAGTTATTTGGGAAAACCTCCCATCATGAGTACCCCCACCGAAGGTGGAGAACTTATAGTATACCTTACAGTTATAGAGAAATCACTCAATTTGGTGTTAATCCGACTTGATGAGAAAATTAAAATAAATTTAAAAATTTAAAAAAAAAAAAAAAAAAAAAAAAAACCCGTCTATTTTATTACTAAGACCCTTACTCCATCAGGAAACTGGTACACCCAAATCAGAAAGCAACTCCTTACACTCGTTTATACCTCACAAAAGTTAAAGCAATATTTTCATGCTCATTCGATTCATGTAATGATCAATTTCTGCCTTCGAAACGAGTACAAAAGTGGTCAGTTAGCTCGGGGGAGCGCAATATACGTTTCAAACAAAGACATTTTGAAAAGGAGCATGCAGTAGTTGATTTCCCAGTCAAAGACACAGATTGTTGATAAATAGTTAAAATAAAATTATGATTGGATATTAAAAAAAGGGTAGCACTTTTATGCTTATGGGTCCGTCGGACCGGCAGGCTCTGGAATTAGAATCGTTCTCATCACGCCCTCATATGATAGGATTGAGAAATCGATCTGACTCAATTTTGAAGCAACTAACAATGAAGCAGTATATGAGGCATTAATCTATGGAATGGACATGACACTAGAGCTCAAAGTACCCAAATTATCTATATACACAGATTCTTTAATCGTATACCATTACACAAAATGATATAAGAAGAATGAAAAAATGGTAAATTATGTTGCGTTAGTAGCTGACTGAATGATCAGATTTTAGAAGGCCACAATTGAATATCTACCTCTAGGGGAAAATAGACATGCTGATTCTCGCGCTTATCTAGCAGGAATTCAAGGTTCAGAGGTTCGATATTTGAAAATTGAAGTAGTATCTACTCCAGTAGAGACCGATCCCCCGATCTCACCCAAAGACGAGCTCACCTAGTTCGAATTGCTTCCATCTCAGACTCATACTTTTTTAACACATTTCTCAAATCAATATTTCAACCTACCCCACGAAATGGTCAAAAGCATGGGCCGAACTTAAACCGAAAAAGCCTTACCCAGTCAAAGACACCTGTCTCACACGAACTCGTCAGTTACTCAGTCAACCAACACTAACCACATTGTTAAGAGAAAGTGCCCCAGCACGATGAAGAGTTGCGGAGAAGGCCTATATAAAGAAAATGCTCTAGAAGAAACAGGGACTAGAAAAATTACACAAGAGGTCGCCTAGAATTACATATTCAAGATTCTCGATAATCATCAAAACAATTTAGTTACAAGACTCAAGCATTTCTATTTTTAGAGATCACTTGTAATAAGATATCCGCCTCAAGCAATAAAGATACTTTTACAAAAATCATACACTTGAGGTTATGATTTTTTTACCTATTCAAAGGTTTTCCATGCTAAAATTACTTGTGTCATTTCTTGCTTTCCATTAGAATATTGCCGCAGGTTCATTGGTGTGATAGCGAATTCTAAGTCATTTCGAGCTTACGGAATTTGGCCATTATATTTGGCGCCGTCTGTGGGAAGGATTGCATTTCCACGATATCATTAGGCATTCTTTCACTATAATTTTCAATCATGGCTACTTCTTGATGACTGGCTATAGGCATCCAGCTCGATGCTTCAATGGAGCCAGGGAAACTTACAGAGCTACGGGCAAATCTCAACACTGAAACAGAGAAACACGCTGAGCTCGATCTTCAATTAACTAAGGATCGGGAGCCCCATTAGAAAGAGTTTGAGATAGAATGACAAGCTCGTTTAACAGTGCTCAAACAACATAAAGACCAGATGACAACAATGCAGACTGCCTTAGAGGCTCTACAAAATACTCGGTAGGCTCCTCCAACAAGAGGTCACAATCAGTTGCCAGAGACCTCCCGTATTTCTACAAGGAAATGATTGGGACCTCGAGGAATTGCCAATATGGCTATTTCCAGGAATCTTCAGCATGAACCACAACCCTCTATACATTTGGGGGGTGAAGTTCAGTCCCAAGCATGTCGAGGTCGCCGAATTTACGTTCATCAGGAGGAAGAGTAGTCACCTCAATATCAAGTTCCAACACGAGATTAATTGAGTGAAGGTACAGGTACTCATCATCCACAACCTGCTCATCCAGCGATTCAACCAACACGTCATTACATTATGTAAGAGCATATGGACCAACGAATTAAGAAGTTGATCGCAGCACAAGTTTTGGGTGCTGCCGGTGACATCACAAAATTACTAAAAAGTCTGATTGCCAAAGAACTATTCGATAGGGAGATACCAAAAGGTTTCCATACTCCCAAAATTTGTAAATACAAAGGTACTGACACGAAGGAGCAAATTCAGCGATATCATGATTCATTGGTGTTGTACTCCAATCTCAACCACATCCTCTGCTGTCTGTTCGCCACAAGATTACTGGAGGAACTACTCTGATGGTTTCATTCTCTCCCTGAGGACTCCATCAACACATTCGATTAGCTGCAGAAGCAGTTCATCAAGACGTATGCTCACAACAAAGATAAAGAAGAGAACTTGTATTTTCATATCGGTCTTAAATAGTCGTATGGAGAGAAGCTCAAAGATTTCTCGATAAAATTCTTAGAGCTCGCGCAAAATGTGAATAACAGTAATAAAAAAATGGTTGTTACTGCTTTCACCAATGTTCTCCGGCTCGACTGCAAGGCCAAAAAATACCTCTTCCTTAACAAACCTGTGACCTTGGATGAGATGATCACCAAAGTCAACAGTTACGTCGACCTAGAGAGGATGATGTCCGAGCAACAAAAATCTACTAAATCTGTCCTCACCGCCAAAAGCCTAACTACAGATCAAGCCAGTGAACCCAAGGAGGAACAGGGAGATCAGAAGCGCACCAAAGGAAACGTTGGTTACCCTCGAAAAGGTGGCCCACCAAACAAACCCATCCTCCAAAAATTGAATGTCCAAGTTTCCACAATTTTTTTGCAGCTATTAAAGGATCCACTCTAGTGCGTCTTTCAACCGCTGGAACCAATCGATAGTCGACCATATTGCTTGCATCATAAGGTAAATTATTATACTACTAATAATTGTTATGCTCTACAACAGTTACTCGAGTACATTTTCACAGAGGGACGGATTCTCGAATACATTGTCGATCTGAAGTCATACAAAGATGGTAGCTATAAGAAGCAACTCAGAGTTATTCAGGTCAATGATCGAGCTGAGGAGAATGCACCACAGTAACATGATTAAAATTAATAAGATCACCAATTCCAACAGATCAAAATGCGGGAGACTATCAGAATGCTACGATCTTACACCTCAAGACAAAGAAGTCAAGCTTTTTAGCGAGTCGAGCAATCGCCGACTCGGGATCTCCTTCAAAGATTGCAAAACTAGCCATGTCAAGTTTCACATCATGATGCATTAGTCATAATGCTCAAGATGAAGAAGTTCGTCATGCACACAATGATTATCGATACAGGAAGCAGTATTGAGATTCTTTTTCAAAGTATGATCGACCAGATGGCTTTGGCCGAGCAAGTTATTTTGAGTGACACCGATATCAGTGCATTTAACGGTTTCAGGGAAGAATGAGTAGGCAAGATCATCTTACCTATTACTGCAGGACCAGCCACTATCGACCTCATTTTCTATGTCATTAATGCAAAATCTCATTTTCTCAGGAATATGGGCCGCTGCTGGATACACAACATGGAGGCAATCGCTTCCACCTATCATCAAGTACTCCGATTTAAACACGACAGTTGTATTTATGAGATCAGAGGAAGTCAGAAGCTCTCTCGAGCTTGTAAAAATACCATCTCTGCCATCCTAAAGACTTCAAATAGATTTGTTGCATAGCAATTATAGGAAGCTGATCACCTCAACGATCAACCATCCACAGAGGAGCCCACAGAATATATCAATATTGATGGACCTATTAGAGGTACTTTAATATGTACTAAGCTAGTTCAACATGAAAAAGATGTACTCATTCAGTTTCTACAACTCAATCGAGACGTTTTAGCATGGTCTTTCAAAGAAATGCCTGGGGTCGATCTTGCCATGGCCTGTCCTAAATTAGCTATTAATATCAACGCTGCAGCAGTCAAATAAAAACATTAACGACTTTTACCTTATCTTTGAGGTAAAGTTAACACCGAGATCAATAAATTGACCAAAGTAGGATTCATCCGAGAAGCCAAGTATTCAGACTGGATATCCAACATTGTCGCTGCCCTAAAGATGAACGAAAAAGTTCAAGTTTGCATAGATTTCACAAATCTTAACAAACATACTCCAAAGGACTGTTTCCATCATCTCAACATTCATCAGATCCTCAATTCCAAAGCATGCCATGACCTTTTATCTGTGATGGATGCTGCTTCGGGGTACAATCAAATTCTACTTTTGGAAGAAGATCAAGAGAAGACAACTTTCATCACTAAAAGAGGTTTTTATTATTACAAAGTCATGCCCTTCGGACTTAAGAACGTGGGTGCCACATATCAACGGTTGATGACTACTATGTTCAAAGCACACCTAGGGAAAGTCGTTGAAGTCAACTTTGACGATCTCTTGTGCAAGAGCGTACAGTCAGCCAATCACATCTCAGATCTTAACACTATATTTAATATTCTTTGATCTTACAGGATGTATCTCAACCCTGATAAATGTCAATTTGGGGTCCATTCTAGAAAATTTCTCGGTTATCTCATCAGCAAAAAGAGGATTGAGGCTGATCCAGATTAGATTTAGGCTCTCCTCGACATGCCATCTCCAAATACAACAAAAGACATTCAAAAACTTGCCGGCAAGATTGCCGTTATCAACAGTTTTATTTCTAAATCTTCATACCGCTGCCGTTGGCTATTCCTATTACTCCGGGGATGTACCCAATGAAGAAAAGTTCAGCCAAATGCAGAAGTCATATGGACACCAGAATGTGAAACAACTTTTTAGGATCTCAAAACCTATTTAGGGAAGTCTCCCATAATGAGCACCCCAGTAGATAACGAGGAACTGATTATCTACCTAGCAGCCACAGATACTTCCCTCAGCTCGGTTCTCATTCGCCTGGAAGGGAAAATAGAGAAACCAATCTTCATCATCAGCAAGACCCTCACACCAGCGGAAACAATGTACTCTAAATTTGAGAAACTTTTTCTCACTCTTGTTTACACTTCATAGAAATTCAAGTACCACTTCTAAGCTCATTCAGTCAAAGTCATGATGATCTACCCACTTCAGGAAGTTCTATCCAATAAAGAAAAATCAAGAAGAGTGCAACAGTGGTAAGTCATTTTGGGAGAACATGATATCAAGTTTGAGTAACGTCATTCTGCAAAAGGCCAGGCCGTTGCTAATTTTCTCATAGATTTTCCAGTAGAGGATCGCGAGTGGGAGGATCATGACCTTGACCTTACAAGCGAAACACCCGAGGATCCACCCCCAAGCCATTCGACGACTGAGCTGAATGGATCACTACATCAGGGTGAAGACTTCTTACAGATGGATCAGCAGGACCCGCATGGTCTTGAATCGGAATCATTTTAATTACCCTTTCCAATGACAGAATTGAGAAATCAATCCACTTGGATATTGAGGCCTCAAATAATGTCACCGAGTATGAAGCTCTCATTCATGGACTCGACCTTGCCCTTGAGCTTGATGTCCCTGAACTCTAAGTTTACACAGATTAACTACTCATCTTCCGCCACTACTCAGAGCAATGCAAGATCAACTGGAAGATGATCGAATACGCAGCCTTCGTTGTAGATAGGATGAGCAAGTTCGCGAAAGCAACTCTCGATTATCTTTCTTGAGGTAAAAACAGACACGCCGATTCCTTGGCATATCTTGCCAGGGTCTTGGGTACAGAAACTCGATATCTCTAGATCAAAATCATTTCAACCCTCAGCATTGATCACATTTCTGTATGCACAATCAACACTGGGGGCGATAAAGGGGGAGACGACGATTGGCTAAAGCCTTTCTTAGCCTATCTCGGCGTCAAAAACAATTGCGACGGATCACTCCCAGCCGATCAAAAAGAGCGTTGATAGCTGATCAGCAACTCGAACCCCTACACTAATAAAAATGGTATGTTATACCACCTTTCCGTCACCGAACCTTACCTCAAGTGCCTCTCCAAATCAAAAGCAAATGAACTGCTCTATAAATTACATGAAGGAAATTGTGGCTCTCATGCCGCAGGTCGATCATTAGCAAATAGAGCTATCACTCAAGGTGTATTCTGGCCTGGCATGTCCAAGTAAGCAGAGGAGTACTCCCACAGATGCGACGCCAGCCAATGACATGGACACATGATTTGTGCCCCTAGCTCGAACTCCATGCAAGCAAGGCTTTCTGGTAATTCACAAGATGGGTACTAGATCTCGTCGACGAATTCCCTAAATCTCCAGGTAACCGTCGTTACCTACTCATAGCTACCGATTATTTTACAAAATGGGTAGAAGCTGTTCCTCTATGTCAAACTAGAGAAGAGGAGGTCATCCCTTTTATCTGGAACCACATAATCACTCGGTTTGGGTACCCCGACCTAATTTGTATCGAAAATTGGCTCAAATTTTGTGGGAAAGAAAGTCGTAACCTTCCAAAACCACCATAATATCATCCACTCTCCATCCAATCCTTACAATCCTCAAGACAATGGCCAAGCTGAAATCACCATCAAAATCATCGTGGATGGACTCAAAAAATGGCTTCACTCACAGAAAAAAAAGAAAAAGAATTGGGCTCACGAGCTGCCTCATGTTCTATGGGCCTATTGTACCGCTCCCCGATAATTAACTGGGTATACCCCATTCCTTCTTGCTTACGGTACTGAGGCTATCATTCCTTCGGAATATCATCATCCAGTTTGTGACCACAAGCTAACTGACGAAGAAAATGAGTTCGAGTTGGCTTGCAACCTCAATATGATAGATGAAACCAAGGAACGCGCCATCGCCAACCTAGCTCGATATCATCATATGCTTGCCAGATCGTACAACAACTAAGTCAGAAGCCGTGCCTTCCAAATAAAAGATCTCGTCTTCAGAGAAATTCCTCAACATCACAAAGAGCCTCGCGTTGGAAAATTAGCCGATAATTAGAAGGGTTCATTCATTATCATAGGTCTCTCAGGCCTGGGATCATATTATCTCATGACAGAAGAGGGAATCCCCATTTCAAATCCTTGGAACACTAGGCAACTAAAACGGTACTCTCGTTAAGCATCTTACTACTTCATTGCCTTTCTTTACTTTTGTTATTTTGTTTTCTAATTCCAAAAGTGAGATTTTCATCTCCACCCAATGTAAATTCTGAACTTATCAATGAAATTCCAAGTTTTTCACAATATCTCTCTACTTATGTAGATTTTACCAAACATCAGATAAGATAAAGATAATACTAGCCTTCATCTACTTTAACTTGTTTGGGTCATTTATAACGGCTAGATCAAGGATAACACTTGGTTCGGCTGACTCTACTAAATCTCTGCGATTGTAGCAAGTGTAGAAACTTGTTTCATATCAAAGATTCTACCAAACATCAGATAAGGCAAAGATAATACTAGCCTTCATCTACTTCAACTTGTTTGGGTTATTTATAACGGCTAGATCAAGGATAAAATTGGTTCGGCTTACTCTACTAAATCTCAGCGAGTGTAGCAAGTATAGAAACTTGTTTCATATCAACGACTCTATCAGGCTTAAGATAAGGCAAAGGTAATTCTAGCATTTATCTCTTTCAATATGTCTGCAACATTTCTATAGTTCAATCAAGTTTCAACTTGTTTTAACTCAACCCATTTTCGTGATTGAAACAAGTGTAAAAACTTGTTTTATATCAAAGACCCCACCAGACACAAGATAAGGCAAAGGTCAAACTAGCTTTCATCTATTTCAATTTCTCTGCGATAGATACTACTTATTTTTCAGGTCAAATTCATATTACAAGGAATACTTTTCTGCTGACGGGATATCAGCCGTGCCTCCCCTTACAGTAGGGATGTCAGTCGTGCTTCCCCCTACAACAAGAGGTTGAACATTCAGTTCACGGATTACAGCAACTCTACCCCTCTCTATCAGATCAACAGGTCGAGGGCCCAAATCGGTTTCCATGGAGGCCATGCAGTTCCCTCAATCTATGTTAACTCCGCAAATGCACCCCATATCCGACAGACTTTTGAACAAGGTATCTCGTTCTAACTCAAGTCTTTTTACATCCTCTACAAAATATGCAACAATCGAATTTAGAAGGTCTGAGTGTAACACATCAGGTACGGCCATCCTTATAAATTTTTATTTCACCTTCTCAAGGCGTGACTCCAATCTAGCATGCTAATTCTTCTTATAAGTCATTTCCATATTAACTTTAGCATCATGAGCTATATTCTCTTCTAAATTTTTTATATATTTAGCTGATTCATCCAGGTTCATGGCCTCCAGGTTCACTACCTGGGCCCGAAGTCTCTTAATTTCTGCGTTCAACTCTTTCCTAACTGGAATATCCTTTAATAATTCTTCTTTCCTCTTCATCAACATTTCCTTTGCCCTTATTTCCCCTTCTAGGACCTTCTCCCTGATAAGAGCAGTATCCAACTTCTGTTGGCATTCCCTTAAGTTTACATTTCCTCTCTAGACATACCCCTAAATGCAAGACACATCATTCTCCAGCTCTTTAATTTGACCCGAGAGACTGACTAAATCCCCTCGGCTTTCTTAGCACGCGCGATGGCTTGGGCCAGTTCAGACTTCAATCGTGCCACCCTCTCATTTAAATCATTGCACCTTCATTGCATTTCCCGAAACTCCATATCCTTGGCAGGTAGGGCTATATGCAAGTATTCAGTCGTAGCTTCCAAAGCTGATAGATTTTCTCGAACTACTCTCAGATCGTTGTCTTTTTCAACCATTTTACGTTTCAGTCACTCCATCTCGTTTCTATAATTCTGAAGATCAGATCAAAATTATTCCTCCGATCTTTCTAGAGCCTATATACGGTATTGAGCCATGTCAGCCTGCTTACCCTTAATGACCAACGTGCCAACCCGACTTTGAAGCTTCGCGGCGTACTTTATTATCTCCACTAACTATTTTGGCCCATTGTCTATTTTAGTGTCTTTCTCTTCAACCTTATGAGTGAGGTTGGGAATAGCCTGGGTTGCCTCCACAAGTTTAAAACGTACCTTTACGTGTTAATTTTCTCTATTCTCATTCACCTCCCTCATCCTATCAAACTCATCTGCAAATTCTCGGTTACAATGGAGTACATCATCCTTACGTGAGCGAGCTGAATACAATTTGATCTGTTCGATATAAAGATATTAATACAGTTCGATAAAAATACCATCATTTCTCATTTCTAAAATTATATATGATTTCTAACATCTACGGGGTGTAAATAATTTTAGACTAAGAAGGTCGGGGTACATTATCAGATAAACACTCCATGAGGTAGATTGCAAAGTCTAAGGTACATGCTTTCGATATGATACTTTATATAAAGAGCATTGAATTTTTCTATACACTATATTAGTGTTATTTTCCTAAAGCAAGTAGCAAAAAATTTCAATCTGCATTTACATCCTATACAAGTCGAAAGACCTATTCCGATCTAACCTGTAGCTCCGCTCGCATAGACAGCAAGGCAGTAAAGGTCTCTCTTTCCCTAACCAGTTTGGTCTCTAGATCTTTTATTCTGAGACTCATTTCTCTAAGTGCCTACAATAAGTTTATATCAAAAATAAAAAGTCAACCTACATAAATATCTTCCATATACACAATCCAACAGTTTACAAATATTCATACAAAAGTACATTTCTACCCAACCTTCTCATTATCACCCCCTGGGAGGTCGGCGTCATCCCCTTGATTGTCAAGCACCGTCTGCGGGAGACACCGTCCAGACCATCAATGACCCCCAGCTACCTCTTCCACTTCATCATCATCTTCCACCTCAACATAGGTGCCCGCCTTAATGGCATCCACCTCCTCCTCAAAATAGCCCTTCAACATTAGGTGGCGCCCCAGCCTGTCACGCTCCTCCACCATCTCCCCTAGATTAGCTCTCGCCTTTGCCTGTAGTTGACTGTTTGCCACGGCATAGGAATCCTTCTGAGCCACCAGCTACTTTGCTTCCTTCAGAGCGTCAGTCCTAGCTCGAGCTAGCTTCTTTTCTAGCTCAATCTTCATCTTCTTCAGCTTGGATTTTTCCTCCTCAACTCTGAGCCAAATGCTCTTAACAAGACGAGCAACCTGCAACATGTGAATTGATCTCAGCGTTAGCTTGAAACACATAAAGTAACTTTTTCACATAATTAATATAAGCTTATCATCTTGCTCGTGTCTTCCTCTCCTTGAAGAGCCGCCAGCATGGCCCTTTCCTCTGCCTCTTTGAGGTCGTCCACTACAGCAGATAGCCCCTCAGCAACCTTTTCCCCCGACTCCCCTGAAGGCTCGACCCTTCTCATTTTCTCTTTAGCGACCTCACCACTTCTAGTGGTACCAGAGGCTGGCAGAGTCTTTAACATCCATTTTTTTAGATATTTTTGAGTTATTTTGCTCGACGTAATGGGTTCTGACAGGACCGAACTATCCATTCCAGGGGTCTTGACCAAGTTGGTTCGACTTTCCCCACCTGTTACTCGATTCTTCCCTTCGTCAACACCCATTATCAACCTAGTCGACTGAGCTTTTTTAACCTTCTTCGATCTTCTATCAACCTTCTTCCTTCTACTAAGTCTGAGTCCTTCCAACAAAAATTTGAGTTTAGCCTCCTCCTTCACAACTTTGCCCAACAAAGACTCTTTCCTCTCCACGGGGGACTTCGTACCTGCCATACATAACATTTTTACTATCAACTACAGGCATAAGTTCATACCTAGCAATAATATTATCTATGCATGGTTATAGTTAGTTTGTTTTACAGTTCTAAACTGAAGGTCCAAAGGTTCTTCGTCATCACTCTGAAGGTAATTACCCTTCACCCATATAACATTGTCATTCCAGGTTTGACCTGCTGAATTCAGATCAAAGAAGCGATGCCGAGTTGCGTTCACACAGAAATATTCCCCACCACTGGCCTTATAATTTTTTACCCCATAAAATTACAAAGCATCCTCAGGGATTATCCTCCTCACTTTCCCCTCATTTTCCCATTTCTCATTCAGATGATCGCAAACAGTTATTGCCTCCCACATATTCCCTTTCAATTAAGCAGGACAGCCCCAAAACGTATTCATAATCCCCTTCGCCAAATTGGTAAGGGGAAGAGTCAACCCGTACTCTAATTAAGACAGGTAACAAAAAAGACCCCTGAGAGGTCATTCCGAACACCCCCATCAAAATATTCTAACAAGATCGATTCATCTATACCCCTATCTCGTTCTTCCACTTCCAAGTCAGCCAATAGATAAAATACTCCTCCCCGCCACAAACGGTACAACCATGAACTACTTACTGGCGTATTCTACACAGTTACCCCATTTCCCTCCTACAGCTGCCTTAACCTAACAAAATTCTTTGAAGGCATCAGAACTAGGAGGATAGGATATTAATTGACCAGGAAAACCTGAGAATTGCTCTAATCCTACTTCAACCTCACTATTAGACTCAATCGTCCAGCCAGAGGTTGACACCTCGTTAACAGGTGAACTATCCATCTCAACAAGCTTTATGGGCAAGTTTTCAACCTTACACAATTGCCTCTCACGCTCAACCTACATACAGGTTCAGATATCTATCATTACTTTGTATACATCGATCATTTACGTACAACATATAACTATAGTATATTCCGTGTATATGTTAAAATTTCATAGATTGCCATAAATAGTTATTTTTAAGATTTGCACAAACACATATATACTGCATACGTTTCTACTAACCTTCAGTGTCCGAATAAGAATCTGCAGTAGCGTCAAATCCTTCTCTTACGAAGCTATTGTAAAGCCACCTGCGTGATCTAGTGTCTTTCGCTCCCTTCGACCGTTGATCACTATCAGATTACTCATTATCAAATCCCTGGCAAACTTTTTGCGTTGCCCTCTCTGTGCTTTCCAAATTTTCAGAAGTTAAAAAATGCTTGAATGATAAGGAAGAAGTACTATTTATCCTTTCTCTCTCTAGCGGCTGGCAGTTATTATGCCTCGCACGACCCGTCCTTGGTTTTGGAACCGAAGCGTCTATTCTACTATCCATGTCAAACGTCTTTCAATAAAACTGCATTTCCATCATTACCTCTGCCCTCATATTTTAACCTATTTTTTCCTCCTATTTCCATATCTTTCTCTGACCTTCCCACACTCATAATGACTCAACCTATACGATATCAGATTTCTACAGCTTTACATACAAAACATAACTAGAAGGTTCTACATTTCCTCATTTTGTTTCTCTGGCCTTATTTATCATACTTAGAGTGATGATGACGTCATTTTCAAAGCTGAGAAAATTTTCAAAATTATTTAAAATTATTTGCCACAACAGTCTTAAAACGTCATTTGCAACTATAGAGGATCCGATTGATTTACATCTTTTTGTTACATTTAAAAAAACTTATATTTATTATTTATAAACACTTTATAAAGTCTAGAATAACCTTAATAACCTGGACGACAACATCCAACACATTATTTGTCAGTCCTCAGATCTTCAAAATTTGATATCGACCTCTGCAATCAACCAACCATCTCTTATCGATCTATAGAATCCCTCACCAGTTTATGAAAGTAACCTCATAAAAATAATGGGCATACTCAAGTTCCCTACTCCATACATCCAATCCTTCGAGCCGACACTCCCTCACTGGAAACTGGCATTTATAGCCAACTATCCTTCTGCGGCATGATGAATCCTCTGAGATCGAGTCCGTACCATCCTAATCACTTCTCTATTTTTATAAATCATTTACCCTATTTATATATTTTTTACACACTTTCCCTTAAAACATAATTTCACCTTATTCTTATAACAGAAAATCCAAAAATATTGAAATAGACTATTTGAATTATCTCTTCACTCAGTAGATACATTACTTATTTATCCTAGTTAATCTTATTCTACTAAGGGTTGTATTTCTATCGACATATAGTAGATCGAATTTCCGCGTTACTTATTTACTATATTTTTCTCCCCACATGTTTAAATACAC
Source organism: Kingdonia uniflora (assembly GCA_014058105.1). Lineage (NCBI taxonomy): Eukaryota > Viridiplantae > Streptophyta > Magnoliopsida > Ranunculales > Circaeasteraceae > Kingdonia > Kingdonia uniflora. Next base: position 742,114 of record JACGCM010000441.1, on the reverse strand, counting down.
AACAAAATCACCTATATCACAATGTCATGTCACCACGTATTTATCTCAGTTCAATCCCCATAAAAGCAATGTTTTCAATACTTATAAACTCCTATTCATTTATATACATCCCATATAATTCAGTTCGATTCTAAGAGACATTTTCTATCTATATGACACAAGTAATTGAATGACAACTTTTTATTCATATCAAAACATTACATACGATTTTTACAGATAATAAGTTTTTCAGTACATCAATCTTAGGTATACAACAGAAACATTATTCGTCAGGCACCAAACTCCAGGTACTTTATAGATAATAAAATTTTTACTATTTTATAGAGCCACAGGTAATTTAGGCATGCTGACACATCAACTCCTCCAGTTCTTCTTGCTTCAGTGATCTTTTACCCTGATACAAAGCAAAAATTGGAACCAATAGAGCGCTTTCCTCGCATGAGTTTCGTTGAAGTCTAATCGAATTTCAAATGGAAACTATGCAAGCAGTATACTTAGTTCAAGAACTAAATTCATGAACTAAAGGTCTACTGAGTACCAAAACGTGATGGAAATACAAAAGCAGACTCCCACTGGCTGTCTCCCTTCTCCACTACCATCACCCTCTCCTCTGAAACCGCCACCACCAAAGAGTTGGTAGAGATGAAGAGGGCCCAACCTTAGAATCACTGGTAATAGAAGAAATCAGCATAACTCTTATTCCTATATATGAAGCCCTAACCCTGTCTTCTGCAAGAGTACGAAGATAGGCCTACCGGTCCTTGCCTGTCAAGACGACGACATGAAATCTCCACTTGCAGTAAAACTCTTCCTCAGCTTCAATCGCTTCGTCTTCCGACATGCCTTGATAAGTCAGAGGAATATGAGCAAGTATCGACATCTCCAAGGATTAATCACCGAAGTATTTCAATTTTAACTGCTGTATTCATAAGCAATCCTCTCTTCAAGGACCATACTGTGAGTCTTCACTATTATTAAGATTTTTTATTTTTCAGGCAATTTCACAAAGGACGGCATACTCTACTTTTAAAATCTGATGCAGGTATCATTACATAACCCTCCATTTAATGTATAGGTACGTTTTACCAAGCGTCATCATTAATTACAGACATAACTTTTTGAATCATAATCGTTACATACATCAGTATCAACATCCCCATTAAATACATGTCATTTCCCATATCACGCGCAAGTTCCCACACAGTCAATACCATTATCATTCCATTCAATTATCAAGAATTTAACTAAGATTACAGGTGATCTTTTCTCAACCAAAAGCCACTCGTGACTTCAGTTATGAGGGGGCGATTGTAGGGACCTATCCCTCATCTCACACCAAAGTCATGCTCACATAGCTTAAATTACCTCTATCTCAGACTCATTCTTTTTTAACTCAACTGGTTAAAACATGGGCCAAGCTTAAACCAAAAAATCCTTACCCAGTCAAAGACACTTACCTCATATGAACTCATCTGTTACTCAGTCAACCGCCACTAACCACATTATTTGGAGAACGTGCCCCAGTATGATTAAGAGCTGCAGAGAAGGCCTATATAAAGAAAAAGCTCTAGAAGGGACAGGGACTAGAAAAATTATACAAGAGATCGCCTAGAAATTACCTATTCTAGACTCTCGATAATCATCAAAACTTCTTAGTTACAAGACTCAAGCATTTCTATTTTTAGAGATCACTTGCAATAAGATATCCGCCTGAAGCAATAAAGATACTTTCGACAAAAATCTACCACACGAGGTCGTGGTTTTTTACCTATTCCTAAGTTTTCCACACTAAAAATACTTGTTTTATTTCATACTTTCCATTATAATATTATTACAAATTCATTTGTGTGATAGCGAATTCTAAGTCATTTTAAGCTTACAGAATTTGGCCATTACTACTCCCAGTATTAGTATTACCACCTCGAACACAATTTATAGTGGAGGCGATGAGACGGTAGAAGTGGATTGGTGATTGGCTTTTCTTAAATATATGTGACCACATAATGATTTTACCGGCGAGCTCCGAGAAGATATCAATGAAAGAAGATGAGTGATAGACAATGCAAAATGGTACATAGTTCTCGACAATGTACTTTACAAAAGATCAGTCACAGGTCCTTATCTAAAGTGTCTGTCTGAAATAGAAGCCAACAATTTTTTACACAAATTATACGAAGAAACTTGTGGATCACATGTAGCAAGCCGATCTTTGGCAAATCAAGCAATCATTCAGAAATTTTTTAGCCTAAAATGATAACATGTGCTGAAGAATATACAAAGAAATGTAATGCCTGACAGCGACATGGGCACAAGATTCGGGCTCCAACTCTTAAAAATAACGCAAACAAAATATATTGGCCTTTTAAAAAATGGGCTCACGACCTAGTAGGAGAATTACCAAACACCCATGGGAAAAGAAAACATCTTTTAGTGGCAACTGATAACTTTACCAAATGAGTTGAAGTAGTCCCTTTATCTCGAAGACGGGAAGAGGATGCCATTAATATTATATGGGAAAATATTATTACCAGGTTAGGTTGCCCACATCTTATCAGAATTGATAATGGATCACAGCTTGTTGGTGAAAATGTAGTCAGATTTTTCAACAAGCATAACATCATTCATTCTATTTCAAAACCCTATTACCCACAAGGGAATGGTCAACTAGAAATCACCAACAAAATGATAATTTTTAGGACAAAAAAGCGTTTTAAAGACAAGAAAGGAAATTAGATTCAGGAATTACCACAAGTATTGTGGGCATATCAAACTACCCCACGGGTATTTGCAGGTTGCAATCCTTTCCTTTTAGCGTATGGAACTTAAGATATTATTATTACCGAATATCATCACCCTGTATGCGATCATGCAATAACGGATGAATAAAATGAATTTCAGTTAGCATACAATATGAATTATATTGAATAAACAAGAGACCGAGAAATTGTAAATCATAGAAGATATCATCATGCATTGGCTAAATCTTACAACAAAAAAGTTAGTAACAATGAATTTGACATTCATGATCTCATTCTGCGGGAAATACACAAACATCGGAAGGAATTAAATGTCGGGAAGCTTGTGGAGAATTGGGAAGGATCTTTCATCGTAGTCGGTAAAAATATCCTCGGTTCTTGCGATCTGATTACAGAAGGAGTTCAAGTTCCAAGCCCTTGGAATACAAGGAGGTTGAACACATATCACCGATGAGAATACTTTACAGTTCAAGTTTTTTATTTATATTCCAAAAGTGTGAATCATTATCCATATATATGCATGTTTCTCTTACATTAATCCAATTGTTATGTTTGGTTGATGTGCATTCTAGTCTAATTCTAAAGCATCTATTTATAAATAAGATGCAAAGTATCAAGTCGTAGCCTACTCGTAGCCTTCAAACAATGGTCGAACACTCGAAGGCTACATCAAAGCCTACCTGATGACTCAAAACTTAGTATGTCAATAATCAAGCCCACGAAACCTTCTGAGACTATTCGAACACTCGAAGGAAATAACAAGCCATAAATACTTCAACCATGGGCACACATGGTTGAAGGGAAACGTGTCAGGCAGCTAGCTCACCATACAGATCCTACAATTACAGTGTCAGAGAGCTAATAGCTACAGTGTTAGAATCGACAAATTGCAGCGTCAGAACTGACTCTGGGTACAAGTTAGTTATCCCTAGAGGATATAGATGTAACTGGAGCTCCTATGGTGACTCATTACACCAGGAGCGCGAAGAACGCCGATAAGAGGTCGAAGCCGAACGGCAACACCGTTTGGACGACGCAAATAGATAGTGTCGTGCCCTCGACGATCTGCGTAGCACAGTTTATGAGTTGCAATGATAATAACCTCAAGATGTTCCTCCACCATCTCGTGCACCTGCCCTGTCGCGCATTTCTGCCCGCGCCCGGCTCGGACCCCAACCACATCTCAAAGTACCCCCAGTCCATCTGGGCGCCTTGGGTGCTCCCCCCACCATTCTCCATACTGGCTCAATCAACCTTGGTATCCACCCTATGGAGGATTCATTCGATTCCACCCTTCGCAGTACAGAGCGCACGCTGAATATTCGGCCTCATACCCTATGACCGCAAAGATCCCCTCCTCATCCTGCTTATCTTATATAGTAGGACCTCGACCAGAAAATCTATCCTGCCATCAGCATTAGTGTGAGCCCCACACTGAACTCATGTCGGTTAAATAACCCCCTTTGCCCCAAACTCCTCGCTGTTGAGGTACCGCCAAATTTTCATGCCCCAAAAATTGGTAAATACTGCAACACCGACCCTTAATCTCCATCCTTGAGTTCCAAAATACCTTAAGCTTATACTCCATGGCTGACTGCCTATTGTGCCGACTATTTCCCACCAGCCTCACAGATAGCCCTCTTCGATGGTAATATAGCCTCCCCAATAGCTCGATCTGAAGCTTCGCACAGTTATGTAACCTTTTCATCGCTCAATTCGCCTTCTACAAAGACCACAAAGTTTGGGTCGATACCTTCTTCAATTTCAAAAAATACCCCAATGAAACCCTTGAGGCTTTCACCAAGCGGTTTCTCAACGAGTCGTACAAGATCGAAAACCTCAACTGCACAAACGCCATGCTCGCCTTTTCCAACGCGCTGCCAGATAACAGCCGCGTCAAGAAGTACATCGTGCTCCACAAAACTCGAACCCTCGAGGAGATGTTATCCAAAGTAAATTGATACATCAAACTCGATAGGGACCTTTTACAGCTCTGATCACTCCCATTTCACAGGAGACTGGGAGCCATAAACGCCCTCATGCTGACGACACCACCACCAAGTCCTGCAAAAAATGACCAAAGCCAGTCCTCTCCAGCTTACTGCTCCCATCAGTACCCTTCTACTACAGATTCAGGCTGACCAGGTATGGCGTACCCCTTACCCTATCTATGTCAAGCAAGGCAAACCTTACTGCCATAACCATAAGTACAACCGTCATAATGCCAACAAGTTCTTTGCTTTGCAGCGCTTTTTTAAAATAATTCTTAAGGCGGGTCGTCTACATCAATATATCGCGGACCTCCCCAGTTACCTCGATGGGTCGTACCTCAAGCCTCAACCCACTCCTAGTGCTGACCCAGCTAATGTACATATCTACCAACTACATTTCATCGAGGTCAACAATATCGATAGCGGCTACTCTAAAAGCAGGCGCAAACGTATCGAAGAATACTACAAACTCACCCACTAGGAGAAGCTACCCACCCTTCTGCCAGAATCGAGCCAATACCCTTGACCTGAGGGAATCTCATTTATCGATTGTGACACATCGCATGTTCGTTTCCCCCATTCCGATCATCTAGTCATTATGATAAAGGTCGAGCACCTCATCCTCCAAACAATGCTCATCGACACGGGAAGCACAGCCGATGTACTATTCCTTCAAATTGTCCAAGCCATGAAGAAAATAGACTTCATCACCCTGGCTAATATCGAACTCAAGGGCATCAACGAAGCTACTGAAGTCACTTTGGGTTATATTAGCCTCCCTGTCACCACAGGGCCAGTCACACTCCAAACCAACTTTGTTGTCATCGATAAGAAATCTAAATATCTTGCCATCCTTAGCCGCGACAGGCTCCATGTCATGTGCGCCATACCCTCAACTTACCACCAAATACTTTGTTTTACTACCCCCGTGATACATGGAACTTGAAAGGATCCTAGCGCCTTACCCGCTCATGTGAGCATCCGGAGATCAATCAGAAAAGAAAACTTGTCAAACAACCATAACAATCAATGCCTCTCTTGACCCCCATACCCTCGACACCAACTACCATACCCATCAAACCCACTATTTATATCAAACTCGACTGTCCTTGTTGAGGGACATTCATTGGTACTTTTCTGAATGCGGCTGAAAGACTCAAAGACACCAACTTCCTTCAAGCAAATAAGGATGTATTCGCCTGGACTTTCCATGAGATACCTGGTGTCGACCCCTCCTTATCCTGTCATCACCTCGACCTCATCACCCATTTATTAGCTGTAAAACAGAATAAGCATACATTGGCCCCACGACTTTACGAAGCCGTTAACCTCAAAGTCGACAAACTCCTAGCTGTGGGGTTCATCAGGGATGTCAAGTACGCCGACTGGATATCCAATATTATCGCGGTCCCAAAGAAGAATGGCAAGATCTGAATCTGTGTCGACTTTACTAACCTCAACAAACACACCCCAAAGGACAGCTTCCCCCTCCCAATCATCTCGGTACTCTTGGATACCACTGCTGGACATGAGTGACTCTTAATGATGAAGGCAGCTTCGGGTTACAATCAGGTACCCCTCTTCCCCGAGAATCAACTTAAAACATTTTTTATCATTGAACATGGCTTTACTATTTTAACATTATGCCCTTTGGCCTCAAAATTGCAGGTACCAGTTAAAGACGGTCCAAAATACACTCACATTAAAAACCTAACCGAAGTTTTCTCGATACTTCAAACATATAATATAAAACTAAACCAAGACAAATGCTAGTTCCGTGTTTCATCTGACAAATTTTTAGGCCACCTCATCAGTAAAAGAGGTATCAAGATTGACCTTTTTCATATCCGGGCCCTCATCGATATGCCTTCTCCCAAAGCTAAAAAAGATATCCAAAAGGTAGCTGGCAAGATAGTGGCCCTCAACCACTTTATTTTGAAATCCTCAGACCGGTGTGCTTGGCTTTTCTCCCTCTTATGCGACCAAGGGGCCCACAAGGCCAAAAAGAAAAGCAACCCTGAAATCAATTGGACCCCCGACTGTGAACAGGCCTTCCTCGAACTTAAAACAAACCTTGGTCGACCACCCATCATCAGTACACCCATCAAATGTGAAACGCTTTCTTTATACCTCGCTGTCACAGACACTTATATCAATTCAGTCCTCATTCGACTCAAATCCAACATCGAGAAACCTGTATACTTTATTAATAAAACTTTAACACCTGCAGAGACTCGATATACAAAACTTGAGCGTTTGTTCCTCACCCTCATCTACACCTCTCAAAGACTCAAACCATTTTTTCAGGCACACCCTATCCGTGTTATCACAAGTTACCCCCTATGAGAAGTACTTAGCAAGAAAGAAAAATCTAGACATGTACAGCAGTGTTTTATTTATCGTGGTAAACACGGAATCCTATTTGAGAAGTAGAAATCCCATAAAGGCCAGGCAGTCGCCGATTTCCTTGTAGACTTCCTAGTCGAAGATATTGACTGGGAAGAGCACGAAGATGATTTACCTGAGGACCAACCTGAGCAGAGCGACCCCAACGCAGGATGGCATCACTTTACAGATGGATCCGATGGATCCAACAGTTCGGGGATCGGTATTGTCCTGGTTACTCCTGCCAATGATCGAATTGAGAAAGCCGTCAAGTTAAACTTCAAATGCTCCAACAACGAGGATGTGTATGAAGCCTTGATCCATGGCCTCGACCTCGTACTCAAACTTGGAATCCCTAAGCTTGTAGTATTTACTGACTCCCAACTGGCGCAAAGATAATATATCGGTAAAAACTAGGCCAACGCTCACATGGCTGAGTATTTTTCCCTTGTCCACCAGCGCATGGACCATTTTCCTAAAAAATCTTCTATTACTCATTACCCTCGAGGTGAAAATAGGCATGCCAATACCCTCAGCCATGTTAGGCCAGTCTGAATCTCGAACACTCCATATTAAAGTACTCAAACGCCCAAGTATCGACCAGATGGAAGTCAATGCCATCAATACAGGGGGCGAGAGTCTCGATCCAGATGACAGGAGAACACCATATCTTGCTTACTTTAATAGTTCTACCATCCAGAGGACCCCAAAGTTAAATGCTTGTTACTAGAAAACTGCCAAAGATACACCATCCTCAAAAGCGAATTACGTCGTAAATCCTAAAACGGCATCCACCTTCGATGCATCTCTCAAGACGAAGCCAATAAATTCTTGCCAGACTTCACGAAGGTACCTGCGGTGCTCACATTGCCGGTCGATCTATGGCCCTTTGAGTCACATCCCAAGGTTTGTTCTGGCCTAATATGAAGAAACAAGATAAAGAGTATGCCAAGCACTGTGACAAATGCTAGTATCACGCCCACGATATCCATAGCCCTTCGCAAGACCTTCATTACAGTCAAGTCTCTGGGTCATTCAAATGATGGGCCATCGATCTCGTGGGTCCCTTTCCCAAAGCCTCGGTTAGCCGAGAAAATATTCTTTTTGTAATAGATTACTTTACTAAATGAGTCGAAGATATACCCCTATGTCGAACCAAAGAGGAAGAAATCATCAAGTTTCTATGGGAAAATATCATTTCACGCTTCAGCTACCCTCATATGATTCGATGTGACAATGACCTACAGTTCGTTATGAACAAAGTCCACAATTTCCTGAAAAAGTACAACATCATCCTCTCCCCTTCAACACCTTACTACCCCCAAGGGAATGGTCAGGTCGAAGAAATCAACAAAACTATTGTCGACGGTCTTAAGAAAAGGGTCAATGAGAAGAAAGGACGATGGGTCCAGGAACTACAACATGTACTTTGGGATTATCGAACTATCCCCTGAAAGGTGAAGGGATGCACACCATTCCTTCTAGCCTATGGTACCAAAGCGGTTCTACCAACTCAATTCGAAGTGCCAACACGCGATCCCAACCTCCCAGACGAAGATAATGAGTTCGAACTTGGATGTAATATGCTATGGATTGATGAGACTAGAGATCGAGCCATCACAAACCCCAGCCGTTACCATCTCTCTCTCTTCAGAAGTCATACAGCAAAAGAGTTCTACAGCATAGTTTCAATATCAGATATTTGGTACTTCGACGAGCTACGCCCTCTTTGAAGTCTTGTAATGTCGGCATGTTAGCCGAATCCTGGGAATGACCTTATGTCGTGTATGAAAAAATTGACAAAGGTTCTTATTATCTGATGACAGAAGTAGAAGAGCCTCTACCCAATCCATGGAATACTATGCAGTTAGTATGATACAACAAGCCACGACCTCCATCTTGTTCAACTGATGTAAATGTTGTATAATCAATGAATAAATTTTTCCTCTGAAACTTTATCTCCTGTCTTCCAGTAAATTTCTTGGTCTAACCAAAGTATCATGTCAAGCCTTCGACCTGACTGATACTCGGGGGTGACCTCAAAGTTTTACAAGTTTCCAAATTCGAGCAAACTCGAGGGGCATGAATGATCGACAGACTGGACCCTTGGGAATGCATTGGGGGTAACCACGTTATGCCTCATTTAGGCTTAGGCCTTCGAATTCTAGTGAATTTCTTGGTCTAACCTAAGTATCATGTCAGCCCTTCAACCAGACTGATACTCAGGGGTGACCTCAAAGTTTTTTAAGTCTCCAAATTTGAGCAAACTCGAGGGGCATGAATGGTTGACAGACCAGACCTTTGGGAATGCATTGTAGGCAACCACGTTATGCTTTGTTTAGGCGCAGGCCTTTGAAGTCTAGTGAATTTTCTTAGTCTAACCTAAGTATCATGTCAACCCTTCGAACAGACTGATACTCGAGGGCGACCTCAAAGTTTTTCAAGTCTCCAAATTCGAGCAAACTCGAAGGGCATGAATGGCTGACAGACCAGACCCTCAGGAATGCATTAGGGGCGACCACATTATGCTTAATTTAGGTTCAAGCCATCAAAGTCTAGAAAATTCTTGGCCTAACCTTAGAATCATGTTTGTCCAATAACTAGACTAATACTTGAGGATAACCTCGAAGCTTTTCAAGGCTTCAATCCAAACCCTTTTATAGGCATTACATACTTTTCAACATACACAAATATATCAGCAATTCAGTTGCAGGTACGATACCCCAGTTCAAATATCAGCAATTCAAGTTTTTTATACTAGAGCAAGTTAAGTCAATCACACACAGACAGTTCAAGATCAAATAAGTTACAAATCCTTCAAGTGTAAGCATCTACTCCAAATTACAAATAAGATAAGGGAAAAGAGTTTGGTACAAAAGGATAACAACGACAGTACCTCAAATCGGAGTAGCCCCATTACCTCCTCTTACGGCCTCTTCAGCACTAACACCTCCAGTACCCTCAGTAGAAGGGTTCGAACCTACAGCATGTGTGACCCCTTCGGCCACAGCCCCAACAGCAGCATCTTCGACTACAAGAGTCTCCACACTCACACCAGCAGGATCTACCTCCATCTCCTCTGTCTGAGTAGCATCTTCGATAGTAGGTTCATTGGTTGCGGGAAGGCACTTGAAAGTTATCGGATCATACTCCAAATCTTCTATTAACATCTTCAGCTTGGTACTCGTCTCGTACTCTTCATCGAATTACTCCTGAAAGGTTTCCCTATGTTCCTTCCTTTCCCTTTTCTTCTCAGTCACCTTCGACTCCACTACATTCATCATTTGAGTATGGTTGTCACACTGAGCTTTGAGCGTCTTCTCTCATTCAGCTCTGATAGTAACCTGCTCTCACTTTAAAACTTTAACCTCAAACACTAGTAACAACTCGGTCCCTCGAGATAGATCCAAATTCTCAACCCGTTGTCTCAGCTGCCTATTTGTTACCCTTTGGGCCTTGATAAATCTTAAGACCAAGCATGTGACTGCTATAATATTTAAACCATAAGTACTTAGCGAGACATGGTGAACTTTAGTAATATATCTAAATTTCAGAAAATAGTTACCTGATAAAGAGACTTATTCATCCGCCTTCCAGCCTCCTCCGGGTCATTCGTGCAGAGAGTGGATATCGAAGAAACGATGGCTCGAGCCTGATCCTCTAGTTTGATATCTGCCCGCGCTTCATCCACATCCTCTGTATCATTATCACCCAGCTCCTTATGCCTCTTACTCTGAATTACCTTCGATTGCTGGACCTTCAGAGATTGGGGAATGGCCTTGCCCTTCCCCTTGTCAGCCTACGTCGATGCCTGCTTCAGCGCCTCAGACACTACTTCGAGTATCGGCACAGGTTGTTGCCCCCTTGGAACATAATTTACCTTCTGTGTTAATCTTACTTTCTCCATCTCCTCGACCCCTCCCGAATCACCTTCTCCTCCATTCTTCATTGATGGCTTAGGAGCGACAGGAAGATTTTGGAGCAATGAATTTGTCATCTTCTACCTCTTCCTTTTTATACCTTGCTTCTTGAATACCTGGTTAATCCACTCCTCGTCAGAGTCAATAAGATTATCAATGTACCTTCGCGGGTTCTGCAAAGTTCCTGTTCCAGGTTTTACAAAAGCAAAAAATAATTGTGGTTAGCAGTATATTCAACGACAATTTTTTAACTATCTTTGACTACGAACTTACTTAGATTATAGATCTTATGCTATAGCTTATAAGGGTCCTCCCCTTTGACATTTTCTTATTTACCTCGCACTACAACCAAGTCTTTATCCCACCCCTGACCCGTCGAGCACAAATAAAATAGCCATGGCCTCTCTGCATGACATTATATGTGTCCACCTTCATGTTGGCCTTCTTCAAGTAGAACGATAGAATATCGTACCACTCGATCAGACCCCTCTTCTCCCATCTTAGTTTAACATCCATACCCCCGACCACCCTCATCATCTCATAGAAGTTCTCATTCATCTGGCATGGGGCAACTTCTCTGAAGTTTAACACCTCCTTCACCAGCCATCGAAGGGGTAGTTGGATCCCTAGCCGAATATAGCCTCGAAATGCCATGAAACCCTCTCAAGGGATAGACTTGAAGGTATGATCAGACCCTACTGCATATAATTCCATCCCTACCTTCGATAACTCAAGCTTAGCCCTATATCGATCCAGTTTTTGCTACTCTCGAACCGAGACTGACCCCGCAGCACCCCTCGAACCTGTCGAACTCTCACCACTATCACTCTCATCTCTTTCGTCCTCTAAAGGCTCGACACCTTCGTGTCCCCTTTTCTCTCCTACCTCCATTTCCTCTCCACCCCTCTCCCCAGTCCCTCGAACCTTTCGGCGTTTACTACTCGTAGCCCCACCTTTGGGAACTGCCATAGAGAGAGGGACATCTGCTGCATTAGCTAACTCATCTATGTTGCAGCACTCATCTCTTGAGCCACGACCAGATACACTCATCTCATTTACCTCAGTCTCCTCACCTATTAGCCTTAGCCTCAAAGATTGACGAGTATGCATTATACCCTGCAGAAGAAGAGGCATGCAGTTAGATCGACATATTCGATTATCACGTTTTCTATGCTATTTTGTTCTATCACTCCAAATATACCCAAACCACAGTCGAATGCTCAATCTCTACATATACCCAATCCCAGTCACACCCTAAATACCCAAAATCCCCAATGGGCCAGACCTCCAGCCATATGGGTTACCCCCTTGAACTCGGACACATCACCACAAATATCTACTCTAGCAGTATCTACCCTTCTATGTAAACTATTTATAGAAACAAAAGAAGAAGAAGCATAACAAAAGTCAGACGACATACCTATTTGAATGGAGTACATTTTCCTCCTCTCAGCAAGTTAGGATATCCTTCCGCAATGGCCAAGTGTCCTTCTCCCTCAGCAATAGCCTAACTTTTTGGAACAATGGCATATATTCTCCTTCTCTATATCTCTTTTTTTTCTCTATGATTGGGTAACTGGGAATAGCATCGTTGTTCTTACCTCTATTTATACCTCCTCAAAACAAGAAAAAATTACCTCCATTTCTAAAACTGCCATCATTACCACTCTGCCACTTCCCCTATTTTTCAGTTGAGTAGCATTTTTACATTTTTACCCTCAACAACTCCCACGTGCGCCACCCACACACATTTAACCAATTTTATAATACCGAGTCGAAACTTCGGGTACCCTGCCCGAAGTTGTCTAGTCATACTCATAGGTCATGTCAACCTTTTTTACACAACCCAAGAAAACGTTTTAATAACCTATAGGGCACTCTACCCTAGGATCAGTTCACCCTCTGTCATGACAGAGTTTTCGGTTGTCAGTTTTTGCAGTCGAAGCCTCATTTTTGAATTTTCTTTTCCCGCTCAATATTGTTGAAACCGGCGACATATATGTTTTCGAACCATCTCGTAGATTATCTTCGATCACTACATTTTTTCAAAGATACTTATTCGAAGAGTGTTGCTACCTTTATTCTTTGTTTTTATTCGAGGGAAGAGTTTGGATCCCGCGCCTACAGTCTATTCGTCTATCCTACTTGTCAGATACAAAACACATAATTTCTTTGAACTATTCTTTCATTACAATGCTTCGACAAAGCCAAACAGAAAGCGAAACAGACACAAAACTCCATCAAAACAAAAAATATTAAACCACCACCCTGCCACCACCTTATGAAATACCCTCCCCCCTATTTTTAGATGGGCCAGTTCTTCTCGTCAAACCCTGCTCGTCCACCAATAATTGGTCCTCTTCTTGCACAATATGCTCAACAACACTCTGCATAAAGTAGTACCGGTTCTCGGCCGTTGGAAACGTCCTTTGCAAGGCCACCCACCAGTGTACGTATGGCTGCCCATTGATTGGCTCCTCAGACTCTGACTCCCCCAGGTCTGGCATGTCCCAGTCGAGCTCCCTGTCACCAAAAAATTTCAACTTCAGTTCTGCCGCTTTCCATCCTATTCGACGGTCTCTGGCATGCCCCATTCTTCTTTGATAATGAGTGTTGGGTGTAGTCTCCATGATATTTTTACGTAATGGAGAAGAAGAAATTAAAGACAAAGAGTCTACAAAATTACCTCCTCATAACCCATATTTATACCTTCATTACATTCATTTATTATACCCTAATCACTACTACCTCTTAATTACCTTCCTTTATTACCTCCCTCGGAACTGCAAATATTCCACATTCAGCCTTTTAGCTTCCAACGTCCAACCTTTCAGTCAACCTCTTGTGATCTTGTTTATAAACCATCACTTACACTCTAAAGTATTCAATACCTCAGTCCATCTATTTAGATACTTCGAACTAGATTACAGTTTTCTAACGATCGCTCCTAAAAATGTTCGACATTTGAGGAACTGCTTTCGCGCCTAAATTACCATCGTCTACTGTGTTTGTTACACTTACACACAAATAATTCAATATCTTACTTCGACAGTTATTTCATAAATTTTCAATTTCATTCGGGCAAATACCCTTACACCAAAGCATAGAGCAAAGTAATCAACATCAACAAAAAACTACAAACATTCCTACCTACCATCCCACGCCAGTACTTTTACCACACTCAAGAAGCCCCAATGTACAGATGGGGCATTTCTTGCAGAGCCAAACCTCATCATCCTCAACACGGTCTTCCTTGTCTACCAAATCCTCAGCTATAGATTCAAGAAAGGAGAGTCGGTTGCTGGCGAGCGGGCTCATTCATTGCAGCACCCTCCACCAGTACGCATACGGCATCCCACCGATTGGTTCCACTAGCTCCAGGTCAACCAAGTCTGGCATAACCGAATCCAGGCCTCGATCACCAAAGAACCTTTGCTTCAGCCCGAGGGTCTTCTCCCATATGTGAAGGTCTCTTACAACCATTCTTCTCTGGTACCTGGTATTATGAGTGTTTCCACTGCTTGGGGAAGAGGATGCAGACATTTTACTCAGGGAAGAAGGACCAAATGTTTAAAGTTTTCTCAAAACACCCTACTTATAATTGAAGGCGGATACAGTAAATCCCTCGTTAATCACAGCCCGCATTAATCATAGTCTTTAATTAGCCTTCTCAGAATTGAAATAATCACCCAATCAAACTTTCCCCCTTCCCAAGCTCAACCATTTTTCTCAACAAGCACCCTCTACACCAATATCCGAGTCCCCTGCCAAGAGAGAGTGAATGTAGTAGCCTACTCGCAGCCTTAAAATACTGGTCAAACACTCGAAGGATACATCGAAGCCTACCTGATGACTCAAAGCCTAGTATGTCAATAATCAAGCCCGCAAAACCTTCCGAGACTATTCGAATACTCAAAGGAAACATCAAGCCATGAATACTTCGACCATGGGCACACATGGTCGAAAGAAAACGTGTCAGGCAGCCAACTCACCAAACAGAATAGTGGAGCACGCCGCATAACAACTGTGGTGCCAGATCCAACAACTACAGTGTCAAAGCCAACAGCTACAGTATCAGACTTAATAAATTGCTGCGTCAGAACTGACTCCGGGTACAAGTCAATTGTTCCCAGAGGATACAGATGAAACTGGACCTCCCATGGTGACTCAGCCCATCCTATGTTCTATAAATAGGGGGAGGAAGAACTGAGAAGGTGTTAGAAAATTTCTCCAACAAGCCTTGTAAGTTTACCTTCGAATACCCTATAAATCACCCTGTACTCGATACTTTGATTACTCGATATTTATATCATCATTCTTAAAAATCCTCATCAGAGGTCGTAGAGTAACCATTCAAGGCCTCCACGCAAGTGCATTGTCAGTAAGTTAGTTTTTATTATTATTGATTATACGCTTGAATCCCCTGGTAGAGGATAAACTTCATAGTATAAGAGTCAACTTCCCCTCTCACGAAGTTAGGCCCCTACATATTACACGTCAACTATACATTTGAGCAGATAACTTAGTTTACAATATTACAGCACACAGTAAATAAAATATCTTTAAAATATTTGAGCATGTGTATAAATTACTTTTTTCTCCCATTCACTGAGCATTGAGAAGACTGTTTTATCTTTTATCCCCTCGAGGACTGACTTACTTGACCAGTCCCTGGCAAGTAAAAGCTTACAATATCTTCCTCACGGCAGATTTGATGGGAGTACGTTACTAGACCTTCGACCTCTTCATTATCTAACCATTCTTCCATAGATACAGGAGCTGAAACATTAGAATGATTAGAGCCATTTGCATTCTCATCTTTTACAAAGCAAAAATTCTCATCTTTTGTATATTCTGCATTAAAGTCTTTTACACAATCAACAACATACTTTCAAAATTTGTTCTCCAGTTTATCCAATTCAATACCATAAAAGCTAATCAATGCTTCCACCTGTCGCTCATGCTCATCTTTAGCAAAAATCTTTTATCATGTAGGATACAAGTACTCCCTTATCCTCTTATTTGAATCATATAGCTGATCACGAGTATATTTTTGTGATATCTTTAAAGCCTTTCGGTTTTCTTCCTCCTTCTTTCTTAGTACTATTTCCTCTACCACTCGAGTGATAAGCTGAACGTTCTATTCGGTACAGTGATTTAAAGTTTCTTACGCCATTTTAAGCTCATTTTCTAAGTTGGCTTGTGCACTTTTCTGTTCTTTGTCTATTTTGAAAAATGGTATTCTCATCGCTCTCAGGCCCTACAAAAGACCGAAGATGTAGGTTTAGAAGCATTCATATACAACCCTCATATCACTGGGCTCTATAAATAATAGATACGCCAGCTCAAGCTGAACATTTTTTTTCCTCTGCACTATGATGATTTCATGCTTCAATCGCCAAATATTGAACTTGAACTGGATTCTATACCGTACCCCTCTTTTTTAATATGTGTATATAAGCATCCTTTAATCTTCACTCACTATCAACTTCATCTTTAAAATATAGTGTTAAGGATAACAATGATTTCTGACACTTATCTTTTTCACCCTTATTTTTCCAGGAGATCTCGTTCAACGCTTTTCTAGGCACCCTAAACCTCTCTTCTTCTTTCCTAATGGACTCATCCCTCTCTATTTTTACCTTAGCATATTTACCTTGAAGGTTATTGTAGTACCTTATTTTTCCAAACTCAACCTGGTATAAAAGCAGGACATCACCTACTTGAAAATACCTCATATTATTTTTAACTAGACCATGTGCACCTCCTATTATTTCTAAACTTGACCAGGTGCACCTCCTATTATTTCTAAACTCGAGCAGGTGAACCTCATATTATTTCTAAAACTTGACCAGGTGCACCTCCTATTATTTCTAAACTCGACCAAGTACACCTCCTATTATTTTTAACTCGACCAGGTCCACCTCCTATCATTTCTAACTCAACCAGGTGCACCTTCTATTATATCTAACTCAATCAGGTACAAAAGCATGACATATCTACTTGAAGTACTTCCTATTATTTCTTAATCTACCAAGTGCACCACCTATTATTTTTATCTCAACCAAGTGTACCTTCAATTATTTCTAACTCGACCAAGTGCAAAAAAAGGGCATCACCTAGTCGAAGTACCTCCTCTAATTTTACCTATCCTCGGAATAAGAATAAGGCACAGATCATGTCAAACAAGTGGTTAAAGCATGTTCTCATGTTCATCAATGATCAAGTCAACAAGCAGTTATAACGCACTCCCACATTTTTCACAATTCAAGGTAACTTCTACCCACAACTAATACATGTTCGAACTAATAGGAGTAGATGAATTTACTGATAGGGTCCCAGGGATACAAGAGAGACATACAATTTTTTACTTGTAATTTATCACAAATTTTTTTGTAATAATCTTGCAATTAATAACATTCTACCTTCTAAATCCTCAAATAGAGGTCGTGGTTTTTCCCTATTCAAAGGGTTTTCACACTAAGTCATTTATTCCTTTTTTCTTTATGTTCATCATTTTTACTTTCTGTTCATCATTTTTACTTTCTCATTAAGTAAGAGTAAAGTTGTTTTATCTATAAAACTTAGCCCTTACAATTGGCGCCGTCTACACGTCTTACCCAGTTTTCTCTACCTTCTATTCATATTTCTTTGGTAATAACTGTCTTACACAATTACTCACAGCAACGACCAGAGCCAGAACGACCTCCACCTTAAATTTTACAAGAGAATTCTACCCAAGCTGCTAATGCAAAACTTGAAAATTAATTTGAAGAAGTAAAAACAAGAAGGGTAGCAGCAAAAAAATAACATGAAACTGCTCTCCACATCGAAAAGGAGTGCAAAAGAGTAATGGTACAAGCAGAACGAGCATACCAAATTGAGATCAATAACCTTCGAAGGCAATAGGAAAGGTTCACCATGCATTAGGAATCTCATATCCCTTAACCTAGTCAGCATAGGTAGAGGGAACCTACTCAATTTTCTCAAAGACACGAACATCGCAGAAGGAACGCTTCCTACAGCCTTCAAAGGAAGCATAGCTCAAGGCACCATGAGTCTAGAGACCAAGAACAATCAACCAAACATTATGGCATAACTCGTTCGGCCTCAGCAATAGTGCGTAGTCAAAGGATAAGAAACCCAAAAAACTCCCGACTTCCTCCATGTCGACCAGTCATAAAAAGACTAGGTCGAGAAGGTCAGGGAAGACTTTAACCCAAGTCTTGCTTCTCAGCATGTAGTCCTACCTACTCCACATCTATACATGACAGTCCAAGACTTCAATAACAGGATTCAGGTTATCCAACAGACGGCGAAAAGTCCACTGTTGCATTTTGTATAGGAGTCCTTTGTGAATTCAAATTTACATTACTACCACAATGACCTTCCTTAGTTCTAAATTACTGAGGCCAAAAAGTCAACAAACTACATTTATTGACTTCTCTAGGTAGCATGACTAGAGGTACAAAGTATAACATTACAATACTTAGAGAATTTTTAACTTTTCTAATGACTTCCCAAGTTCAAAATTACTAGGGGCGATAAGTCAATAGGTTACATTTATTTACTTGTTTTGTTAACATAACTAGAGATACAGAGTCTAACATTACAATACTAAGAAAAAAAATAATTCTCTAATGACTTCCCTAGTTTAAAATAACTGGGGGCGACAAGTTAACAGGTTACATTTATTGACTTCTCTAGTTAACATGACTAGAGATACAATACAATAATAATAATTGTTTGCTATGGAAATCTACAACAATCTCTAATCTTCTTCTCTGATCCTGAATTCAATTATCTGCTCCAACAATCCAATGCTCTTACGATTGGATGATGGTCATCATGTTCGAGATTCACAACAGGAACTTTGGGTCGAAATTGTTTTGACAAAATTTGATGATCCAAAGCATCACAAAATTAGGGTTTTTCCTTCTTTGAATTGAAGTTGGCGAGATCAGAGATTGTCTTGGTTGCTAGTTGATTGCAATCATGGATGCCCTTACCATGAATCTACTTCAATTGATTCTGAGCAATGATATTAAATCGGTGGGGTTAAATACATAGGGTTTTATGAAGGAGTTCAACTCAAATCCAACTGAAGCAATTGTTCATGGAAAAATTCTAGATTCAAGTAAAAATAATGCAGAGGATCGAGCCACAATAGTAACTGAGAAAACACCCAAGAAACCCAATCTCCAATCTAGGAATGTATGCCCATGGGGGTTCTTGGGAAAAAGTTGTCGGAGATGAAGAAATCCAATCAATAAACAATGAAAAACAATGTCAACGGTTATGGGGAGTGTTTCAACAAACCATAGTAAAATTTTTGATGGCATTATCACGGATAATACAAGCAGCTTTGCTGAAAAAGTATGAGGGAAGGAGAAACCAAAACAACCATCTACGCCATTGATCCAAGCAGGGATTAGAGGTAAAAGCCCAATTCTATCCATTTCATCCGATGATATTGCCGAAGGAATATCTTAATTCCAATTCAGTCTCATTGGTAGACTGGACCTCTAAAAAATCAATTTCGTAGAAGTACAGCAATATGCTCGTGATCACTGGAAGACGATGGGGCTCTGCAAATTGATCCCCATTGGAAAAGGATTCTTCATTATCCATCTTGACAATGAAGAAGATAAACTGCTCATTTGGAACAAAGGGCCATGGATTGTTCAGAACCATCCCATGAACATTACACCTTGGAACCCCAAATTCTCTATTGATAAACACAATAATACCAATGCTCTCATATGGTGCAAATTTCCAGGTTTGCCAATGGAACTATGGAGCCACAAGATTGTAATATCTTTGGCAAAAATGTTAGGCACACCTATTAATTTAAACTACTCCACAATGAACAAAATTTATGGATACAATGCTTGTGTGCTTGTAGATATTGATCTCTCAAAATCGATACCTAAAAAAGTTTTGCTAGAGGTGGAGGGAGCAATCATCAATCAGGAAATCATTCCCCACAGGATTCCTAAATATTGAGGTCAGTGCAACAACATTGGGCATATCATAGCGTAATGCAAAGTTATACACAGGGCTTGATGACATAATGAACATCTACAGAAAAAAAAAGTCAAAAACCGGTGATCCACTATAATAACCAAGGGGTGAAGATAAAAGATGTGCAACCAATGAAGAAAGGAATTAATGAACAACAACCCAACATGCCTAATAAACACCTATACTTTCAAGATACCCCAAATGAAAGTAGCGAAGCATCACCTATAATTCATTTTCCTGAACTAAACACGGAGCAACAGGTGATAAAATTAAGGGAAGCAGAAATATGGTCAGCACCTAAGACAGGTCATAGCAAACTCAGATCTGCCACCTCTGAAAATAGTCTCGCCACAAGCCTCAATCGATTTCAAGCTTTAAGCAACAATGAATTTTTAGGTACACAAGAGCGAGAAAGTTCAAAAACAGCAGCTGAAGAAGGAATTCAACCACAAAATTTTCAGATGGTAAATTATGAGGATGGATATGAGGAAGCTGATGATAGCTCTAATGCACAAGAGGAAGTACGTATACTACTTAACCCGGAGAGTTGGGCAGATGAGATGGAACTCGGGGATAGCATTCAGCCCAACCTAGGGCCTAACCAAGTTTTCAAAGGCAGTATGGTTTACACCTTAGATCCTCGAATCACATGATCCCAACTTAAAGCCATTTGATGAAAGACCTCTTTTAGAATGCACGTGGATTGGGTAACTCTAAAACTATATCTTATTTGAAGAAGAAAATTAGAATACTTAAACCCCATATAATGGGTTTTGCTGAACCAAATATTTTCGCCAATGGATTTTACATTCCCGGATTTAGCCCAAGGATTATTTCCAACGAATCCATGGATATGAAGGGCAATGTATGGATACTTTGGGCAGAGAATTCTCAGGAACCACAGGTGATTCAGGTAGATAAACAATTTATAACGGTCAAATACATGGACTGCTGCCTCTCTTTTATCCATGCAGACTGCCTACGAATAAATAGACTAAAGTTATGATCACAGCCGACCAGATTCTCGGTAAACCACACCAAACCATGGATTTGTATAGGGGATTACAATATGATTCTCCGACTCTCAGAAAGAAAAGGTGGAAACCTCCTTTGTTAAATGTTATATCAAATTTTGCAGATTTCTTCGATAATGACAACTTCACAAAGAGTAGTACTTTAGGTATGAACTTCACGTGGTGCAATGCCCAAAAAGGACATAACATAATCTTCAGTCGCCTTGATAGATGTCTCCATAATAAGTAGTAGATTGACTGGTTTTTGGGCTGGAAAATCAAAGTATTCCCAAGAACGAATTCCGATCATTCTCTACTGTTAGGAGAATGTTTCCACATACCCAAACCTCACAATATCCCTTTTCGATACATGCAGGCATGGAGCATTTATTCTGAATTTTATAAGGTTGTGGAGCATAGCTTATACAAACCTCTGTCGGCTAACCCGATGTTTACGTTGATGCTTAAACTACAAAGACTCAAGGTAGATATTAAAGAATGGAGGCTTATGGTTACCGCTCCCCAAATTATAAAGAATGACCTAGAAAGAAAACTTCTTCATCTGCAAATGGAGTTAGAACAAGACCACACAAATGGCGATCTTGAGCATCAAATTTTTAGGAAAGCAATATTGTTTGCAGACATTGAGAAAATGTAGGAGATTACGTAGAGACAACGGTCCCCCATTAAATGGCTTCAAGCAGGTGAGACAAATACAAAATTCTTTTATTCTTTATCAAAGATTAGAACAGGGAAAGCATTTATTACTGAACTTTCCACTCCAGGGGGCTCGATTCTTACAGACCAAGAGGATATTAGACAAAATATATTGGCATACTATACAGAGAAATTCACTGCCCACGAAGTCCTTCATACCCCATTACTGTATGCCAACATGATCCACGAAGTCGGAATCGATGAAAACATTCAGTTGACTGCTAGTCCGTCACAAGCAGAGATTAAAGAAGTTGTGCTTGACTTGGATGACGATAGTTCACCCGGACCGGATGGTTTCCCTGGATCTTTTTTCAGGGCACATTGGAAGCAGACATCTACTCTGGCATTACCTCCTTCTTCTCTGATGGTGTGATCCCCAAACATTTCAACACTAACCTGATTGTTTTGATTCCTAAGGTTAAAAATCCAGTGACTATTAAGCATCTCAGACCCATATGTCAAACTAATTTCATCTTCAAGATTATTACTAAGATTGTAGCCACAAGATTATCTCCTATTGCTTCCAGAATTGTTTCTCGAGACCAAAGTACATTTATCCCGGGCAGAAGTATTCAGAATAACATATGTATGGCCTCTGAGTTGGTGAATGAAATGACAAAGAAGAGGAAGGGTGGAAATATTGTACTCAAGCTAGACATCTCACAAGCTTATGATACTCTAAGTTGGGAATTTCTATTTGCATCTCTGGACTCTTTTGGTTTTAGCCTCACATTTTGCCAGTGGATATCGACCATCATCAGTAGTAGGATCTCAGTTTCAATGAATGGTAGCCCTTCATGATATTTTGCTATGATAAGAGGTCTAAAACAAGAGGACCCCTTATCCCCATTGCTATTTGGGATAGCTGAAGATATACTGAGTATTCACCTTCACCATCTTCTAGTACAACGGAAGATCCTCCCCATGGTTAGGATTAAAAATTGTCAAGCCCCTATACACCTCTTATTTACAGATGATATTCTGATCTTTATAAATGGTAGAACCAAATACCTGAAATACCTGCGAGAAGCTATTGCAAGATACCAGAAAGTGTCCGGACTGAAAATAAGCTTAGATAAAAGCAAGATATTCCTCAGTGGTGCACTTCTAACTTGAAGACGTATTGTGTTGAGCATTTTAAGGTTTTCTAAAGGCAATTTTCCTGAAACATACTGGGGAATTTCTCTAAGTCAAGGCAGAGTAACCACAAATACTATAAGACCTCTAGTGGAAAAGATTAGGAAAAAGGCTAATAGTTGGACAGGAAAACTCTTATCGTTCCAGGGTAGAGTAATCCTAGCAAGGGTTGTTTTAAATAGTCTCCCCATATACAATATGACTATTTATAAATGGCCAAGATCACTCATAAAGGAGAGGGACTCTATCATACGTAATTTTATCTGGACTGGGGATCCATCTCGAAGAAAAGGAATCAAATTAAAATGGGAGAAAGTCTGCAAACCATTGAAGGAAAGTAGGTTGGGTATCCGAATCTTGAAAGAAGTTAATGATGTTATGTTATACAAACTCCATTGGGCCTTCTGTGACAGGTAAGAGGACTGGTCTCATTTTATGAAGCTAAGTTCACAAACAAAGTAGGTGACTTCATCCGATATCTTAAGAAGTCCTTGATCTGGCCAGGTATTAAACTAGCTGTTAGTATTAATCGACCATATATGGGATAGTTAGTAGGGAATGGGTCTAACATTGACTTCTAGAGGGACACTTGGGCTACGGAGATACCCCTGAGGGAATGCATTGAGATGCCACAATCCCTGTGGAAAAAATATACAGCGAGACTTAATTTTATCAACTCCGATGGATAGGATATACCTACAGATATTAGGATTTTAATGTTGGCTCTTGGGATCAATGCGCTGGAAATATCTTACAACCCACGTGAAATAGATAAAAGAATTTGGAAACCTGATTCATGCCTTGAAATCCAATAATCGGAATAATGTTTAAAACATAGATAACTGAGTGTACAGGTCGGGGAATCTAATTGATTCACCCCACAAACAACCGAGCCATAGACAAGTTCAGGCTCAGTCATTCACAATAGCAATATCATCAGAGTGAAGAGAAATACAGCGGAAGCAAAAGATACATATCTGAAAATGTAAATACAATGTCTCAAAATACTACACAGCGACAAAAGCTGGATTCATACATGAGTACAACAACAAGAACGGATCCGCAGCAATCCAAAACTAGATCCAACAGCTGAACAGCTAAAGTAACATACTAATATAGCAGGTGCAGAGAAAGAGAGAGATGGATGAGATAAACGCTGCTAACAGCTAAAGTAATAAACATAAACCTGCGAAGGATGGAGGAATCGAGAATAGAAAATAGGAATAAGAATATATGTGATAAGGGATGATGATGATGATGATGACAATATGATAATGATATGGTATGATGACTAGGATAGTTCCATAATTGCCCTAAATGTTGAATGATGCACTAAGTCCTAATGTTGAATGATTAATGTTTTAAAGAACTAGACCTTATAGTTAAAAACATTGGGCTGATCAACCACTAATGCATAATAACCTTAACAAGAATCTCAGTTGGATACAATGGTATGATATCTTGCCCAAGCTCGACCAATCTAAAGGATATTATCACTCGATCAGAGTGCTCCGGGCTTTTCAACCCACGGAGCCAACGTCTGAACTTTATTTCACTTATTCTAAGGAATTTCAACCTCACCAAGGATGAAGCCCGATACCTGAGGACTGTCTCACACCATCCCGCACTCCCAGATAAGTAATACATGTGATAGTACCTGTCACCAAAGAATCACCCTACTATTTCAACCCGATGTAGGAATCTTGATAACTTATCGAGGGTTAGCCGATATAGAGCTTGGTTTATGCATCCAATTCCATTAAGTTAAATTATAAGAAACCCATACTGAACTAAATCCCAAGGATCAAATACCACATCCACACCCACAGCCTACGCCCTGGATAACCCTTGCCTAGAGAAGGGCAAACAATCCAAAATATAGATACTAACAGTGAATAATTTACCAGTCACAACATCCAAGCACAGATGAGCAGTAACTAATTGGACAGTTACAACATCCAACAACATCAGTCTCTAAAGACTGAAACACAGCCACCAAGGGCAAACCAAAAGAAAATACCACACAATGCACGATCTCGCTAAGGAAAAGGAAAATACGCCCTATATGCCTAACGATAATAAAAATAACAATACTGGAATCACAACTACAACCGAGAATCAATCCAGTCAAAAACTAATCACAAACACCTCAATGCCAATAAGCATAGCCCTAACTAACACAGGCTAACCAGAAAAGTAATTTAGCAATGAAGGGTACTCGCCAGATAAACAGCTCGAATCTCGTAGAACAAACTCGGAACTCCAACAACCGCAAGCTCAACCAACAATGGGACAACCCAACAACCCAACACCTGCAACAAAGCACCCCGCAATTTGCGAAACCCCAAATCAAATCAAAATCACAAAACCTTAGAATTTTGAATCACAATTAGGCGAAGAAAGAGGGAAAATAATCACCGAAGGAAATGCGAGGGAATCCGCCCAACAACGATTGCAAAACTTTGAGGATTAAGCAAGGATAACTGAGGAAGGGGGTGAGTGGAGAGTGAAGGTGAGAGAATTGAGAGTGAGAGGAAGAGAAATAAAATAAAAGTTAAAAAAGAAAAACCACCGCCAAGTCGTTCGAATGTCAAGGAAGTCTTTTGTGTGGTAGCCTACTCGCAGCCTTTGACCTCCTCACTCGAAGTCCACTTCGTATCCTAATCGAACATATCGAAGACTATTTCGACTCAGAATCATGCCCCTCAAGAAAATTTTGTTGTTGAAGCCTCGACATCATATAAGCCTTCGAGAACGGATCAGCACATAATAACAGATACCCTTCGACTAAACGTTCGAATAGCAGAAGTATGATAAGACTAGCAGTCAGCACAAGCGGATTGGATGGCGCATTAATTGGTCTCTCAGCTACAGTGACAGAGATGTCCGTAATAAATGTCCCCGCCGGAAAACCCGGACAGTAATCATGTATCCAGGCCCACTCTTGGTGACTCAGCTTCTTATGTCTCTATAAATAAGAGAGAGGAGAAACCAAGAAGGGGTTAGAAAAATCCTCTCCAAACCCTATGCTTTTTACCTTCGACCACTTACAAACTGTACTCGATCTTTATTATTACTCATCAGTAATAGAATCACAGTTTAAAAATCCTCATCAGAGGTCGTAGAGAGTCACATTCGGGCCTCTACGCAAGTATTTGTCTCTAATTAGTCTCTTTTTTGGCCATATACTTGTACATCTTTGATGAGAGGTTGACCTCCGTGTTGTAAGAGCCATCTTCGCTTCTCAACAAAGATCAGGCCCCTACAATTGGCACCGTCTGTGCTTCCTACTATCAGTTACCTCATCTTTGTTACCTTCCTATCTTTCCTACCATTTACCGCTCTTTTTCAATGGCCCTTTCCCGCCCTGCCAACACAACTCAGGCAGGCAACTCCATTGACGGAGCTGCCACTCAAGTCACTTTACTATCTCCGTAAATTACTCAAGCAGAAGAGCGCCATCAGTATCAACTCACCCAGGAACGAGAAAACTAATGCCAGGCATTGGAAACTGAACAGAATTGCTGGGTAGGCGACGAAAATAGAAAGAATCGAGCAATCGATGACAAACGCAACACAGTCTGAGAACTTTAGTAGTTAGAGCCCTTGGAACCCGCCCGTCAGTCCCAGGTACTGGATCAATCGCGCGTATCTTCCCGCGCCCTCCTTGAACCCTCAACAAACCTCGAGTTACCCCCAGCTCCCATCGGTGTCGAAGGTATTCCCCGTACTATTCCCCCCACTGGCTCTATCCATCTCGGAATCCACCCCACAGAAGACTCTTCTAACTCCACCCTCCATTCATCAAGATACCCTCGGCCTATCAAAGACCGACTCGGCGAGCATCGTCCGCTCGTGACCGAATCGGTGAGTGCAGTGCTGAATATATACCACACATTCGACCCTGCAACCATCGATATCACCAATCTCCCCCTCCTGCATATGTTACACAACTAGACTTCGACCAAAAGATACAACCCGCTATTCACGTCAGTGCAAGCCCAGCCTTAAACTCATGGAGCCGCCTCAACAATCCCATTTGTGCCACCCTAATCGTCATCGACATACCCACCAATTTTTGTGCCCCCAAGCTCAGCAAATATCGCAACACAGACCCCAAAGCCAACATTTTCAAATTTCAAAACTCACTGAGCCTTTACTTTACTGCCGACTACCTGTTATGTCGACTTTTCCCAACTAGCCTTAGTGAAAACCCACTTCGATGGTATCACAATCTCCCAAATGGCTCGATACGAAGCTTCGAGCAACTCACATAGCTCTTCATCGCTCAGTTTGCCTTCAACAAAGGCATAGAAGTTAGAGTTGACGCATTATTTAATTTCAGAAAGTCAAGCACAGAGACCCTCGAAGCCTTTACAAAGTGATTCCTCGACGAGTCATAGAAAATAGAGAACCTCGAATGTGCAAATGTTATCCTCGCATATTCAAATGCCCTGCATGATCATAGTCGAGTAAACGAGCACCCCGTCCTCCACTAACCCAAAACACTCGAAGAGATGCTCTCGAAGGTCAGCGGCTATATCGACCTCGAAAGACTCCAAGAATCCCGCAAACATACCAAACCTTCGAACACTACTTTTTTTTTTTTTGCTAAGTAAGAAAGATTTATTTCAGAGAACAAAAAACTTTCAAAATGCAACTACAACCCTCAAAACAAAGAAAAGCAAAACAAAGTTAGCAGAATCTGAAGTATTCTTGCATAGGAACTTCAATTTTCTTGTGGAAAGCAGATCTTCCCATTTCGAACATACTCACCCCTTCATGTAGAAGAGCTCCCTTTTTTGAGAGAGCATCAGAACTGAAGTTAGCCTCTCGCCAGTTTGCAAAAAATTGGATATTCCTCATGATTCTTCTAGCATTTTCCCAAGCCGCAATAAAAGTCCATGGAATATTGTTTGTTTTGAAAGCTTCCACAGCCGTCATGGAATCCGATTCAATCCAAGCGATAAGCCAATCAAATGAAGTAGCATATTCCACCCCGTGAATGATAGCCTCGCATTCAGCCATGAAGTTGGAGACCAACCCGAGACCTTTTGAGAGAGTACCCCTCACATTCCCATAACAATCACGGAAAATATAGCCAATGCCTTCTTTGCCAGGATTCCCTTTAGCAGCCCCATCGGTGTTAATCTTAATCTCCCCTATCCGAGAAAGCTCCCAATAGCAAGATTTTACCAATGGATACTCACTAGCATGAACAGCCACACCAAGGCAGTGGAGGATACCCAATTCAATCTGAGTGCTGAACATGAGGCTAGTGGACAGAGCAGTGAATTCTTGGATTTGATTTAGCCATTTCCATTTTTCATTTTCCAAAGAGAAGAGCAAATCTTCAAATAGGCAATTTTTGTGAGCTTGCCAGATCAGGGAGGAACCACCCCAAACAGCCCCAGTCCAAAGGTCTCTTAGGTAAGGGCTCATCAAGTTGCCTGCCCTGAGGAAGGAGTAAAAGATTCTATCCAGATTCCTGAGTTGGAACATATCTGCCATCCAGTTCCATAACTGAAGACTGAAAGGGCAATCCCAGATCAGGTGATATAAGGTTTCAGAATTGGTTTTACATAAATAGCATCTAGAGGCAAGAGCAACACCTTTAGTTTGGACATTCTCATCTGTAGGAATCTTGCCGTGGAAAAGTCTCTAACCCCACATAGCTTGTCTAGAATGAATAGCCTTGTTAGAGAGAAAAGAAACCCACAACACCGTCTGACCTTTGTTTCGAATAGCCTCGAAGGCTCCTTTGACTGAGAACTTGCCCATGAGCTCAGGTTTCCATACCCTCCTATCGGCTTTGTTTTTGTTGATCTTTATAGAGCAAATGTCCACTCCTAATCTTTGAAACAACAACTGAAGATTGACTGGAATAACCCATCTGCCTTCAACTATAATGCTACTCAACTTTGCATGCAAGTCATTCCAAGGGATATGATCATCATTAATCCAATCTTTAAGAGATAATGAAGAGCACCAGTTGTCTCGCCATAAGTCGATACTAGCCCTATCCCCAATAACCCAACCAAAGTGAGCACAGACGTCTTCTATAGCCCCTCTAACATCAGCCCAAATCGAAGAACATTTAGTAATCCTAGAGAAGTTTCCCGATTTAAGGATGAATTTTCTCGCATAAATTCAGACCACCCATCCGTTGGATTCAAGAAGTTCCAAGAGAGCTTCATTATCAAAGATTGGTTGATCGCCTTTAGTCTTCAAAGATTAATACCCCCTTCCTTAAAAGGTTTACACACCTTATCCCAAGCCACAACGCAAGCTTTTCTTGAATCAGGTTCCCCAGACCAAAAGAAATTATGAAGAATTCTTTCTCCCTCTTTAATCAGAGAAGCATGCCATTTGTAAATACCCATGCTGTATATCGAAATACTACTCAACACAGATTGGACAAGCACAACCCTCCCTTGTAGATATAACATACTACCAGCCCATCCAGTGGCTCTGCATTTAATCTTCTCAACCAGAGGATGAAGGAGCATCCGTGTAACTCGCCCTTGAACCAGAAGAATGCCAAGATAAGTTGTCGGTAGACAACCTTCGTCAAAGCCCAGTATAACTTTAACTCTTTGCTTTTTGGTGTTTGTCATAGCTCCCAGGAAAAGTTTACTTTTCTCAGTACTTAAAATTTGCCCAGAAGACTCCTGGTACATCTCGATCCATTTACAAATGTGTTTCAAACCCTTAGTACTTACATTCGCAAAGACAAAGATATCATCCGCGAAAAGGAGGTGGTAAGGCACCATAACCCCCTTGGTGACTACCATAGGAAGCACCTTCTTACTACTTCGCAACTCTGCAAGACCGTTACTGAGGACCTCCTCAGCTAGAGCAAAGAGAATTGGCGATAAAGGATCGCCCTGCCGAAACCCCCTTCCCATTTAGAAGAACCTGCAAGAACCACCGTTCACAAGAATAGAAACAAATCCACTTCGTAGGAGTAATCGAATCCACTTACAGCATTTTTTATGAATGCCCATATTGTTCAGACTTGAAGTAAGAAATCCCAGCATAATCTATCAAAAGCTTGCACAATGTCGAGCTTAATCCCTACGTTTCCACCAAATCTCTTCTTGCGAAGCTCGTTGATCATTTCGGAAGCGAGGCCAATATTACTATGAATGTTCCTCCCTTGAATGAAGCCATATTGCTCATTGGATATAATATTAGGCAGAAGGATTGACATTCTGGAAGCCAAAAATTTTGAGATCACTTTAATCTGGAAATTACTCATACAAATTGAGCAAAACAGTCGCAACTTAGAAGCATTCTTCACTTTAGGAGTGAGAATGATGAAGTTGGCATTGAACCCACGAGGAAGAGTAGTATCAACATAGAAGGATCGAACCACTTTCACTACGTTCAACCTCACAATACCCCAACAAGTTTGGAAAAAGCGACAAGAAAATCCGTCAGGACCTGGAGAGCTGTCTGGATTTAGAGTAAAAACAGCCCGTTTAATCTCATCATTCTCAGGTAAGCAAATCAAAGTTTCGTTGTCCGCTGTTGTGATGACCTTAGTAACTTGGTTAAGAACCAAATCAAGCTTAGGATGGGCTTTAAAGGCGAATTTGTCAGAGAAGAAGTCGACTATGTGCGCCTTGATCTTGTCTTGCTCCTCAAGTAGTCTGCCACCTTCAGTCTGTAACGTGTGGATCAAGCTTTTGTTCTATTTAATGCGAGCGGGCGCATGGAAATAAGCAGTGTTTCTGTCTCCAGAATAAAGCCAACTCACTCGAGCTTTTTGTTTCCATAGATCTTCATCATAGTTAACAGTCGTAGTCAGCAGTTGATTGGCTTTTGTTAGACCCTTGCAATATCATCGTTATCAATCTCCGTATCTAGATGCAGTTGTAGGGCCTCAACTCTAGCAGATAGCTCCTGAATATGGCATTTATTATGGTCAAACACCGATGTATTCTACTCCTTAAGCCTTCTTTTGAGACGCCGCAGTTTACTGCTAATCTGAAAAAGAGGATCTCCTACTAAAGGCTGATTCCAGTTCTCTGCCACCACCTGCAAAAAGAAATCATGCCGAGTCCACATATTGCTAAAACGAAACGGAACATTATCGGGCTTAGGAATACCCACATTACAGCAAAAAAAAGGCGAGTGATCGGAGTTCACCCTAGCCATCACCTTATATTTCCATCCCGGAAAGAGGTTCGACCAAGCTTGATTACAAAGCATTCTATAAAGTTTGCAAAGAATCCTATTGTTACCCATTTTCCCGTTGCACCAAGTATACTCCGAGCCGGAAGGGTTTGCCTCAAGAAGGCAGGAACTATTCACAAAGTCTTGGAACTCCTCAACTGCCCTCCACCTCACGCCTCTACCACCTTTCTTTTCTCTAGCCCTGAGAACAACATTGAAATCACCAACCACAATCCACGGCAGATTTGAAGAGCCAATCACCTCAAGATCTCTCCAAAGCTCCCTTCTTCAGATATAAGAACAATCAGCATGGATACATGATATTATCACATTTTCAAACAAAACTGTGATGTGTTGTCTTGAGCAAGCAAGAACAACAGGTTTTGACAGCCCTTTACGCCAAAGCACCCAAATATTTTAATAGCTTAGACCATTATCAAAGAAAGTAACCTCCCTTTCCATCGAGAAAAAGTTTTTTCAACGAAGTTTATTCTCATCCTGCTTCACTTTTGGTTCTACAATACAAAGTAAGTCGGGAAGGCTATTATGCATCAAGTCTTTAAGAAGATTAGAGGTATCCAAATTGGCAATACCTCGACAATTCCAAAAGAGAATCTTCATCATAACCGTCGCGAGGCTTGCCTCCTTGTCTACTGCTTAGCAACTGGAAAATTACTAGCTTTAGATTTGTTCTTTTATATATTTTTCCTACTTAAAACATTGTGCCATTCATCGGCTTCCTGGACTTGATATACCACCTCTTCCGAGTACCCATTGCCAAAGTTAGAGCTGAATTCTGAGCCGTGGCTCTCACTTTCAGAACTTCCCTCACTCTCTCCTTCCTCCGCATTAACTAGGATGGAGCTATCAACTTCTTCAACCATATCAGCCCAGGATTTATTAACCAGACTTGCTTCTTTGTCAACTTCTTGAGAGTTTATCGAACCTTCCCAATTTCTAATCGTTCTATCCCACATTTCCACAACACCATTAAAAGTCTTGTGAGGCAGATTTGGTTGATTGGTTGAAGGATTTTTGTCAATAATAGGCTCCTTTTGTTTATCGACGTTCTTGAGCCCTTCAGCGGCTTCCTCTATCCCCGGTTTATCCTGGTCGGTCTTAGCTATTTTCTTCCTGTTTCTTATCTTCTTTTTGGTTCCTTATCCGCCCCATTTTGAATGACTTTTTCTTGCTCGATTTCTTTCACCACATCTCTGCATTCAGACACTAGATGACCCACAACCTTACAATGTGAACAAATCTTAGGAGTACGCCTCAGCTGAACCTCTTAACAGAACTCGAAACCCTCCCATTCCGCCATGATCTTGGTTGGGACTGGTTTTGAGAAATCAACATCCACATGCACCGATGCATAGAATCCCGTGTTGCGGCATAAGGTGCTGCTATCAACTTAAACCGGATTCCCCACTGTCCTTGCCATAGACATTAGCACATCTTCTTCCCAGTATTCAGTTCCCAATCCAGGAAATTTTACCCAAACCATGGCATGAGTATTTTTCTACTTGTTGATGTCGAAATCCGGAGTCCACATTGTGACTCGCAGCAATTGCTCCTCGATATGCCAAGGACCTCCACCCCAAATTCTGAGTTTATCAGCCTCATTATCAAGTAAGATTGTGAAGTAACCTTTACCTAATGGGATAAATTGACATTTACCTACAAGAATCCATTTGTTCATTGCTTCTGATCTTGTTACTGCCAACTTTACCTTCATCAAATCAAATTTGTCAATCAAGCTATATTTGTATCTTTCAATCCCTCTGAGGAACCCCACTTCCGGAATTATAATAGAGGGAAAGTCACCTCTCATGGATGGAACCGGAAGGAGACGAAGATCGGTCGGTTTAGGTTGGATTAGATTAGCAAATGTTGTTTTCTTAGTTCCTATGTTCAGTGCCTTGACCTTAGAGGCCACTTCAATCTCCTATAAATCCATTTGAGAATAGATCAGTCAAACAAGGAAGAAATTGGGAAGAAGAAAGCAACAGTAAAATCGCCTTTGTCAC
This sequence comes from Kingdonia uniflora, assembly GCA_014058105.1. NCBI lineage: Eukaryota > Viridiplantae > Streptophyta > Magnoliopsida > Ranunculales > Circaeasteraceae > Kingdonia > Kingdonia uniflora. The sequence continues at coordinate 708,963 of JACGCM010000441.1, read as the reverse complement.
TCGCCTTTGTTTCTATGTTCAGGTAATAATATGATGCACTTTCAAACACTACCCACTTCAACAAGCCGCGACAGCATTCGCATCCCACTCCACTACCCTTGATCGCTCCCATCTCACATGAGACTGAGAGCCGCAAGTGCCCTTATACCGACAATAGTGTGGAAGGTCGCAAGAAGTGATACCTTGACAACACTCACCATCCCCCTTGGTACCCTCTAACCATACATTCAGGCAGACCCCATATGGCGCATCCCTCTCCCAATCAAAGTCAGACCTGGGGAGACTTATTGTGCCAATCACAAATGTAATTGTCACCATACGAACAAATTCATCGCCCTCCAACGTTCTCTCGAACACATCCTCCGAGCAGGACGTCTGCACCAGTACGTTACCGACCTTCCCAGTTATCTCAATGGGTCTTACCTTCAATCCCTCTCCACCCCTACTGCTGACCCTGCCGTGGTACATATCTACCGATCATATTTCATCTAAGTCAACAATATAGACAGTGGTCGTTCACTTAGCAAACGAAAACGCGTCGGCGAATGTTACAAACTTTCTTACCAAGAAAAATTCCCTACCCTACTGCCAGAATGCAGCAATCACCCTCGTCTCGAGGGCATTTCTTTCATCAATTGTGACATGTCACACATCCGTTTCCCTCATTCCGATCTTCTGGTCATTATAATTAAGATTGAGAACATTGTCCTTCACACAATTCTCATCGACACAGGAAGTGCAGCTGACGTCCTTTTTCTACCCACCGTCGAAAAAATGCAGAAAACTGAACTCATTACCCCAGCCAACGTCGAGTTAAAAGGATTCAATGGGACTACCGAAGTTATCGTCAGTCGTATCAGCCTACCTGTCACCACAAGACCCCTCACTCTTCAAACCAGCTTCCTTGTCATCGACAGAAATCCTAATACCTCGGTATCCTTGGCCGGGACTGGCTCCATGCTATACGAGCTATACCCTCAACCTATCACCTAACCCTTCGTTTTGCAACTCCCGAGGGTATGTGGAACCTCAAAGGATCTCAACCTCTCGCCCGCTCATGCGAGCACCTAAAAATTGACCAGACCAGAAAACTTGTCAGGCACCCATAGCAATCACTGCACCTTTCTATCCCTTTGACTTCGACATTTTCCACCCCCCCCCCCATATCAAACCTACCGTTTATATCGAACTCGACGGCCCTGGCTGAGGAACATTCATTAGAACCTTTCTTAGCGAGGCCGAACACCTCGAGCTTATAGATTTCCTTCGAGCAAACACGGACATCTTTGCTTAGACATTTCAAGAGATGCCTGGTGTCGACCCCAGCCTGGCATGCCATCGCCTTGATCTCATTTCCAATTCTATGGCAGTCAAACAAAAGAAGCGTACCTTGGCACCAAACTTCGAGAAGCGGTTAACCTCGAAGTAGACAAGCTTGTAGCCGCGGTCTTTATCTGAGAAGTCAAGTACGCTGACTGAATATCGAACATTGTGGCAGTTCCTAAGAAGAACGGAAAGATCTGAATCTGCGTCGACTTCACCGACCTCAATAAACAAACACTGAAGGACAATTTCCCACTGCCAACTATTTCAGCACTCCACGATGCCACTGCTGGACACGAGTGCCTATCCATGATGGACGCAGCTTCGGGTTACAATCAGGTACCCCTCCTCCGAGAAGATCAACTTAAAACTTCCTTCATAACTGAACAAGGCCTTAATTGTTTTAATGTCATGCCCTTTGGCCTTAAAAATATGGGTGCCACTTACCAGCGCCTCGTCACAACTATGTTTAAGCCCCTGCTTGGCAAGTCAGTCGAGGTTTACATCGACGACATGTTATGCAAGAGTATACAAAAACAGACCCACATCCACGACCTGACCGACATCTTCTCAATACTTCGTACCTTTAAAATGAAACTCAACCCAGAGAAGTGCCAGTTTGGCGTCTCATCCGGAAAATTCTTGGGCCACCTTATCAGTAAACGTGGCATCGAAATCGAACACACCCATATTCGAACCTGCATTGACATGCCCTCACCCACAGCACACAGAGACGTACAAAAGGTGGCTGGCAGGATAGCAGCCCTTAACTGCTTTATTTCCAAGTCCTCTGATTGATGTGTTTGGCTCTTCTCCCTCTTACGCAGTTAGGGCACCTATAAAATAAGAAAGAAAAACAACCCTGAGATCAATTGGACCCCTGAGTACGAAGACACCTTTCTCGAACTCAAAACTTATCTTGGCCTCCCACCCATCATCAGTACCCCCATCAAAGGTGAAACACTCTCCTTATATCTCGCTGCCGCAAAAACTTTAATTAGTTCCGTACTCATTCGCCTTGATTCCAACATCAAAAAACCTGTGTATTTCATCAGCAAAACTCTAACCCCTGCCGAAACCCGTTATTCCAAACTTGAGCGATTGCTACTGACACTTGTCTATTCAGCCTGCAAGCTCAAACCATATTTTTCAGGCCCACCCCATTCGTGTCATCACGAGTTACCCTCTCCGCGAAGTACTTAGTAAAAAAGACAAATCCAGACGAGTACAACAATGATCTGTATACCTTGGCGAGCAGGACATAACCTTCGAGAAGCAAATATATCAGAAAGGCCAAGATGCAGCAGATTTCCTCGCCGACTTCCCGGTTGAAGATTGCGACTGGGAAGAACATGAAGACGATCTGCAAGAAGATCAACCTGAAGTTGTAGATCCATGAGACCCCCTTACCGGTTGGCGTTTATTCACAGATGGCTCTGCAGGACCCAATGGTTCAGGAATTGGTATTGTCTTGGTCACACCGACTAATGACCGAATAGAGAAAGCAGTTAAACTTACCTTTGAATGCTCCAATAATGAAGCAGAGTATGAAGCACTGATCCATGGTCTCGACCTCGCACTCGATCTCTACATTTCCAAACTCACAGTCATTACTGATTCCCAGCTCATTCAGAGACATTACTCAAGAGAAAATCCAACTAACGGTCGCATGGCTTACTGCGCTTTACTTGTGCAGTAGGGCATGGGCCGATTTCCTGAAAAATCAACAATTACCCATTATCCTCAAGGAGAAAACAGACATGCCGATGCCCTCGCCTACATAGCAGCTATGCTGGGACAAACAAAATCTCGAACCCTCCACATCTAAGTACTCGAACGCCCAAGTATCGACCAGATGGAAATAAATGCCATCAATACTGGGGGCAAAAGTCTCGATTTAGATGATTGGCAAACACCATTCCTTTGTTACCTTACCAACGCTACCCTTCTCGATGATCCTAAAGCCGGACGCCAACTATTAGAAAACTGTCGAAGATGCACTATCCATAACAATGAACTACATCGTAAAACACCAAATGGCGTCCTCCTTCGATGTATATCCAATACCGAGGACTCTCAAATCTTAGCAGAGCTTCATGAAGGCACCTGTAGTGCTCACACCACTGGCCGATCTTTGGCCCTTCGAGCTGTAACCCAAGGATTGTTTTGGCCCGATATGAGAAAGCAAGCTTTAGAATATGCAGTACATTATGACAAATGCCAGTGTCATGCTCATGACATTCATTGCCCCTCTCGGGATCTTCATGTCAGCCAAGTTTCTTAACCATTCAAAAGATGGGCCATCGATCTCATTGGTCCATTTCCAAAAGCTTCGGGTAGCCGAGAAAATATTATCGTTGCCACTCATTACTTCACCAAATGGGTCGAAGTTGTTCCTTATGCCGAACCAGAAAAGAGGAAGTTATCAAGTTTTTATGGGAAAGCATCATCACTCGCTTCGGCTGCCCCCACATGATTTGGTACGATAATGGTCCCCAGTTCGTTGGCAGTAAAGTAAAGAATTTCCTCAAAAAACACAACATTCTTCTCACGGCCTTCACACCTTACTACCCCCAGGAAAACGGTCAAGTCGAAGCAATTAACAAAACTATCATTGATGGTCTGAAGAAGAGAGTCGATAAAAAGAAAGGACAATGGGTTTAAGAGTTACAACACGTCATCTGGGCCTATCGCCCAACACCAAGAAAGTCTACCGGATGCACCCCCATTCTCCTAACATATGGAACAGAAGCAGTACTACCAACTCAGTTCGAAATACAGACCCGAGATCCAATCCTCCCAGATGAAGATAATGAGCTTGAACTCGCATGTAACATGTTGTAGATCGATAAAACCAGAGACCGAGCTATCGCCAACCTGGGCCGCTACCACGCATCACTTCAGAAATCTTACAACAAGCGAGTTCGACCACGAAGTTTCAATATTGGAGATCTAGTACTCCGACGTGTTAATCAGTCAACGAAGCCCGTGAATGCTGGCAAATTAGCCAAATCTTGGGAATGACCCTACATTGTCTACGATAAGATGATAGAAGACGAAGAGCCTCTACCGAACCCTTGGAACACAATGCAGTTGGTCTCTTATAAAAGGCCTTACCTTCAATCATGTACCACCAATGTAATCCAGGATAACCAATAAACGAGGTTTTTGCCACCAATAGTTCGTTTCATGTTTCACTTTGAATTTCTTAGTTTAACTCAAATACAATGTCAACCTTCGACCCGACTGGTACTCGAGGATGATCTCGACAATTTTCTAGTTTACTAAATTCTAGCAAACTCGAGGGGCAAAGATGGTCGAAGGACCGAACCCTCGGGGATGCATGGGAGGCAGTTTGATATTCCTTCGTTGTGGCTACGGCCTTCAAAGTACAGTCTTTTTCTTGGTCTACCCTGGGTATCATGTCCACCCTCGCCCCGGAAGATACTTGGGGGCGACCTTGAATTGCTCAAGTCTCCCAAATTTGAGCAAACTCTAGGGGCAAGAATGGTCAAATGACCGGACCCTCGGGGATGCATTGGAGGCGATTCGATATTCCTTTGTCTAGGCTCTAAAACCGGCGAAGTACAGTCCTTTTCTTGGCCAACCCTGGGTATCATGTCCACCCTCACTCCGACAGATACTTGGGGGTGACCTTGAATTGCTCAAGTCTCCAAAATTTGAGCAAACTCGAGGGGCAAGAATCGTCGAAAGACCGGACCCTCGGGGATGCATTGGAAGCGATTCGATATTCCTACGTCTAGGCTCTAAAATCGACGAAGTACAGTCCTTTTATTGGTCTACCCTGGGTATCATGTCCACCCTAGCCCTGACAGATACTTGGGGGAGACCTTGAATTGCTCAAGTTTCTAACATTCGAGCAAACTCGAGGGGCAAGGATGGTCGAAAGACCGGACCCTCGGGAATGCGCTTCAGGCGATTCGAATGCTTCGTTGTGGCTTTGGCCTTCAAAGTTTAGCATATTTTTGGGTTTTCCTTAGGTATCACGTCCCCTCTCCCCGAGTGATAATCGGGGGCGACCTGGAAATGTTTCGAGTTTTCAAACATCGTTGTGGCTTCGGCCTTCGATGTCCAAAAGAACGCACTGAGTTTGATCTACATTGTATCCACATTCTACATGGATCGACAATGCTACAATCATGTAAACATCAAGGAAGTATCTTACATATTATCTGTCAATACAGCAGTCGCAGAGCAAGTCAAAGATCAATCATCAGCAGCTCAAAGCAAGCAAGATCGGTAGAATAAGCATGTAAATTCTAACATTCCAAGGTTAGCATAAGATAGCATGACTACTAAGGCACTACATCAAAAGTCAAATTCAGCAGACTCAAAATATACCACAGAAAATACACATCAGCATGTTCAGAATTAACTACAAAAGTTCAAAGAAAAATAGCAGCAGCACAGTTCAACATGTTACAAATCACCACATGTCAGCGGAAAATGACGAACAACCCCAACTACAAGTACCTCACACCGGCACGGTCTCACATTCTTGTTCCATAAACGCTCTACCATTAGCAACCACGACGGCTTCATTCGAGACTCTGACAGCTCTACCATCAACAAGACAATAATTGGGTGCTCCAAGGAGAGAAGCATCTCCACCACCTTCAGTACTCCCAACTGTCTCACGAATAATAGACAACTCTACTCCCTTCACCTGGACCTCATCACCTTCAACAAATTCTGGAGACACAGAGTACGGTTCAAGTAGTCACCTGGTATTGGCCATCGTACTGTCCCTGGAACCGTACCTTCTATTCAGCCTTCTCCCTCTCACACGCTGCAAGCTTAGTTGCCCACTCCCACTCCAGCCTCGACCGCTGAAGTTCGAGTCTTTCATCATAAGATTTGATAAGAACCCCAAGGTCCTGCTTTAACTTCTTCACCTCAGACACTAATGATGCCTCCGTCCCACGGGAAAGATCAAGATTTTCCCTTGTATACCGCAACTTTGCTTTTACCGACATCATAGCCTTGCTGCACGTTCACACCCAAGCATCCGTCTGCTAAAATATTCAATCAGTTAGTGAACCTCGAAACTCGAAGGATTTGAAAGACATTTCCGAAAATCACAATAAGGAGCAGTATATAATTACCTAAAACATGTACCTCTTTACTTCCTTCGACGCCTCATCTAGGCCGTCCCCCCAGAGTTTGACCATCGAAGATTTCTTCGCGATAGCCTGCTCCTGTCGTTCCACCTCTGTCATTTCTTCATCCTCCTGCTATGTATCATCTTCCCCCAGTGCCCTACGCCTCTTACGTTGGCCATCATTCGATAACTATAATTTCGGGGCTTCGGGAGCAGCAAGACTCTTCCATTTCTCAACATGAGTCGATATTAGCCTTGGTCTCAACCTCGAAGCCTCGACAGCCACTTTAGGCACCGTCGCCACTTGCTTCGACCCCTTGCGAGATCTCGGCACTAACTGATAGTTCCTCAGTAGCTCCTCTCCTCCCATTTCCTTTAACCTCTTAGAAGAACCTTCACTTCTTTTTCTCTTTGCTAGCTTCGGTGCAGTGGGTACGCCTTGAAGCAGGGAATCAGCCTTCATCCTCCTTTGTTCTTGATTTTGAGACTGTTAAACACTGAATTTACCCAGTCTTCACTAGCCTTGAGTAGATTATCAATGTAAATCACCGGATTATCCCAAGTCGAACTTCCCAGACCTGCAACAGTAAAACAAAATACAGTTATCACTTATGTCATAAAGATATCAACAACAAAACCTTCGACAGCAAACTTACTTCCATTATATACCCCATGATGCAATATATATGGGTCATCCTCGTCCACATTCTTGAAGTTACCTCTCACTATCAACAAATCTTAATTCCACCCTTGACCCGTCGAGCACAGATCAAAGAACCAAGGTTTCTCAGGATGACAATGGATGTGATAGGTCCCTAGGTTCTGACTCGCCTTCCTCGAGTAAAAAGTAACAATATCAAACCACTTAATCAAATTTTGACCCTTACCAGCCAATTTTACATTCATCCCCTCTATCATCTTCATCATCTAATAAAAAATCCTGTTCATTTGCGCTGGAACCACCTCCCAAAAATTTAGAACTTCTTTCACCAGCCTTCGGAGCGGTAACTCCATCCTTAATTGAATCTGGCCCCTATAAGCCATAATCCCGCTCTCAGGATTCGATTTAAAGGTTAATCCTGCCCCTGCAATGCTCAAAAATATCCCCCCCCCCTCTCGACAATTTAACTTAGCGGCAAACCGCTCTAACCTAACCCTATCCTTCACCACAACGAGACCCCCAACGCCATCCGACTCAGTCGAATCCCTGCTCTCGCTACAATACACTTTATCTCGCTCTCTCTCACCCGAGGGCCCTACGTCATCTCTCCCCCCACCCCTAAACTGTTTCCTCCTCCTTACTATCCTCAGTTACTATTGTCCTTCAACGCCTTAAAACCATAACCTCCTCAGCAGGTAGTACCATTAATAATGGGGCCTCGATTACTACATCTAAAATTTCTCCATCACTACCATCACCCATTGGGGCTCGACCAGAAATACTAGCTTCGATTTCATCGATCTCTTCATCTATCAATGTCTGTATCAAAGTCGGATGGCTATCCATTTTTAACCTACAAAAGAAGAGGCACGCAATTAGATCGACAAAATCGGCAAATTCTATGACTATCCTATCTACCCCCTCCAAAACAAACCACAGACCGGGTCGTAACCTAGACTTTTCCCCTCTCCGACATCTCGAGTGCCATTTCCAAACCACAAACGCAAATTGTTTCGTCTCTACTATCTAAACCAAAAATATATATTAGAACAGAGTTCACAGAGATTAAATGCATACCTAAAATTAGCAGAACTACCCCTAAATCAGAAACCTCACAGCCTCAGATGCCCTAACAGCTCCCACGTTCGCAATGATGCTTGTCCTTCTCCTTCTCACTCTCTATGGTTTTCATAGTAAACTAGCATAGTAATTCCGCATCTCTCACCTATATATATTTCAAAAACCCGAAAGCACCTCGATTTATTAACCGCTATCATTACCACGACCTCACCTCCCCGGATTTTCGGCTAACATTGTACTTTGACAAATATACACTTAGCATTTCCCACGAGCGAACAACCCGTTTGCCAAAAAATACATGTACTGCCGAAGCTTCTCGAACCTTATTCTCCCAGATCGAAACTAAATAGTCAGAATCCAATAGTCGCATCACCATTTTTTTCGTTAAACGAGTAAAACATAATCATTACTTCCCGGCACACTGCCCTAAACGCACGTACCACTCTGACAGACTAGCCGTTTGGATTATCAGATCGGCCAGTCAAATCAAACTTCACCTTCGATACACTATCAAACTTCACCTTCGATACACCATCAAACTTCACCTTCGATACACCATCAAACTTCACCTTCGATACACTATCAAACTTTACCGACGTTACACTTCTAAAATCGAACATTCGACCAGTCTACACCTCGATGAATCTTCAACAAATTACCTCAGATTTATTAAATCTCTCATACCAACAAACCCCCCATTCGGCCAGTCAAAACTTCGTGCCTTCAGACGAAATTTTCAGTTACGACAAAGTTTAGTTTTATATTCCAAATATTCAATCAATACAGTTATACTACCGACCTCGTACCGAACAGTATTATATTCGGAATTCAGATTCTACTACCATATCCCACAGTTCACAACAATTTCTATTAGTACTATCAACAAAGGCACTTTTTATTCCGACAACAAGGACAATACTACAAAAGTCATGCAAAAAAAAATGGAAAGAAGAGAAAAACATAACACATGAACGCAGCAACATGAGAAACTACAAAAGGAACCCTATCTAATTAGTAGGTTGTTCCTCTGCAATAGCGGCTGCCGCAGCTTCATCCTCCTGATCCACTATATCCTCCGCGAAGCCTTTGAGAAGCGACAGCCGATGGACGGGTAGCGGCCCCATCATTTGTACTATTCCCCACCAGTACTCGAAGGGCATATCATAGAGAGGTATTTCAGGCTCTACTTCAAAGAGATCTGGCATTTCAGCGTTAATGTCGTCCTCTATCCCGAACCTTCGTTGAAGACCTAGAAAGGCCTCTTGAATCCTCTTCGCCCTCACGGCCGCTTGATCTTCAGCAACCGGTACGTTCTCAGCCATATTGATAAACAGGAAGTACTCAGTTAGAAGGGAATAATGTTGCAAGACAGATAAAGAAATCTCTCCCTCCTTACCCCTTTTTATACCTCCAAACTCACCAGAACTTTCCCTCTTCCCTAACTGAATTAATGGTAACCTTCAATTCCCAACAGCGAAAAGTCAATATGTAACCTCTCCGACTTCCAAGACATAACTGATTCATCTGTACCTGCATTCAAACCTCCTCCCATCGATTCCCAGTCGAAGATATCCCCAACATCTAACATTTGACCATCGTAAGACACGATCTTCACAGCAGCCCATCATCAACCTTTGATCATAATTTTCTTCGAGCATATCTTTATACATCGCGCCTAGAAATGTAGTCGTTTGCATTCATCTACATTATCTAACCAAATAACAAGAATATAGACACGAGCAAAATATTTGGTCCATTTCAATTACCGAATACAGAAAAACAAATTACATTTTTTCCCCTACCACCCCAAACTCAAAACAACTTCCTCACACAAAACAAAATAGAAACTACACAAAATAATACCAAAACATTGACAACATCAACCCAGCGCCCTACTCCTGGAAGAACCAGCTCTGCTCGCCGCATGTTCCTCCCCGATAATCTCCTCTGCACAGACAAGGTTTCAGCTAATGCCATCAAGAAAAGATAACGTCTCTGCTCGATCGTAAAGCACGACCTCAATTGTTCCCAGAGATAGGCGTACGGCTCGCCATTGATGAACTCCCCTGGCCTCTTGTCCACAAGATCTGGCATGTCCCAATTCAGATTATGTTTTCTAAAAAACTTCATGTGCAGCTCTGCCATTTTCTGCCCCATACGACGATTACGGGCAAACCCCATCCTCTTCTGATAATGGGTATTGGGCGGGCTATCTATTCAGATATTTAATATGAAGAACAGAGTAATGTTGAAGATGGAAGAAGATACAGAATCCCTACACGGGAACAAATTTTTATAGCATTTACCCCATTTATTACCTTTTACCCACCTACATCTCATAATTAACCCCCCCCCCCCTCCACTTTATTATTTTCCCGGAAACCAATGGTCAAACAAGAACGGGTTCCAAGACAGCAGTTTTCTTAGCAAATGCCTCTCCACCTGGCTTCGAGACCCTTGCTGAGAGGGGGCAAATATGGTAGCCTACTCGCAGCCTTCGACCTCCTCACTCGAAGTTCACTTCGTATCCTAATCGAACATATCGAAGACTATTTTGACTCATAATCAGCCCATCAAGAAACTCTTGTAGTCGAAGCCTCGACATCAGATAAACCTTTGAGAATGGATCAGCAAATAATAGCAGATACTCTTCGACTGAACGTTCGAATAGCAAAAGTGTGATGAGACTAGCAGTCAGCTCAAACGGATTAGGCGGCGCATTAATTGGTCTCTCAGCTACAGTTACAGAGATGTTCGTAATAAATGTTACCGCTAGAAAACCTGGACAGTAATCATGTAGCCTGGCCCACTCTTGGTGACTCAGCCTCTTATGTCTCTATAAATAAGAGAGAGGGGAAACCAAGAAGGGGTTAGAAAAATCCACTCCAAACCCTATGCTTTTTACCTTCGACCACTTATAAACTGTACTCGATCATTATTATTACTCATCAGTAATATAATTACAGCTTAAAAATCCTCTTCAGAGGTCGTAGAGAGTCACATTTGGGCCTCTACACAAGTATTTGTCTCTAATTAATCTCTTTTAAGGCCATATACTTGTACATCTTTGATGAGAGTTTGACCTCTGTGTTGTAAGATTCATCTTCGCTTCTCAATGAAGATCATTCCCCTATAGTTTGAATGGATAGGAAATTCACAGAATGGACACAGAAGTCGTTCGAATGGACCCCGAAGTCGTTCTAAGGACTAGGAGATCATGGGCCAAAATCCAGGGGATTGGTCAACTCGTTTGAATGGGACATGGAGTCGTTCGAATGAACCACCCTCAAAGAAAAATTCCAGAGGACATGTCAACTCGTTCGAACGAATCTAAATAACATTCGAATGACTTTTAGAAAACTTCCAAAACTCTCCCAGAACCACACGAACACCCGAACATAGAACAACACACTAGACGCAAGCCAAAGCCAATAATGATGATACTAAGCCAACAATGATGATACTAAGCCAACACCTGGCTCCCCAAAACCTCTACGTAACCACCACTAGGCAAACGATCATAGAAAATTCAAAACCACCAAATTTACAAAAAGAAGAATACAAGGAACAGATGCTAGAATGTGATGAGGATGCAAAGTGATATGAATGCACAATGTATGGATGCAGGTGAATGAATAAGGAAGAATTGGAAAATAAATTAAAAGAATTTTACTGGACACTACATTCTACCCACCTTAAAGAAAATTTTGCCCCAAAATTTCCACATATACCTCAATTCGAGAACAAGTGTGGATAACGGCCTCTTACATCTGCCTCCAACTCTGAAGTAGCCTCACTAAGATCATGGTGAGTCTACTGCAACTTCATGAAAGGAATAACCTTGTTGCGAAGAATCCTCTCCTGGCGATCCAAAATACATACCGGATGTTCTATATATGAGGCATCATCCTGAACCTCTATCTGTTCCCAGTCAATCACGTGAGTCGGATCCCACTCATACATCCTCAGCATGGAAAAATTGAATACATTGTGAACTCGACTCAGCTGTGGCGGCAGTGCTAAACGATAAGCTAACTCTCCAACTCTGGCTAGAATCTCGAACAGACCAATAAATCCCAGAGCCAACTTCCCTTTCTTGCTGAAACGCATCACGCCCTTCATCGGATAAACTTTCAGTAAAACATGATCGCCGATCTCAAACTCTAAAAGTCTCCTGCGGATGTCTGCATAACTCTTTTGTCGGCTCTGAGCTGTACGTAACCGATCTCTGATGATAGTAACTGCATCAGTGGCCTCAGAAACCAAGTCTGGCCCCAGTAAACTCTGCTCACCAACCTCTGCCCAACTCAGCGGTGATCTGCAAGGCCTGCCATACAAAGCCTCATAAGGTGCCATACCAATGCACGACTGAAAGCTATTGTTGTATGCAAACTCTCCCCAAGGTAAGTACTCGTCCCAGCTACCCTTGAAATATAAAATACGAGCCCTAAGCATATCTTCAAAGATCTGGTTAATTCTCTCCGCTTGACCATCGGTCTGTGGGTGTAAAGCTGTACTTAAATCCAATCTAGTATCCATGGCTCGCTAGAAACTCTTCCAAAAGTCACCGATAAATTTGGCATCTCGGTCTGACACTATAGACACCGGAACCCCGTGCAGACACACTATCTCTATCACATATAATCTGCTCAACTCGTTGACCCTCAAACTCTTACAAACCGGAATAAAATGTGCCGATTTGGTCAATCAGTCTACAATCACACAAATAGAATCGTGGTTCCCCTTTATCCGCGATAAACCCGAAATGAAATCTATCATCATGTGCAGCCCATTTCTACTCTGGAATAGGCAAAGATTTGAGTTGTCCTACGGGTTTCTGATGCCCGGCCTTCACCTGCTGACATGTAAGACATTTGGAAACAAACTCATCTATCTCTCGCTTCATATTATCCCACCAATAATGCCTCATCAGGTCCTGGTACATCTTCGTACTGCCTTGATGAATAGTATATCTAGAGCCGTGAGCCTCACTCAAAACCTCACGCTTCAGTACCTCTGAATCTGGCATGCATAATCTGCCCCTGTACCTGATACTGCTATCTGAGCTAACTGTCCAATCGGGTCTGCCGTCATCTGAGGCCCATGACTGCAATCTAGCATCCTGCTGCTACGCCTCAATAATCCAAGAAATCAATAAAGTTTGAACTCTCAAATTTGCAAGAAAACTACCCATACTCCGTGAACGCAAACTTAACCCAAAATTTGCCACATCGCGAAGCATCAACCACTCATGAATCATTAGACGTGCAAGAAATCCCCTAGGCAAACGGCTCAAAGCGTCAGCTACCACATTCACCTTCCCTGGGTGATACTGCAAGTCGACATCATAATCCTTTAGAAATTCCATCCATCTGCGTTGTCTCACATTCAGCTCTTTCTGCGAGAAAAAGTACCGTAAACTCTTGTGATCAGAAAAGAGCTCGAACCTCTCCCCGTAAGATAATGTCACCAAATCTTCAATGCAAAAACCACAGCTGCTAACTCGAGGTCATGAGTAGGATAGTTTCTCTCATGCACCTTAAGTTGTCTCAAAGCATAAGCCACTACTTTTCCCTCCTGCATCAGAACGCAACCAAGTCCACTGAGTGAAGCGTCATTGTAAACCATGTACTTCTGCCCACTGGCCAGAACAATAAGAGCAGGTGCTGTAATCAGTCTTTCCTTTAACTCTGCAAAAGCTGAATTACATCTGTCATCCCAAAATGAATCTAACATCCTTCTGCGTCAAGCGAGTCAAAGGTGCTGCAATCCGCGAAAAGCCCTCCATGAACCTACGATAATAACCAACTAATCCCAGAAAGCTGGGAATCTCTGTAACGTTCGTCGGCTGAATCCAATCTGTAACGGCCTCAACTTTAGAAGGATTAACTGCAATTTCATTCTTGGATACTACATGCCCTAGGAATTTCACCTCTTTCTTCCAAAAGTCACAATTCTTGAATTTTACAAATAAAGTGTTCTCCCTCAAAGTCTGCAATGCAATCCTCAAGTGTTCCTCGTGTTCGGCCTCGGCCATTAAATAAATCAATATGTCATCCACGAACACAATCACGAACCGGTCTAGAAAGGGACGGAATACTCGGTTCATCAAATCCATAAAAGTTGCGGGCGCGTTTGTAAAACCAAACGGTATGACCTGAAACTCATAATGCTCGTAACGAGTCCGAAAAGCTGTCTTTAAAACATCCTCCTTCTTAATCCTCAGCTGATGGTAACCCGATCTAAGATCAATCTTCGAAAAGAATAGCGCTCCCCGAAGCTGGTCAAACAAGTCCTCGATCCTAGGCAAAGGATATTTATTCTTGATCGTGACTTTGTTCAACTGGCAGTAATCAATAGACAAGCGCATAGACCCATCCTTCTTCTTTGCAAACAATATCAGAGCTCCCCACGGTGAAGTACTCGGTCTGATAAACTTCTGCTCCATCAACTCAGAAATTTGATCATATAACTCTTTCAGCTCAATAGGTGCCATACGATACGGAGCCTTAGAAATCGAAGTTTTACCAGGTAAAAGATCTATACTAAAATCAATCTCTCTCGTCGGCGGTAACCCGGGAATCTTCTGAAATACGTCGAAAAAGTCATACACAACCGGGATAGTACTAACGTCAACACCCGCGGATTCTAACTCTAAGAATGCCAACAAGCCATCTCAGGATCGCGCTAGTTCAAAACTAACAAACACGAATCACCTCTCACCAGAAATACTAAAAGTAGTTGTCTTCTCAAAAAAAATTAGAGTGACTCGGTGTGTCGACAACCAATCCATACCCAGGATAATGTCAAACTCGTGCATCGGTAGTACCAACAAGTCTGCAGAAAGAACACGACCACATACAACAATCGGGAAATCTCTATAAATACGAGAGATAGAAATCAAAGAATCGAGATGAGTACCCACGGAAATCTCATCAAGCAATAAGGAAGACTCAAAACCAATAGTGTAGAGGAATGCATATGTTATGAATGAATGTGATGCGCCTGAATCAAAGAGATCACAAGTGGGTGAATAAGAAATATGAAGCGTACCTTCCACTATAGGTGGAGTGGTGTGAGCACCTCGCCTCCCAACTGCGTACATCCTGCCCTGCCCTCAGCCCTGACCCTAGCCCTGCTACTGACTCGACTGTCGCAGTCTCTGTCCACCCTGAGGGCCTGGAATCATTTGTCTACTCTGCGGACCCTAAAACTGTCCCTGTTGAATCTGCTTAAACTGCTGAGTCTGTTATGGTCTCGGTTCATGACCAATAGGACCCTGAAACTTTCGTAACGACTGTGGACCCCAGTCTGGTTTAGGACAACACCTCTTAACATGCCCCTTCTCCCCATGGTTCCAACAATAATGGGAAACAAGCTGTGGATCATCTAAGTGTGGTCTTCCCATAAACCTAGCTGGGGCACCATCAGTACTTCCCAACTTCTGCCTCTTCGGACCCGAGCTCCCATAATGACCTTGAACCGCCTTGCCCCTATCAGGTCTTTATTCCTATCTCACTTGGCTCCTCAATTCCTTAGACTTACACTCCTCAACATCGTTTTGCTCTATCGCCAACGCTTTCGACAAAACCTCTCTGTAGGAACTAGCCCCCGAACTGATCAAAAACTTCTGATAATACGAATAAAGACCCTTTAGAAATTTCATCTTACATTGCTCTTCCTTCTGGACTATAACCAGAATGTATCGAGAGAGGTCATTGAATCGCTGGTTGTACCCCGCAATACTCATATCGCCTTGCTCAAGCATATAGAACTCTGAGATACAAGCATCCCTGTAACTCTGCGGGAAATACTGCTCAAAGAACCGCTACAAAAAGGAAGCCCAAAGTACTGGAGTCTCTACTATGGTTCTCTTGGCGGTATCCCACCAATGATTTGCCTCGCCCTATAAAAGATATGTTGCCAATGTCACTCGCTGATCCTCGGGACATTTTATAGCATTTAAAATCTTCTCTATAGACTTGAACCAAGTTTCTGCCTCTGATGGAACCATCGTACCAAAAAAAATTGGATGTTTGTGTTTCTGGAGCTGTTCAAGGTAACTGTACTCTCTAACTGCTGGGCTCCTGACCTGCTGGAAATAAGCTGTGAAACTCTCCATGAATTGTCTCATCTCTGCTAAAATATTGGGAACAGCTGGGGTAGGCAAAACGATAGGCTACTCTGGAACTACTGGAACTGGAGGAACGCCCTGGTCAATCGGGACAGACCCCAAACTCTCCTGACTGATAGCTGGCTCATTGGCAAGAGCACCGCAACATAACCCTCTGCGGCCATGGCCCACTACATGGCCTCTGCCTCTGCCTTTGCCACCTTTAGCCATCTACACAACAAAAGTACACCTCAGGAAAGGAGGAAAGATGATAAAATACATAAAGCCGAAAGGGATTGATCCTAACTCCATCTAGAAAAATTACCCGTTATATGATTGCTAGACTAGAGATAGGGAATAACCTACAGCTCTGATACCAAGTCTGTCACGCCCCAAAATCCAATAATTAGAATAATGATTAAAACATGGATAACTGGGTGTGCAGGTCGAGGAATCTAACCGATTCGCCCCACAAACAACTGAGCCATAGATAAGTTCAGGCTCAGTCATTCACAATAACAATATCATCAGAGTAAAAGAGAAATACAATGAAAGCAAAAGATATATATTCATATTTGAAAATGTAAATACAATGTCTCAAAATACTACATAGCGACAAAAGCTGGAACATGAGTACAATAACAAGAACGGATCTGCAGCAACCTAAAACTTGATCCAACAGCTGAGCTCTCAGCCAATAGCAACTACTCCACCTCTGAAAGGGGGGACAAAGCGAGAATGAGAAAAACCACGGTACACTAAAGCCCAACAAGGCTAAACAACAAACTAATATAATAGGTGCAGAGAAAGAGAAAGATGGATGAGATAAACGTTGCTAACAGCTAAAGTAATAAAAATAAACCTGCGAAGGATGGAAGAATAAAGAATAGGAAAAAGGAATAAGAATATATGTGATAATGATGATGATGATGATATGATATGGTATGATGACTAGGATAGTTCCATAATTATCCCAAATGTTGGACGATGCACTAAGTCCTAATGCTGAATGATTAATGTTTTAAAGAACTAGACCTTATAGTTAAAAACGTTGGGCTGATCAACCACTAATGCATAATAACCTTAACGAGAATATCAGTTGGATATAATGGTATGATTTCTTTTCCAAGCTCGACCAGTCTAAAGGATATTATCACTTAATCAGAGTGCTACGGGCTTTTCAACCCACGTAGCCAACGTCCAAACTTTATTTCACTAATTCCAAGGAATTTCAACCTCACCGAGGATGAAGCCCGATACCTGAGGACTGTCTCATACCATCCCACACTCCCAGATGGGTAATAGATGTGATAGTACATGTCACCAAAGAATCACCCTACTATTTCAACCCGATGTAAGAATTCTGATAACCTATCGAGGGTTAGCCGATGTAGAGTTTGGTTTATGCATCCGATCCCGTTAAGTTAAATTATAAGAAACTCACACTTAAACCAGATCCCATGGATCAAACACCATAGCCGTACCCACGGCCTACGCCCAGGATAACCCTTGCCTAGAGAATGGCAAACAATCCAAAATACAGATGCTAACAGTGACCAATTTACCAGTCATAACATCCAAGTACAGATGAACAGTGACCAATTTACCAGTCACAGTTTCCAACAACATCAGTCTCAAACGGTTGGAACACAGCCACCTAGGGCAAACCAAAAGAAAATACCACACAATGCACGATCTCGTTAAGGAAATGGAAAACACGCCCTACATGCCTAACGTTAATAAAAATAACAATACTGGAATCACAACTACAACCGAGAATTAATGCAGTCAAAACCTAATCTCAAATACCTTAATGCCAATATGCATAACTCTAACTAACACACGTTAACCAGTAAAGTAATTTAGCAATGAAGGGACACTCGCCTAATAAACGGCTCGAATCTCGCAGAACAAACTCGGAACTCCAATAACCGGAAGCTCAACCAACAACGGGATAACCCAACACCTACAACAAAGTACCCCGCAATTTGCGAAACCCCAAATCAAATCATAATCACAAAACCCTAGAATTATG
Source organism: Kingdonia uniflora (assembly GCA_014058105.1). Taxonomy (NCBI): domain Eukaryota; kingdom Viridiplantae; phylum Streptophyta; class Magnoliopsida; order Ranunculales; family Circaeasteraceae; genus Kingdonia; species Kingdonia uniflora. The sequence continues at coordinate 690,629 of JACGCM010000441.1, read as the reverse complement.
AATCACAATTAGGTGAGGAAAAAGGGAAAATACTCACCGAAGGAAAGGCGAGGGAATCTGCCCAACAACGATCGCCAAACTCCAAGGATTGAGCAAGGATAAGTGAGGAAGAGGGTGAGTGGAGAGTGAAGAAGAGAGAATTGAGAGTGAGAAGAAGAGAAATGAAAATAAAGGCTAAAAAGAGGAAAACCACCGCCAAGCCGTTTGAACAATAAGGAAGTCATTTGAATGGATAGGAAATTCACATAATGGACACAGAAGTCGTTCGAATGGAACCAGAAGTCGTTCAAACGACTAGGAGATCATGGGCCAAAATCCAGGGGATTGGTCAACTCGTTCGAACGGGACATGGAGTCGTTCGAACGAACCACCCTCAAAGACAAATTCCAGAGGACATGTCAACTTGTTCGAACGAATCTAAATATCGTTCGAACGACTTCTGGAAAATTCTCAAAACTCTCCTAGAACCACACGAACACCCGAACACATAACAACATACTAGACGCAAGCCAAAACCAACAACGACGATACTAAGACAACACCTGGCACCCCAAAGCCTCCACACACCCACCACTAGGCAAACGACCACAGAAAACGCAAAACCACCAAAACCACAGAAGGAAGAATATAAGGAACAGATGCTAGAATGTGATGTGGATGCAAAGTGATATGAATGCACAATGTATGGATGCAGGTGAATGAATAAGAAAGAATGGGAAAATAAAATATAAAAAAATTTACGGGATACTACACTGATTGTTATGGGAACTTCACTATTAGAAATGCCTATGAGACTATATGGAAAAAAACAAATACGACATGGTGGTGGAAATATACGTTGAGGGGGAGCGTTCACCCGAAACTAGGGGGCTTTTCATTAAGATTAGTAAATCATATCCTACCTTTGGATGACATTGTTAAAAAAAGGGAATCCATATTACTTCCCGCTGCACTCTCTGGCTCTTGCAAGAGGAATTTGAAGCACATTTGCTCTTGCACTGCACTTCAGCTGTAAATATTTGGCTTTGGGCTACTAATACTTTCTTTTTGCCTTCTAGATCTAGTACAGACACGTGGAATTCCATTCTGGAAAAGTGCCGACAAGCTAGCAGCTATATAAGCGACCTTTGGATCACAACTATTTTCTCCATCTGCCAAACAATCTGGTCAGCTTGGAACAGCTTACGATTTGACGATACAACGCCATCCTTGCCTAATATGAAGAGGGAGATCATCAAACAAATTTAGTATACAGCTGAACTGTCAAAAGGAACGATGCATAACAACTTACAGGAACTGCACACCATCAAAATTCTTAAAGTTCAATGTAAGGCCAACAGTAATACAGTTGTACAAAGTAGTTTCTCAAAATTGCCTATGCCGAATAAAGTTAAAATCCGTTGTGATGGCTCTAGTATTGGAAACCTAGGTGCTACTGGTATTGGTGTGGTATTTCAGGACAGTGAGGGAGCTATTCTGGGGGAATTTAACAAGGCGATCGGCATCTCAACTTGTTTTGTCGCCGAAATACTAGTGATACTTACAGGTATTCAAAAAGTTGTAGCAAGAGGTTGGCATAATATATGGGTGATATCCGACTCCGAAACGGCAATTAGAGCATTCAAAAAAATAAAATTCCTTGGAAGTTTAAGATAAAATGGAGTCTACTCAAGAAATGCATTCGGCAAATCCGATTCAGTCACACATTAAGGTAATCCAATTTCTCTGCCGACATTATGGCTAGGAGAGGATCCGACAATGCTGAACCTTTTGAAGAAGACTATGGTGGACGCCTACATTTCCTCAAGAGAATTGAAGTTCCTTTTACGGAGTACTTTCGATTCCGATGATCAAGACATCTCTTGTATTTCAATCTTATTCAAATATTTTCTATCCTGCTCGAATACACTATTGACTGGTGTTTTTATTCGAATGGAACTTGTTTTGTTCGAGTACACTCTAATCTGAGTGTTTTATTCGAATATATTTCTTTATGTTCGAATAGATTCTTGCCTAGGAAAATTTATTCGAATAGAGCTCTTTCTGTTCGAATAGATTTCTGCCTGGGCAGTTTTATTCGAATAGATTTATATTCTATTCGAATACATATTTATTCGAATAGACTGTTAATCTATTCGGACAGAGGCTTGATCTTAGGTTCTTTCGAGTGTGTGAGGGCACACGTGTCCATGGGTTGTAATTATCTTGTAACATTTGATTGAGCACATATAAATAAGCTAAACTTTTTGCAAAAAAATGACTAGAGATACAAAGTCTAACATTACTATACTTAGAGAATTTTTTAATTTCTAATGACTTCCCTAGTTCAAAATAACTGGAGGTGACAAGTCAACATGTTACATTTATTGACTTCTCTCGTTAACATAACAAGAGATACAAAGTTAAACATTACAACACTTAGAGAATTAAAACTTACATTTGGAGCCACAGCCAAATGACACAGGTCAGTTTTTTACACACTTCCAATCAAAAATTCTCTTTTGTTAGCCCTACTACTTCTTTATTTCATGGTACTACTCTAATTTTTCGTAGCCCTCCACTCGATATTTACAAAAAGATGAGTGTTATTTAAATGAATATACAGGAGTACAGAGTCTCTAAAAATGTAAACATAAAATACCTTTTTCTTTTCTTTTTTTTTAGCTAGTTTTTTTATAGGGATCCGCAACCCTGAGTAGTTTCCAGCCCCATGAGGTTTCGAATCCACGACCTCTCTCCACTCTCACTAGGTTGAGAGGTACTACCACCACTGGGCCAAGAGCTCAATGGTAAACATAGAATACCTTGTAACACAACAAAGTTCTCTATCTCTTAACACTACACTAATCAAGTTTTTTGTTTTCTAGTCAAGTATATATATATATATATATATAAATAAAAGGAGGATTGACCTATATTTTATCAACTAACAATTCTACTTTTTTTTACCAACAAATAAAGGAGGACAGTCCTACATTATATTCAAAGCTAACAGTACTACTTCTTCGATAAAATAATAAATAAATATATATATTTTCAGAAACTAACAGAAGGGTCCAGACAAGACGCATCTCAGACATAGCAAAAATAGGAATGAAAAATTCGAATACCCTCATAAACAAATAAAAAGAAATTACATGGTGTGCTCATTGCCAACACCAACAACTTACTCTATTTATTCTTCAACATTCTCTGTACCAGGTTCGACATCCTCTTTCTCGACTTTATTCTCATTTTAGATTCACTTATAATTACCTCCTCTCCCGAAGCACTTAACTTCTCTGCTAACTCAAACCTTTGAATGAAATAATGTTCATATTAAGATTGCATTCGAAAAGTAGCTTCCTCTAGCTCGACATCCTTTTCCTGAATCACCCTATCCTTCTTTTTCAAAGTAGCTTTGTATTTTTCAAGTTGCAACTAAAGATTCATCAACTCTAAATCTTTTTGCTAAGCCTTCTCTTTAAAAATAACGAGTAGAGATTGGTTATGACCAACTTTCTTTTTCTCTTCTTCAGCCACCCTCTTGTACTCGACAAGTTGCTTTTTAAGCTTCTGCACTTCATCCTTCAAATCTAGATAATTTAGAACCTGCCTCAGTTTAATTTGAATGACTTCTCTCAAGAACTTTGGTAACCTACTTGACCTACAATATTGATAAATCATATTCAAGCGCAAACATTTTTTACTATAGCACTTATGGATAATACTTTACCTCCTTTAAATTCTTGTGGGCAACTTCGAAAAAATTGCAAAGGTAAAAGACAATTTTCATGCTTGACTTATACTCCTTCTCTTCAAAATCATCTGAATCATCAAGAGTAGTCCCATTATCTTCGACATCAGCATCAAGAATGCCATTCTCGTCCTCATTCTCATCTCCTTCATAACTCTTTCTTTTCAACCCATGACTCTTGGGCAAAGAGACTTGCTTCTTAAACCTCTTTGATTTATCACCCTCAACACAAGAATCAACAACTATAGGCTTTAAAACAGTTTTTCTACGAATATGAGAAACAACACCTGTAGCCGACTTAGTTGGGGAACACTAGACCACTTTATAAAACCTTTCTTCAAGGAAGCTTTGAAACCACTAACAACCTCAGATTCCAAGTCCATGCTATCTTTTTGTTTAACACTTCTTCTCTTTAAACCAGAAACGACAATGAGTTCAGAAAAAATTTCAATATTGCTAGCCAAAACATCAATTCGACGAAATAAAGATTTATCCTTAATCTCTTTCATTTCCTTAGTAGTCTTCCTCTCTTTTTTTCTCCCTTCCAATTCATAGGAGCTGAAACATGAAAATTATTATAAGTTTTATTTTTTCAAGCAATCACAAGTACAAAATATTTGAACAATATATACAAAAATGTACTTACATAATTTAAACACTTTATTGACTAGAGCATCTCCTCGATCTTTGGAATCAAACTCGAATTGCCCAGACACAAAAATATGACAACAGTCCCTGGAATTTTCAGTAGTACATATGTCATAAAAGACGTCCCTACCCAGTTTTCTGTTAATGTTCCTAAACCCTATTTTCTTAGGGTTAATCTTCATCTCAAAAAAAAACACTTAATATATTTTACAGATATTTCATCATCTCATTTTTTGAGTGTTTTATTTAAAATATGACAAGTTATGAAAAGATCATAAAAATTTCGGTTGACTTGTCTTAGAGCTATATTAAAATGGTTTAACAAAACTTTTTGATCGGCTTGGAGAGGGAGAACTGGCCCACACATTTCTTGTCCTACTGTATAATAGAACCCTCTAATAGGAATTTCCTGACTCCTCATTAGCAATGGCTCTGGATACAATTGGATATGAACCTCCTTAGGAATACCATACTCTTCCTTAAACAAATTTAAATCGACTACATCGTCATTTTTGTCAATCTCTATCTCTTCATTAATCTCCTTCTCAGTCTCTACCTCATCTTCATCTTCAAAACCTACATCTGGATCTTCTGTATCAGGTCTAGACTCCTTATCAGAAAAACTAGTCTCAAGATCAACTACCAATTTAACTTTACTCATATCTACATTAATAGGCACCTCCTCTAAAAAAAAATCATTTGATTGTCTCTGTCAGGAACTACTCTATACTTGGGAAGTGCTCTACTCGAGCTAGCCATATCTACCATAAGAAAAAACAAAGAACACTTGTACATACAGAATATACTACATTACCTACAAATCAAACAATAAAACATAAACAATTCAAGCACTACAAAATAAACAAGTACATCTACAAGATTCAAATCCTCATCCTCATGAGCCGATACATTCCTCACACTTCAACATTGTACATTTACAAGATAAACACAACATTTTACAATTTACAACATGCTTTTCCAGAGCCGTTGCAAGCCTTTTCCCTTCATCACAATTAACCTCTTTAGGGTTTACAAAAATATACTTCAATTGGGCAATACATAGTCGGATTGCAACGTCCTTCTCAGCTCCTGGAACACATATATTTGTTTTGAGACACCTCGCCATGAAAAAAATGATGAATATAAGTATTTTTAATGGTCTGCGGTGATCCCTAAAATCAAGGATACGGCTGCAGGAGACCATCATATTTGAAAAAATTACGCACATGCATAAATATTGGGGCGAAGTATTGTGTAATTTAAACTAAGGTTACAAATTTGTACATTCCCAACATTCATCACAAAGTTTTTAAATTCACCTATTTAGGAATTCTTCTCAACTAGACCATAAGTACTCGAATTGAGAAGGGGGCGATTATAGTACCTTATTTCCCCTAACATAGCTAGATACAAAATCAGGACATCACCTACTCAAAATACCTCATATTATATCTAACTCGACCAAGTGCACCTCATATTATTTCTAAACTCAACTAGGTGCACCTCCTATTATTTCTAAACTCAACCAGGTGCACCTCCCATTATTTCTAAAACTCGAGCAGGTGCACCTCCTATTATTTCTAAACTCAACCAGGTGTACCTCCTATTATTTCTAACTCAACCAGGTGCACCTCCAATTATTTCAAACTAGACCAGGTGTAAAAAAGGACGTCACCTAGCCGAAGTACCTCCTCCTATTTTGTATATCCTCGGAGTAAGAACGAGATGCAGATCAAGTCAAACAAGTGGTTAAAGCATGTTCTCATGTTCATCAAAGATCAAGTCAACAAGCGGTTAGAGCATACTCCCACACTTTCCTCAATTCAAGGGCAACTTGTAAAACATGACAAGATCTATAAGGACCTAGGACTTAATACGATGATCATGATAAACGATAATGCGGAAACACAATCACATACCTTGATTCATAGCTTGATTTATTGAGGTATACCTTTTGTGTTCGTCGGTGGCGGCGAGCTGTGACAACTAGGTTTTCTCTCCCTTAACCATTTCTTTTTAGATATTGCTTCAGTTGATGGGCTAGGCACAATTATATGGGTAGAGAAGGGACCTAGTTTTCTATTTCAATCAGGACTATTTTCTATCAAAGAAGAGAGTTGCAGGAAATCATAACCTAATTAACCAATAGGATTAGTTTCCTAGTTGGACTTGGATCATCATAATTAGAAACCCATAATTACTAAAAGATCCTTACTCATGTGGGCCATAATAAGTCTATATTCTCTTACTTGGCCCATATGAAGTACGTTTGAAAATCATACTCTATAGAATTTAGTTTGCAAAAAAATTGACTCAAATTGGGGTCATCGATTAAATAGCTGACACGCACGCAATTTAAAATATATCCAAGTCATACTATTTTTATTAGTCATCATAATACCAAATTAAACAATTTACTAAAGCGAGTCATAACGGTCTAATGCAATTTTATGACACATTTCCTTCCATGTACTACAACAATAATGAACTATTTAGCTTGGATCATAAGTGAGGTTTATAGGCATTAACAAATAGGCCTATAAAAGGTCTATCAATAAAGTCTTATCAAAAGACTTTCCTGTTATCATTCATCCAATCACATACATGTGTGCACATAATGGTAAATATCATAAACATACTGTAATAAGATTTCAATAAGATGTCTAAATAAAATAATCAAACTAAAAAATCCATAACTATAAAGAAAAACATCATGTAATCCGCCCCAGACCTCCTAAATGTGAGTCTGAGTAACCGATCACTTTTAAATGATCAGACCTCCTAAATATGAGCTTGTAATCTTTCATTTCTTGCAAGTACCTCATAACTTTTTTTGCAGTTTCCAATGGTCCATCCCTGGATTGATTTGATATCTACTCAGCATACCAATGGCAAAGCTTATGTCTGGTCTAGTACAAGTCTTCTCATACATTAGACTCCCCACGGAAGACGCGTACAAAATCTTTTACATTCAGTCTTTGGGCATTGCATAAGACTAAATTTATCACCTTTCTGTATTGGTGCATTACTAGTTGAACAATTCTCCATGTCGAATCTCTCATGAACTTTATTGATATAGGCTTTCTGAGACAGCCATAATAATCCTCGTGCTTGATCTTGATAGCTTTTGATTTTAATCGCGTAAGATGCCTCACCTAAATCTTTCATTTCAAAGTTCTAAAAAAGAAACTTTTTAGTCTGGTGAAGCAGACCAAGATCATTACTAGCAACTAAGATATCATCAATATACAAAACCAAAAATATAAACGTACTCCCACTGACCTTGAAGTATATACATCGATCAACAATGGTATTGTGAAACTTAATGTGCCATTGGCAGAAAACTTGTTTATGACCATATATTAATTTCCTAAGCTTACAAACCATATTTTATTTCCCCTCTTTGGAGAACCTTCAAATTGATTCACATAGACTTCTTCACTTAAACTGTCATTCAGAAAAGTATTTTTCCCATCCATTTCGTGTAACTCTAAATCATAATAAGCCACTAATGCCATAATAATTCTAAGTGAGTCATTCTTTGATACAGGTGAGAAGGTCTCCTTATAATCAATATCTTCTTTCAAAGTGAAACCTTTGGCCACAAGTCAGGCTTTATATCGTTCAATACTGTCATTACTGTCGTGCTTGTTCTTAAAGACCCATTTACAACTAACTTTTTGTATTCTTTTGGCAATTCAACGAGATCCCAAACTTAATTTTTGTTCCCTTGAATTTAACTCTTCTTTCATAGCATTTATCCATTTAGTAGAATTATTACTATCCATGGCTTGTTAAAATAAAACCGGATCCTTAATAGTCCCTATGTCAAATTCAGATTCCTGTAAGTACACCGCATAGTCATCCGAAATAGTAGATCCTATTTACCGTTGGGATCGGTGTGGTATTATTTATTGCGGTACCTTGATTATAGGTTCATTGGTGACAATCTCATTATAGAGTGACTGATTATCCAGTTGTTTCTCGATATTATTGATTTGATCAACAACTATAGGAACAACAACAGGATTATAAGTTATGGGTAATGGGACATGTACCCTAACTTCCTAAATAACCACATTTTGTGATCACTACTCCTACAAATATCACCATTTTTAAGGAATCTTGCATTACCGATTTAACCAATTTTTATACTATGGGTAGGACAGTAAAACCTATATACCCTTTGGACTTTTCAGGGTAACCAATAAAGTACCCACTAATAATTTTAAGGTTCAATTTCTTTTTATGTGAATTGTAAATTCTAGCCTCCGTTGTACATCCCCAAATATGAAGATGTCTAAAACTAGGTTTCCTTCCAGTCCAAAGCTTGAATTAAGTTTTTGGAGCTGCCTTACTAGGAACCCTATTTAATAAATATACAGCGGTTTTTAGAGCTTCAATCCACAAAGATACGAGTAAAGTTGAATTACTTATCATACTCCTAACAATTTCTATTAAAGTGTAATTATGCCTTTCAGCTACACCATTCTATTACGATATTCCTGGTATTGTATATTAAGAACGAATACCAAGCTTTTCTTGGAGTTTTTTGAATGGGCCAGGGCACTGACCCGATTTTTCATATCTACCATAGTATTTACCACCTCTATTTGACTTAATGACTTTCACCTTTTTGCCTAATTAAATTTTAACCTCATTAATGTATACATCAACGACATTCACTGCTTGAGATTTTTCACTTAATAATTAGTTAAAACCATAACGTAAAAAGTCATCAATAAAGGTGATAAAATACTCTTCTCCAATAAAAACATGGAGTGGTAAAAGGTCCACAAATATTTATTTGAATAATTTCAAGAAGCTGCGTACTTCTTGTGTTGTAAGATGAACTAAAATATTTCCTTGTTGCTTAAGCCTTGCCTCCTCTTGAACAATCATGTTGGATAATTCATTCACATTCTACTTATCCTTAATAGTGTTGTAATGAAGTTGAAATAGACCAGACAGAGAAGGCAAAAAGTTTAAAATAAATTGAACAATAAAGGAATCATTCACTTTCATCCCCAGCGTTTAAGTTTAGAAGCTAGATTTTTCATTTCTAAGACATGCTCATGCATGCCTCGTATACCATCATATTTTATTGAAGTAAGTTTAGTCATTAAAGTCCCAGCTAATGACTTATCAACATTTTTAAAACGTTCTACCACAGATGTTAAAAATTCTTTCAAATTTTCAAACTTAAAAAGTAAATACTTGATATTGGTCGCTATTGTCATCCACCTAAACATAAGGCTTAACATGTTTGACCTCCGCACTGCTCTTAGTAGAAAGATCGACGGGTTATTCTGCCAAGAGTGTTAAATTAAGATCCAAAACACCTAAGTAAAATTGAATTTGTTCACTCTAGTCTGAAATATTAGTTCCATTGAGAATTAGAACATACGAAGCATGCGAATATAGCGAAACAAGGTTCAGTACTGCAAAATAATTAAAAAGTCATAAAATATTAATGTTATAATTTATAAATAAATAAATAATGTTAGAATATAAGAAAATTACATAAATTTATATCCCGATGATGAAATAATAATATCATTACAAGTCAACCTTTGGGCTTAAACTGTGATATATAAAGTATTCACTCAAATAGTTATAACAATAATTGAATAGGGCTAATTAAAATTATACGCCAAATTAAATAAGGTCCTTCAACTTTGGGCTATTAGTTCCAAAATCAATCTAGAATACATCCCAATTACTATATTTTTATTTATTAATCTCACAAAAGTCGATCCGCCTTTAGGCATATCCATAATATTTTAAGATAAATAAATCATATTACATACTTGGTTTGATATTCGTGCATCATAATAGTTGGGTCACTTTGGCGACATCCAACCGGCCAAAATTACGGATCTCAAATCGATAACTTTAAGCATGATCTACTCACATTATGTACACGAACTTGAAAATAAATTGACAAACACATACATCTTTAGGAAAAGCTTTAATACGTGATAAAGTACATTAATATTATAGTTAAATCTCGAAGCATTAATGCTAGGCATACAGACAAATAGTTAAAACTCTAATAATACTTAGGATAAAATATCAAACATACATCATAGTCAAAATTAAATAGTACATATTAATGACCAAAGGATACTTGTTGTTTGTATAAGGATACTTGTTTGTATAAGGCATACATCATAATTGTTGCATACATGCATACATCATAACTTTTGCAAAAAAATTAGAACATACATACATACATTATATTTAATTATGTAAAGATGGAAACAGTAAATTATTAATGCGTACCCGAACCAAAACTTTAAAAGCACATCATAACCTTAAGAATTAAATAATGAATAAACAAAGCATGATATTTGAAGTGGAGAACTACGTTTGGCGGACTCAGTGGGAGCCATAACACAAGAGATTCAAATAGATCTGGCTTGCTCTCCAAAAAACAATATTAATGCATAAATTTATGACTATAAGAGCAAACATAAACTAACGAATCATAAACTATAGTTCCAAAACTGATTTTAGAAGAGTTATAATTCTTACAACACAAACTAACTAATTATAATTATAAAATTATAAAAGCCCAATAAAGCTCTGATACCACATGTAAAACATGACAAGATCTATAAATATTAAAGATTTATAAAGACCGAGGACTTAATGCGATAATCACGATAAACAATAATACGAAAACATAATCACATACCTTAATCCATAGTTTAATTGATTGAGGTATATCCTTTATGTTCATCTGCGATGACGAGCGGTAACAACTAGTTTTTCTCTCCCTTAACCCTTTCTTTTGAGATAATGCTTTAGTTGATGGGCTAGGTACACTTATATAGGTAGAAAGATGACCTAGTTTCTTATTTTAATTAGGACTACTTTCCATCAGAGTAGAGAGTTGTAGGAAACCCTAACCTCATTAACCAATAGGACTAGTTTCCTACTAGGACTTAGATCATCATAAATAGAAACCCATAATTATTAAAAGACCCTTACTCATGTGGACCATAATAAGTCTTACACAACTTCCACCCATGACTGACAACTATCCGAACTAATAGAAACTCATATAAATAAAAGTATATGATTCCATTAATAGGGGTTAGGGATACAAGAGAGACATACAATTTTCAACATGTAATCAATCTCAAATGTATTTGTAATAATCTAACAATTAATAACATTTCACCTTCTAAATCCTTAAATAGAGGTCGTGGTGTCACGCCCCAAAATCTAATAATCGGTAAGCTTGACCAATTACTAGATTGAAAGCTGTGCAGGTCAGAGACTCCACAGATTCACCCCACAAACAGCCGATCCATAGATAAGATCAGGCTCAGTCATTCACTTTAAGCAATAATCATAAGAGTAAAGAAAGAAAATAACAACGCAGAAGCAAATGATAAATATACATATCATACTGAAATCAGTGAACAAAATCTCGACTAAATTACAGCTACACATGCTAAGATCACATACAAGAAGTCTAAATTAAAATAGATTAGCAGCGGCAATTGTTCCAAGCACAGTTAAAGCTCTCAGCAACTTAAGCTACTCAACCTCTGAAAGGGGGGAACAATGCGAGAGTGAGCAAATCTATGGCTCACTAAAACCCAATAAAGCTAAATAACATATTAGTAAACAGGCGTAGATGAAGAGGATGAAGTGAATAAGATAGAGTAAGTTTAAAGTAAATGAATAGCAAAATAAGCGATCATGATCCAGGTAATAGAGTAATAAGAATAGAAGAATAGAATATATAAGTAACTAGAGTTAGGATAAAGAATTTAAGAGAAGAGGGGAATTGTGACATGTGGAGATGATGCAATGATATGCTAATGATATGATATGAGGAATTGGGATAATCCCACAATTTTCCCTAATGCTGACTGATGCAATGATGAACTAAGGTCCAAATGTTGAATGATTGGATGCTTTAAAACATGTTACAATTTTATTATAATATTGGTTGATCAACCGCTAGCATGTTTGACTTAAAGAGATCTGTTAAGGGGATACAATGGGTACGATTTGTGTCAAGCTCGACTAAGCTAGTGGATACTCACTTGATTAAAGTGTTCCAGGCTTTTCAACCCACGGAGCCAACGTCCGAACTGTATTTCATTCCAAGGAATTTCAACCTCACCGAGGTTAAGTCTAGCACCAGATTCAAACTGTCTCATACCTTCCCACACTCCCGGATGGGTATATAAGGTATGATAGTGTTCACAGTCAGTTCTTCACCTAGTATTTTAACCCGATGCAAGACTCCTACGATCCTATCGTAGGTCAACCGATGTAGAGTTGTATTATGTATCCGATCTTGTAAAGTTAAAAGAGTTTTACATGATTTTAAGATACAACAGATCCCAAGGATCACAAATATAATAGCCGTAAACCCAACATCACACATAGGATGACCACCTGCAGAAAGAGCATGGCAAACAATTCTAACAACAGAAAAGAACAGCGACTCAGTTGTACCATCTAAGCCTAGATGAAATAGTAACCTAATCGTCACCACAAATAACTAACATCGGTCTCTAGAAGACTGAAACAAATAACAAGAACACAACTGTTAGAATACCACACAAACAACTTCTTGTTAAACCCAAAGTCCAATGCAAACTATATACCAAGTTGCAGAATAACTAACATATAGGTTAACAACTTATACAGAGAAATATAATATCACATAATAACTAAATCACATGCACCTCTCTACACAGAGTACTACTCTAATCAGCATCTATTAACTTGTAGAGGAATTTAGAAATGAAGGGGAAACTCGCCTGATAATAATCTCAAGTTCTGACGAAACCAAAACCCAAATTTCAAAACCCAGAATCAGCGATTCAGCTAACGAAACACAGGACAAGCTACAACAGACAATCATAACAACAATTAAACAATCAAAACCAGGAAACCAATCAATAAGCCAAACCCTATAAATCAGCCCAAGGCCTAATCGAAAGAAAAGAACATAAAGGAATAGGGAATTACTCACCAACGACAAGGGCGATAATTACAGCAAAGAATCAGCGAGCGAGGGAACAGATTGAATTAGAATATGGGGAAGGGGATTGATTAGGGAGAGAGTGAGAGAAATGAGAGAGAGAGGAATGAAATGAAAAATATACCCAAATAGAATAAAACAACCGCAGACTCGTTTGAACGAAGATGAAAGTCGTTCGAACGAAGAAAGATATCAAGGAAAATATTCCAGGGAAGTACCTCAGTCGTTCGAAAGAAAAAAGTTTGTGCGAATGGACAAGGAAGTCGTGCGAATGGACCCAGATGTCGTTCGAACCACTTGGAGATCTTGGGCCACGTTCCAGGAGATGATTCAACTCGTTTGAACGAAGATAAATCTCATTCGAACGACTACTGGAAAATCCCAAAATCTACCCATAACTACACGTACACCCAAACATAGAACAACCCGCACACAAACACCACAACAACAACACTAACAACACTAACCCAACCAAGGGTCCCCGAACACAAAACACGGCCACCTCCTCCCAAAAACTACCGAACCACCGAAAACACCGAAAAGGAATCTAACTCCAAACCTGCTCAAAAGGAATTAAATGGATGTAGAAGGGATAAAAGGAATATGCAAAATGAATGCAGATGCTAAAAAGGATTGGAATATGCAGAAAAGGAATAATATAATAATATAGTAATAAATAAAAATATAAAAAATACGGGTCACTACACGTGATTTTTCCCTATTCAAAGGTTTTCACGCTAAGTCATTTATTCCTTTTTAACTTTCCAGTCATCCTTTTTTACTTTCTCATTAAGTAAGAGTAAAGTTATCATATCTAGAAAACTTAGCCCTTACACTCATACATTTCTTTAAAGTGCTTCTCTGACAAAGATTTATAATGTCTTCTTTCATATTTAGTTTGAGCTATTACCTATTGAGTACGACTCATGGAGTTTCTAGCCCTATTCAATGTCTTCTACAGACTATCTACAATCACCCTTGACCACTCTACATCTTACATAGATTACAAATTCAATATTATTCACAAATTTAAAATCAATTTTCAAATAAGTCAAATCTATAAAAAAAATTATAGTTTTCCCACAAAAACATTAAACTCCTACAGCAGATCCATAATTAACAACAAAAGCTTAACATATTGAATTAGAAAGAATGGCAGGCCTAGCAGCCTTTGGTGAGCTCTACCTCTTGCGGGGATTTTGTCTCAGTAGAAACATTCGAAACTTTAGTAGCAGACTTCGAAAGAGGGGAATTTGTCACATCCACGGAAGAAGAACCACCATCTGGCCGATCTTCCTCGACATGTTCACCCTCGACCGCAAAAGGGAAGATGATGTTTTAAAACTTGCAAGCAAGCCCGAGAGTGATATCATTTTCTGAAAGGATGAAGAAGTGATAAGATTGGATTGGATAGTTCCACCCAACCTTATTCGTTTCCACTGCCTTCTCCATAACCTTCTTGCACTCTAGTAATTGAGTCTGCAACTCCAACCTCACCGCCGCTTTTGCTTCCTCCAGAGCTCTCTCCTTTTTCTTGAACTCAGCAGTCAATCCACTTAATTGGGCCCTTAACTGGGTATTCTCTTCAATTTCAGTTTCGACCTTGCGGGAGAGCTCGAGATGTTCTTTATTTCACTTCAACAGAAATTAAGATGAGCCCTTCACTAGCATAGATAGTTACCAAAGCTACTCAATTCAGAAAGGGTAATACATAATAGTATCAAAATACATAAGCATATCAAAATACAACTATACCTGTGTAACCTGCTCTTAGAAAATTTCTACGAGCTTTTCTGGCTCATTTTCATCAAGATGAAAGTAGCGACTCTCCACCGCCCCGAGCTTCGCTACAATATAAGATCAAATTCGATCACTTTCTTAAAGTTCATAGGTTTTCCGCCTGGTCAACATAGACTCATCATCTTCATTTACCTCGGTCTCACCGACTTTGTGCTTCTTCAGAACTCCAGCTTCAGCAACTGCAGTAACAAGCAAAGTTAAACCTGTATTCACTGATAGAACCACATTCCTATTATGCGAAAACTCTAGGCTTAAATTTTTGAGCTGAAAAATTTTTTGACTAACACCAGAGGACTCAGGAGGTAGAATATCTGCCAAATCAATTGCAGGAAGAAGTTCAAAACCACCAGTGATCGATGAGGAAATCTTTTTGCTTGATTTCTCTTCTCGACCAGCCATCGCTCGTCTCTGATTAACACATTGAACTTTGGGATTCTCCGAATTTACCATTTTATTCCTCTGGATATTCATGTCAACAAGAACTTTTTGAGTTTGTCCTGTTCCCGACCCACACGGTCAAAATGGACAAGTGTTGTCTGGAGTAGCAATGGCCAGGGGACCTACAAAACGCAAAATAAGAAATGATAAGAAGCTCGAATAGGCATAGACAATCACTTCTCAAGTATAGCAATAGGCACTTACTTGGATTAAAATACTTAAAGTCTAGCTCGAGTGCTGGTTCATCAGGGACCTGCATATAGTTTCCCCTAACTAGTACCAAATGGTCATTCTAAGGTCGACCAACAGAATCACTATACAGGTAACAACTCTGACTGGCCTTCAAATATTTTATCTTATAAATTTTTATGACGTGAGAAACAACAAAATGCTGCTCAACACCATTCGTTCTCCACCTCTCATTCAAGGTCTCACAGACCTTCATCATCTCGTACACATTACTATTAGACAGCGCTAGGCAACAGTGTACCAGATTCATGACCCCTTTTTAAAAATGGGTCAGCGGTAATCTAAGACCATATACCAACTGATTGGTATAACATAAAAAACCATCATTTGGACCAACCTTCGTGGACTTGGTATAGTACTCTATGGTATATCACCCTGAATTTCCTTATAGTTCCTAACCTATTCGAGGCTATGAACTTAATAATACTTTTTTCCTCTCTCTACTAGGAAAAACTCTCTAAAACATAAACTTTCTTCCATTATATACCCCCCCCATTTACCTTTCAGCTTTTTTTATAACTTAAAAAATCTTTTCCAATATCTACCTCTCCGGATATATAAAAAACTCCATCTCACTCACCTTATCCTCCCTTACAGAAGCTCTCACCACTTAAGTTTTGATCTGAGCAGGCGTAGTTTCTACTACCCCTATCATTACTTCCCTACTATCTACTACCTCCAGTTTTATGATATCACCCTCGTCCTTACGACTAGATGTAGATGTTTCTTCCAAGCACGGTGAGACTGCAAATTTACTCCTAGGACTTAAGGATTTAGTATGCATACTTGACCTACAAATAAAGAAATAGTCATTTTCTAAAACTTGTTCTATAATTAATCTGAACCATTAATTCCACTACAAATACAGTAGTCATATACATATACAGATACTTTTTCAACAATGACCCTAGTTTACATATCACATTTTCCAATGCCTAATATTTCTCAATTCACTCAAACGCACTCAAAAAATAGATATGCCTTAAGATTTATTCAAATTTTAAGAGGAGGCGCGCGCATTTTACCCACATCTAATCTCATATCAAAAATACCCCAATAATACATAAATCTACCCCAAATTACAGAATATTTAGGAGCCAAAACCCCAAATCTACACCCCAAATTTCCAGAAGACAAAAACCCCAAATTTATAGAAACACAATACTAAATTATCCATACACAATTAGTCAAAACCAAAAGCAAGCAAGCAACCAATCAAACTACACAACATAGAAACATAAAAATAGAGTACCAACCTATACTAGAAGAACCACAATCTTCCACCGTCACAAAAAATTGGGGAAGATGACCCTTGAGTTGTTGCTCCACAGATACAATAAGACTACATTGAAGCATTTTGATCCAAGACTTCAGTTATTTTAGAGGAATCAAACACTCTCTCTCTTGAGGAATTTTTTCCACAGACTTTTCTCTCTCTAGAATAGATGAACGCCCCTGGGAAGAGAGAGAGGCAAACTTTTATACTCTCTCTCAGTTTTTAAAATGGCAACTCTTTGAAACACGTGTCACCCACCCCTATCCTCTGAACAGAGACATCCTTTCACTGCCCAATTTCATCATTGCTTTTGGGATAGCGAGTTCTGTCATCACGCCTTCTTTTTCTTTTTACATCAGCCATTAATTTAATTTTACTCCTCCATCCCAAGAAAGCCTGAGTACCATATACTTTGTACGACTACTCACTATTCTTTCTCTCAAACATTTCTACTACTACACTATTCCAAACCCTTTTATTTATCAGTTCACAAAACAATAGTTTAAAATTTACAAAATTTAACACAGCTGTCTTAGACAAAAATAGTTGTCACACATAAAATGCGCAACTATATATGGCAAAAATCAAGCAGACTCATATCAAACAACTTGAAGATAAATTCATTCTTATAAGATGAGGTTGATTTTAAATAAGAGCAAGAATACAGGTCTAAATTATAGAATACTAACTCTTACAAAAAATCTTTTATTCATCCAAATCGAACTGGGAACACAAGCACATACATTCAAATATAATTACATTTAAAGCAACCAGGATAATTTGGTTAGCCACATAGAATTATTTCACCACCCATTGCTCTCTCATCCTCTTCTGTAAGCTTATTCATTGCAATCTCCCTCACAACACTTTCTCAAACTGTTGTATCAAGGATAAGACTATAAAAATCATCACACCAGAAGTGACGATCCAGTTCTACGCATCCTTCCTCCCCATTCCAACCCTCTAATTGTAATGGTCACACCGACAAAACTATATCATAGGGCAACAGTTAGAAATAGTGCTCACGCAGTTTAGCTACCTTGATGGCTAATCTACCCTTCACTGCATGTTAACAATGTTGGGAACGTGTTCTCACCATGGAAGCCTAAGAGGAAAGAACAAGAAATTTTACGAAGGAAAGCAAGATGAAGTATGCCCAAAGACCAACTCCTTCATATTTCTAAAGAGAAACAGATTTTTATAAACATCAAATCTTTTTTTTAAGTAGATTTTTAAGACTGCATATCTTTGCGAAGTAAATTTTTGGGAAACAAAATATCCTCCCTATCAATCCTAGCACAGGGTTATAGGGATGCAATAATACTAGCATATATTCCCCATCACAAGATTAGCATAAAAATATGAAGAATCTTTGACCAAAGTACAGGTAAATATTACTGAAACTGTTCGAGATAAACCTCTACAGTTCGAATATCACAGTGTACATGACAGTTCACATACAAGTTTAACATACTTAAATTATAAAAATCTAGAAGTCCAAGTTTTTTTTTAAACTAATTTATAACCTATACATTCACATGAGCAGACCTCCTGAGATCAACAGTAGATGCTTGGTCTTCGTATTCCATAATCCCTTCTACTATGCCATGAAGGGCCCTGCGCTCAGCCTCTGACAAAATGATGCAATGAAGATAGAGCGAGAAGAAAGTCATTATTGGTATTCCTTGCCTCGACATCACACTGACCCTGGTATGTAGGCTCTTCTGGTATTGGAGTTGGATCTACAAGAAACTATTGGCCAAAATAGAGAGTTTGAAGTTCTTCAAGTCTGGTTTGATTATGTCCTTCAAGTTCTTCACAACGACTCTGAAATATTATAAGGACTTACTCCCGATAGCGAACCCAAGCATTGATATCGTCCACTTTACGAAATAGTTTCGCTTTACAGTTACACGACATCATTATAGAAGCCATTACAAAAAAGAAGAATCGTACCGTTACACAGTCGTTATGAGGACTCACCAAAACTATTTTGTATTAGTCATCATTAAAGGAGATAATGGTCATAATATAGGACCTATATATAGAACCAAGGAATAACATATTAAAGACATATTTTTCTATCTAGAAGATCTAAGAAACAATAATCATAATACTCGTTGAAATAAGTAATCACTGAATCAATACTGGCATCATTTTCTAAATCCTCAAGAGAGGTCATAGTTTTTCCTATTCAAAGGTTCTCACGCTATTTCTTGTGCATTAGTGATTATTTGTTATCTCTAGCGTTCGACTTATTTTTGGTGTGAGAAACTAAGTTCGAGTCCAAAATTTAGGCTCTTATAGGTTTTAGCACTATCTCGTGGTTATTCATCGTTAGAGAGTGCACATGGAACGACTACAGCTGGACTAGCACTGAGCAAATTCGTTGGTTTTGTACCTCTTAATAAACTTTTGGTTTATTCGAATAGACTTTTGCTATGTTCAATCATAGCATGGTTATAGTAGCATATTTCTAAGGTTTGATAAGAAAAACTATTAAAATCGTGTCGAAGGCATATGATCATGTACACATCTATAAGTCAAGAACATATCAGTTTGTAACTACAGATCATGACTATATACAGCAACCGTTACACTCAGTCAAATATACCTACTCCATGAACTCTGCAAACATTGCCCATCTTCCTAAAATATAGGAGAAACATTCTAACTTTTAACTACCTTTATGCAGTTATAAATACAGGTAGAGTATATAATAGTAGAGACGAAGAATTCTTGGGCATACAATCTATATTACTTTCTCTACAAAGTGTAATAGATTACCAACATAGTAAATTTTATATCAAAATCCTCAATGAGTTTTCCATGTAAAGTGTTTTGTGTTCTTTCGTAGTTATACTTAAATTGCATATCATTACTAGAAAGTATTGGCAAAGTTTATTGACTAAAAAACTAGTCATTCCAATTGGCACCGTCTGTGAGAAAAGTTACATCTCTCAATCAAACCCTCCTCCTTACCAACAACTACCATGACGAACATGAACCTCTGAAGCAGTTCTAGCACTCAGGGGAACAACGAAGATATCTCTGCCACAGTACTAATGAAAACTATCAACTTACAAAATGTTGATCTTAAACTTTAAAAATAGATCAAATATGATAGAGTATAGAGACTTGATGATCAAAAAGTTTGTGCACGAGCCCTCCAAGTTGAAAGAAACGAGAAGATAAAAACTCTGGAGCAATAAAGCTGAACTTATTATAAGGAGATGGAAAGCTTGTTCAAATAACATGATCGATTTACCACTTTTCAGGGGTCACCAATTCAGGCCTGAAGTGATCACCAATCTAGAACATCTCAGAGGGAAAATAGATTACCAAGAGAGAAGTAACAACAAGCTTCAAGGTCACGATCAAGTAACCCAGACAGAACGTCGTGGCATTTTAGAATTACATCATCAGCATCGACCACTCAAGGTAGTCGATGAAGACTACGTTAGACCCCACTACCTCCTCCAAGATGACCCATAAGAGAAACATTGGTACATAAAGGGAAAGGATCCTTCTATCCTCACGTACCTGTGATAATACCTCAGGTTGAGTTAATCACCCTGAACGATTTAAATGCTAAGATTTAGGCTTTCAATTCCAATAATCCAAGTCAAAGATTGGCCTTAGACATGATCGAGATAATCCTCATCTCCCCTCACCTTGAGAACATTCATATTCTTAAAACTTTCCACATGCCAAAATTCCCTTTCAATGCATACCTCACTGACCCACTCACTCATGTGAGACATTTCAAAGCCGTTGTTGGACTCTACTCAAAGATTGACTACATGTTATGTCACGTACTAACATGAGTCTAAAAGATGAACCTCTCAGATGGTTTCATACAATTCCTGAAGAGTTAATAACCAATTTCACACAATTACAGCTTTTGGTTGAAGCAAATTACAGTCATGCCAAAGAACGAGAAGTAACTATGATTCACTTTTTTTTGAATAAGAATCAAAAGAAAGCCTAGCGAACATTTAAAAACAATTTTTACAATTAACAAGAAAAATTATGAACTCAGATCCAAAGATTGTGGTGCTTGTATTTACTTTGGCTCATCACATCAACTTTAAGGTTCGAGAAGAGCTGACACTTCATAAGCCAAAAATATTGACAGAGATGATAGACGGGGTCATCAATTGCATCAAGCTTAAGAGATCAAAGAAAGATAAAATGAAAAACTCATCTGTCATTCACTCCAATAATATCATTTCACTAACTATCTCAAAACAAGCAGGCAATGGTATCATTAAACAACGTAGCTGACCTAATGAGAACTTCAAAAGCAAAGACGGGAATAGGGATAGACCAATCCCGATCCTACCACCAATGACTACCACCCTATCCAACATCTTACACATCCTAAATCCTGAGGGAAAATGAACCCTTTTGAGAAGTCCAGGACATCCCCGACATACCCAACAAGACTTTGTGCCAATATCATAACGTGCATAGTTATGAAACTGATAATTTCTATTCCCTTATTCAAATTTTTCACCGAATTATTCTGGTAGGAGGACTGCACGAATACGTCATCGACGTTCAAAAATTCCTCGAGGAGGAAATAAAGAAAAAGAAAGATGAATAGGGAAAGGTCAGGCTCGTCATCTATACATGATCGAGATTGAAAAAGGAAAAATGCAGATGAAAGATAACTGAATTAAATCATACAATAATATGACCTCTTCGGATAAATTTGCCAAACTGCTACCCAACTTCAGCCAGGCAAAATGTCTATATCATATTTTCTTTGAAGACTGCAATACCTATCATGTGAAGTGCCTCCACGATGACCCACGGGTAATAATGCTTAAAGTAGGCCAAGATTGCCTCCATACACTCCTCATTGGCATAGGTAGCGCAGTAGAGGTACTCTTCAAGAGGGCAGTCGATGCTCTCGGTCTCAGAGATTTTGACAAAGCTTTGATAATAACCATCACAAGCTTTAATGGTTACAAGAAACCTAAATTATGAGAAATTACGTTGCATGTTCAAGCAGGGCCAAAAACGACGTTCGTCAAGTTCATCATAACAAATGGCGAATCTAAGTACTTGGAAATCTGGGGCAAAAATTAGCTTCTTTCACTCAAAGTAGTACCTTTGACATATCATCTCACTTTCCATTTTCCAATAGATCACGGAGTTTGTGAGATTAAAAGAAGTCAAGTCGTCACAAAAATGTGTGAAAGCACCACCACGAACGTTCATACATCAAAACTCCAAAAAACATAGCAATTATATAAAGAACCTCTCCCAATGTTTAAACAGCATGATATTAAAACTGTAGAATCGATATTGCACAACGAACCTGAGAGAAGTACTTTCATCGGCACCAAACTCTCTCTAGAAGAAAAAGAAATACTCCTACAACTTTTGAAAAAGAATGTCGATGTCTTTGCATGGTCTTTTCAAGAAATACCAGGTACTGATCCTTCCATCACTTGCCACAAGATAAACTAAGTACATGACTGTAAACCCATAGCATAGAAGCGACGTAATCTGGCACCCTGACTCCAAGAAGCAGTTAATGAGGAAATTGATAAACTACTTTAATTTAGATTCATCTGAGAAGCAAAATATCCAAAATGGGTATTGAATATTGTAGCTATCCCAAAAAAGAATAGGAAGATCAAGGTCTGCGTGGATTTCACAGAGCCCAATAAGTTCACACCCAAAGATAACTTCCCCTTCCTTTGATCCCTCAACTCCTCGACTCTGTGGCGAGCCATGAACTCTTATCGATGATGGATGAAGCTTTAGGGTACAATCAAGTATCATTTACCAAAGAAGATCAAAAAAAGATGACGCTTATAATAGAAAGCGGCATTTACAATTATACAGTCATGCCTTTTGGATTAAAGAATGCCAGAGCAACGTATCAACGACTAGTAACAAATATATTTAATGCCCGACGAGGAAAAACCATGGAAGTATACATCGATGACATGATTTGTAAAAGCTTAAAGAGGGAAGACCATTGCAACAATTTCCAGACCATCTTCGACATACTTTACGCTTATCGAATGAAATTAAATCCATAAAAATGCCCGCCAGGGGTGGCTTCTGATAAATTTTTAGGCCATTTGGTGAGTAAATGGGGAATAAAAATTGACCCATAATAGATCAAAGCTCATATGGACATGCACTTTCCTCAAACAAAGAAGGACATCCAGAAGCTAGCTGGGAAAGTAGCCACTCTTCATAGATTTATCTCAAAGTCATTTAATTGATGAAAATTTCTTTACCTCCTTCGTGGGAACCTAGCTCCAGTCACCAGTAAATAACCCAGGGAATTCATATGGACTCAAGAATGGGAATTGGCCTTTCAAGATCTAAAGAGATACTTGGGGCATCCTCCAATAATGTGCACTCTAGTTCATGGCAAAGTTTTAACAATCTATTTATTGACAACAGAAGACTCAATCAGTTTTGTCCTCATTCAAGAAGATGACAGAGTTGAAAAGCCAATTTACTTCATCAACAAAAACCTAATGCCTATAGAAACAAGGTACACAACTACCAAAAAGTAGCAGCCCACTTTGGTTTATAGTTCCCAAAAACTTTAACCTTATTTCTAAGCACATTCGATCAAAGTTATCACCAAATTCCCTCTCAATCTAGTCCTTTCCAAGAAATAAAAATTTACGAGGGTACAACAATGGTCTGTATTCCTAGGAGAATATGACATCTCTTTTGAACCCCAAATCTCAATTAAAGGATAAGTGGTCGTCGACTTTTAGGCAGACTTTCCCATCGAAGACCCTGAATGGGAGGAGCTTGAAGAACTATTAGTCAATGATTCTATCGCGAAGCCAGATGCATAGTCCAAAAGCACAGGATAAAGACTCTTCACAGATAGATTTACAAGACCATGAGGATCAGGTATTGGGATTATTCTTGTCACACCTTCCAACCTCTGAATTGAAAAGGTAATCAAGTTCTCAAGTTCTACGCGACTAACAACAAAACTGAGTATGAGGCAATCCTAGACAGTCTATTAAAACTTGAGGTAGAAAACATAAGAGTCTACATAGATTTATTATTAGTGGCCAATCACTATAGCAAAACATTCAAAATGTCAGGACAGATGGCTAAATATGTTGCTCTAGTCGAAGAAAAGATAAAGAAGTTTGGAAGATGTACTATTTCTTATTTATCAAAGGCCAAAAATAGACATGCTGATATGTTAGCCTACATTGTAGCAATGCTAGAAGGGAGTGAGAGAAGGATATTAACATTGAAGTTATCCAACATTCAAGTCTCGACAACAAAAATGTGATACAAGTCTAACTAACACAAGATGATGATCCCGAAGACTGGAGAAAACTATTTCTTACATACTTTAACTCTAATATTCTCCAAAATAAATAAGGACGAAACTCGATCTCTCTTAGAAAAAGGTCTAAGATTTAAAGTCCAAGGAGGAGTGTTGTACCAAATTATTGGTGATGGTTCCCTTATCGAATATATCTCGAAGAAATAGGCACAAGTCAAAATTAAGGAGTAACAGGAAGGAGTTTGTGCAGCACACATCTCATGACAATCACTGGCTCAAAGAGCATTCACTTAAGGATTGTAATGGCCAAAGATGAGGCAAGACTGTAAAGATTTTAATTGGAAGTGTTATAAATGCCAAATCCATGCTCTAGACATCAAAAGTCTAACTTTTGACTTACATGTTAGTAATGTCCTATGGCCATTCAAGAGATGGATAATCGACATCATTGGTCTTTTTTACCCTATATCAGGAAACATAAAATTACTCCTTGTAGCTACAGACTATTTTACTAAGTGGGTCAAAGTTGTTTAACTTTGCCATACCGACGAAAATGAAGTAATAAAGATATTATGGGAATACATCATCATAAGGTTTGGATGTCCACAAATGGTAAAATCAGACAATGAAAAATAATCCATCATCTGCAAAGTTATCAACTTCATCCACAACTACAAAATACAACTGACTACCTCGATACCTCACTACCCCCAAGGCAATGGCCAAGCAAAGGCCATCAATAAAAGCATTAAATCTGGGTTAAGGAAAAGATTAGATGAAAAGAAAGGCCAATGGGTCGAGGAGTAACTCAGCGTCTTATGGGAATATAGGACCATACCTCAAACATCTACATGCTGCAGACCATTCATAATGGCTTTTAGAACGGAAGTAGTCAATCCTTCAGACCATGACCTTCCAATTGTTAGAAAACAGCTGACTGATGAAGAAAATGAACTTGGACTTCTATGCAACCTTAATTAGATAGAAGAAACTCAAGACCGTCTCATCATACACCTGGAACAATACTACGATACCCTCAGAAAGTCGTATAACAAGAAAGTGAGGAAATGGACATTTGACATCGAAAATCTAGTACTTCGTCGAATACAAGATAGTACTCAACCAAAGAATTCAGAAAAACTATTAATAAAATGGGAAGTTCCTTACATCATGAGTGATAAGACCGATAATGGGACACACTGGCTAATGACAGAAAATGAAGTACAGTTGGAATACCTATGGAATACAGCTCATTTAAAAAAAATCTACAGATAAGGGCTGCAATATTTATCATCAATCAATAAAACATTTTTCAGCCCATTTCGGACTCTCTTTTTCATCATAATCGATCTCGACAAAACCATATTGGTTATGTCTCAAATCAATATCACAATCATTCGATGACATACTTTATTGATTGTATCTTAAATCGATATCAAAGTCATTCCACAACATACCATATTGGTTGTATCTCGAATCATTGTCAAAATCATTCGAAAAATAGATATCCCATTTATAGGCTTCATATCTGGACATCGACACATAGTGATCTTACCAATAACATCATAATTGGTCTTGTCTCGCATCACAATCCAATGAATCAACATTAATATCCCATTAATGGACAACATATTTAAACATTTATACATAGTAGTCATATCGATAAACTGATCATAACAGTTATTTCTAACTACATTAAAAATCATAATAGTATCAAAATGTTATCACAATAAGCTTTCACATCAATAATATTAGCGGGTCCCATCGACCATTTGTACAACTTTAAAGCATAATTTACGAAAAATTCAACAACACAACAACAAAAATATTAAACCTTCTATACTTCTTCATCGACTCCATTGGATCGACGTTCTTTACTAGCAGACCAGGAGTGAGCTCATTAAAAGCATATTCTCTATCCCTCTTTGTAACATTCGATAACTCTGGAGTAAGAACAACATTCTTAGAAGGAGCTTTAAATCGCCCTATTTTTGGTCAAATTAAGCCCAATTTTTGAAAAAAAAAATCCTATTAACTGGACCTACCCCGTGGGGGACCCTTTCTTGGTTTTTTTATGCAAAATATTTTTTAAATTTTTTGGGAATAGGTGCCTTGTATAGGAGTTTTCGCTCACTTATTTGTGAAATAAGTACTTAGTGTAATTCCTATTTAAGTATCTTTACGGTAGCTAATAAGATATTACTGGTATGTCCCTAGGATACTAATTATCATGATCAGGGATCACAGATAATATAAAACCAAGACTAATTTAGTATACGACTGTGAGTCATATCTAAATCATAGTTAATTGTCAATGACAAATAACTAGAGATCAATTGGGAATTGATTTAGTCTTATTTCTTAAAACTTAGTGTATGAGGAACTAATTTTTCGTATCTAGATGCAATTAGATGTTATGTGCATAACATTTAGAGGTATATAGGCATTAATAGCAACCTATAGTACATTTGAATGTTAGTTTAAAGGCAGACCTAATCAACATATCTTGTGAACTCAGCTGACTTCGGGATGGAACCACTTATCAGCTAAACATCTAATACCCCTCATATTCGTAGTAAATGGTTCATTTGGCTAGAATATACCTACCTTTTTAGAACTAGAGGGCTTAGAACACACCCTAGTTCTCAGAGTAAGGATAACACACATCTAGTGGTTTTGAATTACAATCTTAGCTAAGATTCTATTAAAACGCACACATAAGATTAAGATCGTCACTTTTACAGGGCAATATTTAGGATTTAATTATTATAAAAGAATTTCATGAGTTTTAGAATATGAACAGGGTTCAACTATAAGATGATTCAGAATTATTTATTTCTCTTTATTCAAAGTAATATGATTTGTCTTTAAATGCAATTGATATGTTTTGTCTCTAATTACGATATCTATCTTGCATTACAGATGTCTGTGAAACTCAAAAATATTGAATTTCTACCATTGTTGCTCACTGAAGCCAATTACCTCACTTGGTGCATTGACGCTGACTTGTTCTTGAAGTCCCTTGGTCTGCAGAAGACCATTGCCATTGGCAACAAGGAAGATCTCATGGATAAAGTAAGGGCTTTGTTTAACCTCTGTCATCATATTCAGGATGACCTGAAGACTGAATACCTCAACAAGGTTGAGTCAGCTGACTTATGGGCAAGCTTGTCGCGGCGTTATGGTCCTCATAAGACCATTATGCTCCCAAAAGCGATGCACTAATGGAATACCCTTACGTTCCACGATTTCAGGACGGTTGTTAATTACAACTCAGTAGTCCATAAAATCACTTCTACACTTGAACTGTGTGAGACGAAAGTCACTGATGTTAAAATGATATAGAATACTCTATCAACCTTCCATTGTAGCAATATTGCGATTCAGAGGCAATATTGGCGAGAGAACTTGAAGACTCATGCAGTCCTGATTTAGGCACTGCTCCTCTCTGAGCAAAACAATGAACTTTTGATGAAGAATCATGCTATGCGGCCCTCTGGGAGTGCATCGTTGCCTATGTCAAATAATGTTCAGTTTTGGGGAAACAACTCTGCACGTCAGGGACGAAGATATGGAAGGAGTAGGGGAGGATACCAGGGATAGAGGAAGGGTAGGAACTAGAAATCCTTTTGCCCTAGGAGAGGTAAAGAATTTATAAAATCCTGGATACTAGGCAATGTGAAGAAGGAAAAGTAGACTGATCAGGGATCTAATTGCTTTAACTGCGGTGACACAGGACACTGGCCACGGGAATGTTTTACACTACGGGTGGCTACCGAGGACAGAGTCTGAACCCACCAGGCAGTTGCTGACACAAACTCCGCCCCTGTGGAGGTTGCAGCATCAGACTTCTTCGACGACATTGATGTCGTCATGGATTAACATACAGAATAATCCGTCATGATATCTCAGTAGACATGAGATGCCACATTAGAGAGAGCACTAGTAGTTTCTTTTCTAGATAGACTTGATTTACTTTTTGTTGTCAATATTTTTGATTTTATTGGGAACATATCATTTATATTTCAATAAAGTGCCCGTGACACATGAGATTCATTTTGTTCTAATGGTTTGTGATTATTTAAATTTATTGCTTGAGAAGTAGTTAAATTCTATGAATGATAGTTGATCTACTACATACAGCCTGCCTATGGATCTCTCTGCTCATTGAGTATGACTGATATCGGATGAGTGGTGGTATATGTCTAAGAGACATTTAGATCCATGTACTCGATCCTCTTGAGATATGACTATATTTCTTGTCTAACCTTGTGCATCGAGGATGACATGAATATCATTGGTTCGAACAATATGATAGAATGCACTGAGTGTGTCACGCTATTACTCTCTGCAGGTACGATACAGGGTATCTAGTCCAGTTTATAAACTAGTAAATCCAGTCAAATTTTACTGAGTTTAGGGAGATACATGATAATGTTTATCACGCAATGACTATCGAAGAAAATAACAGACCAGGTTATGTGCATTCACTCCATGTCTAAAGATTAGAAAACGCTATTGGAATGGTTTTTAATACAATCCTCAGGGCTCAGATAGTGAGGAGGATTATCGGGATTACATCTTAGCTTTCCTTACATAGAGAGCAAATCCATAGAGTGTACATGTAATGATTTCTTTCGAGGAAAGTCTATTATGACCAAGGTGGAGTGAGATCTCCAACCTTTGCTCCAACCGCATCCATGGAAACCCATGTGGACCTTTCCATCCACATAGTGGCACACTTAAATATTTATGGTTATTACAGGCGCATCTAGGAGATGGTTCTACGAATGTAATATTAGCACGACTTCTCACTTAGATCACTCGATCGCAGGCTCAGTTCCTGGATTAACAGATCAAAGTCGATCGATACGAATTGATGGGGGCTTGGGAGTTGGACTCACAGGCTTTTGATGATTATTTTACCGCTAAATGGGATAGATGATTGAGCATCGTGAGTACCCTATACCATACCCAACTCAGGATTGGCAGAGAACCTAATCCAGTAATTTTAAATAATTGCTAGGCCACTGTTATTGCGATCACAGCTTCCAGCTAGTATGAGGGATATGCATTTTTGCTCCCACAACACTGATTAGAGTCATCCCTTAGCACATCATCAAATTATTTTTCCCAAAAAGTGACTAGTAACTAGGTCAGAGCCCGGTGTCGCCCATCGATGAATATTTGGATGTTCCGTACAGGTGCCAATCGTACCACAATGTATGAAAATGGGACCCTCAATGTTAGCCTGGTATTATGTGGGTCATGATTCGCATTTATTACGAGATATTTGGACCCAATGGCGACGTATATCTAGCAGGGCAGATAATTATCACTTTGATGAGATGATACTCCCAGCATTGGGGGGAGAGATGATTGTCAATGCTGCGGATGTTTCTAAGAGGTCTTAGAAAATATCATCATTGTCTCATCTAGATTCCTATATATAAGTTAGGCAACAATAAGGTTCAACAGATTACAAACCTCCAATAAGTCATAAATGAATTGCTAGATACATTCATAGACACTATTGAAGTACCGTAAGTGTATGTACCTGCAAGTAATATACCTACACAGCAGAATGTTTCGGGGGAACTAGTACCGCAGCAGAATATTCCAAGAGAATTAGTACCGCAAACGAATCTGAGGCTCGTACTTAGTGCGAAGCACCGTTGGAAGAAAGTATTCTGAGCCGGAGTGCTGCAGAATAAGGGATACATATGACATATGGTATAACCGGTTCATCGAGGATGGAACCACCCATTGACAAGGTATTCATATTCGTTATTGTGCTCATCATCTAGGATGAGGATTCAAAACCACTAATTATAAATGACTGTGAGTTGTTGTACATTAACAAAAGTAGGTATCAGGAATCCAAACGGAGCTCAGCTTGTACATAATATGAAATGTTACTATTGAGCCTATAGATTATAAATGGTAAAGGTACAAAAACATGATTAACTCAGAGAAATAATTTGGTCAAGGCAAGACTAGTTGCCCAGGAAATCTTTAAGAAACCTAGCACCGATTGCAATGTAACCTATTACCTGGTTATGGATGCTATAATGTTTCAGTACTTATCAGTCTTTCAAGTTGTCAGGGACAAGCTAGGCATGTGTCTGATGTAAATATCGTATATCTATATGGGGAACTAGATACGGATATATACATGAAGCTACCTGGGATGGTATAAGCTTTTGGAAGCAACTAAGCCTGACGCACGAGGTGTGTACGTAATAAAATTGGAAAAGTTATTGTCGACTTGAAGCAGTCAGGGCCCATGAGACATAGTAAGTTAACTGAGTATTTGAAGGTCGGGGACTTTGTAAATATCCTTATCCGTCCATGTGTTCTTATTTTGAACACAGATATTAGCTTCACTCATCATAACAGTGTACTAAATGATTTGGATATCATTAGACCTCCGGGGGAGATCACGAGAGCTGTCGAATACCTTTGGAAGAAATTTAAAATGCAAGACCGTGGGAAATCAAGAGTGTCTCGATTAGCAGATCGAACATCTTGATAATAGTACTCATACACCAAACAATATATATCAAGAGTTATCTAACACTTTGATATGGATGTAGCACACAGTGCTAAGTCGCTTATTGCGCGTCCAGCACTTGGGTGTGAACAATGACATCTTTCACCATCTTAATGGGGGGAGAAACTCCTAGGGCTGTGGTACCATAGCTAGGAGGTGCTTTGCTATAGTTAGCTTGGTATACTAGATCTAATGACTCACTCGCAGTAAACTGTTTGGCTTACCATAGTTCTGTTCTTACCCAAAAATACTGGATTGAGATCAAGCACATTCTGAGATATCTTATCGGTACGAAAGACTGGGGTTTGTTCTATCCACAACTTGGCAAGTGGGATATTATAGGATATGCCGGTGCAGGATATTTGTCATATCCACATAAAGGCCGATCTCAATCAAGTTATGTATTCTAGTATGGAGATACTGCGATTTCATGAAGATCAGTGAAGTAGACGATGATTACTACATCCTCGAACCACGCAGAGATTCTTGCACTACATGAAGCCGACAGCGAACATTTTTTGTTGCGGTCTATGATCAACCATATCGGCGGGAGTTACGGTCTGAATTCTATCCAAGATAAACCGACGACACTTTATGAACACAACGTAGCTTGTATCGTTCAAGTCAAAGGCAGATTTATTAAAGGTGACAAAACGAAACATATTTTACCAAAATTCTTCCACATTGACGAGTTGCAGAAGATGAATGATATCGACATTGTTCAAGTCCATTCAGAAGATAACCTAGCGGATCTATTCACGAAGGCTCTTGCATATCCTACATTCAAGATATTAGTTCATGGAATCAGTATGCGCAGTTTACAAGATTTATTATCTTAGGGAGATCGACGCCAGGGGGAGTAGTCCCAGCCTGACGTGGACACATGCGTGTTGTACTCTTTTTCTAGGGAGCGCATTTTTAATCCTAGGAGGTTTTACTGGCTAGAAGTTTTGATGAGGCAACGTATACGCGTCCACAACCTATAAAGGCATATGATTGTACTATTTCCCTGCATAGCTTTTTTCCCATGGGGCTTTGCTAGGCAGAGGTTTTAATGAGGCAAGTCGTTCTAGTATGGAACACCCCAAGGGGGAGTGTTAGGAGTTGGGTCCAAGCCCAAGCTAGGAACCCGACAGAGTTAGAGTATCCTATACAGACTCCCAGCAAACCCATAGGCCCAATAGGGTTATGGGAAGAGTTAGAGTAGAATAGAGAATCCTTCTGGGTTACCTATATATATATCACTGTACAATGTACAGAGAACACGGTTATGATAATCAATAAATCTCTTTCTCTTTCTCTCTTGTTCATGTTTTACTATTGTTCTGTTCTAGATTGATCATACCCCAACATTATATACAATAACCAAATGGAAATTTCTATATAAAATAACACATTCTAATAATTTACTCAAAATACTTATAATCCAGCAAATTCCAAACCCACCGAAAACTTAACAAACCCTAACACCAATTACTAATAAATTTTTCTACATTTTTCAAATCCATTCACAAAACATATCCATCAGTACATACCCTATATTGGATTTAAACCAATCAAAGAAAAGCAATGTAAGCAAATAGAAAAGAGGTACTGACCTTGATGACGAGTAGCTTCAGAATTTCTCTCCTTTGCAACTTTGGCCCTCTCTATTAGCATAGAGATCTCTTCGTTACCAATAATAGGTGAATTAGAAATGGAAGAAAGAGAAGAATGAGCGTGAACTTTAATTTTTTTAGGGAAGAACAAATGGGAATACTCAAGATGTGAAGGACCATTTATAGCCACAACGTGATTGTTGGACGCACCACTTCGAGACCCTTTGCCTAAATGTTTGGCAGTTTTCTTTTTTAGACGTTTTTCATGCATTCTCTCGAACTCCTTAACCCTTTTTTTTCTTAAAACCAACATACTACTACAGTGTTGTTTAAGACCATCCAAATAAATCCCAATATCCTCATGTTCATTCCTCATCATATTGTCAATTGCAGTTCTTAAGCTCATAAACATAAATTAAATATCAAGCTCCCTATAGCTTAATACATCACCTTGGCTAAACACCTAGCCATGGCTTATTGGAAAACACCACCATATTTCTCTTTTATTGACATCCTAAATTCTAGGGATAGTTACAACAAATATTTGAAGTTCAGATTTTGAATAAAAATAGGTGCTAGATAACAAAGCTTGCACAAATTACATCATCCTGCATCGAGAAGAAGACAATAATAACAGGAAACATTTTATTTTATCGATAACCAGTAGCAGTATAGGATCCAAACCATCACATGCAATTACACGTAAAGTAAGGAGCATGACCAGGTTGACCATAGGGGATCAAAACACCTCCAGCAGTAAGGATGTCATCTTGCCTTATCTCATCCTCTGCGATGTACCTCAATACTATACGTCGATTAGCAATTTCCAGAACTTCTTCTATAAATATGTTGTACCAGAACCAGCGGTCAACCTCTACCTCCATCAACTTAGGTGACATACCTGCAACGTCAAAAGGGCCCTTTGGATGAAGAACAATAGAAACAGCAAAACGACCAAAGTACCATTCCTCCACCTCTGCAATTTTGATAGCAAGGAAACCTTCCTCTGTATCTTGTTAGCACCGAGACCTAGTCCTCTCCATTGTAGCAGACATTTTGCATACTCTCCAACAAAAATAATGGTTATTTACAGAGAAAAAAAAGATATATGAGAAAATATAAAGTCAAAATCACAAATACCTTGCTTGAATTCATGCTACCAATCACGGTCAACCTCGCAAGTTCCAAAATATTCTTCTCGACATAACCATAAGTACTTGCATAAAAAATGAGGCGATGGTAGTAAGCATATTTCTCAGGTTCAATAAGACAGGCTATTAAAATCATATCAAAGGCATATGATCGCGTATACATTTGTAAGTCAATAACACATTAGTTTTTAACTACAGATCTCGACCATATACAACATCCATTATACTCGGTCAAATACAATTGTTGCACAAACTCCACAAAGATTGCCCATCCCCCAAAAATATAGGTGAAAAGTTCTAACTTTGTAACTGCCTGTATGCAACTATAAGTACAGACAGAGAATACAATAGTAAAGACATAAAATTCTTGGGCATACCCTCTACATTACTTTTCTGCAAAGTGTAATAGATTAGCAATATATTGAATTTTATTTCAAAATCCTCAACGAGGTCCTGATTTTTCTCAGGCTTTACTGAGTTTTCCAAATAAAGTGTTATGTGTTCTTTTCTAGTTACACTTAAATTGCCTATCATTACTTGAAAGTATTGGCAAAGTTTATCGACCAAAAAACTACCCATTGCGACGGTAATTCTAATTTTCTATTTAAGACATCTTTTCTTTTTTGAACTTCACCTCTTCCAAAACCAATTTTTCTAGGGTTTGAAATTTTTAAGATAATAGAGAATTCAACGTGAGATTCAACGAGAATTAAACCTCAAGTTGAATCAATCTTATGATTCCTCAAACTTAATTTTGATTTGAAAAGCTTGTGAGTTTCAAGCTTGGAT
Source organism: Kingdonia uniflora (assembly GCA_014058105.1). Classification (NCBI taxonomy): domain Eukaryota; kingdom Viridiplantae; phylum Streptophyta; class Magnoliopsida; order Ranunculales; family Circaeasteraceae; genus Kingdonia; species Kingdonia uniflora. The sequence continues at coordinate 656,078 of JACGCM010000441.1, read as the reverse complement.
GCTTTGACAGGAGATTGAATCAAGGCGTTGCGAGAATGAGAAATCGATTGCAAAAAATTCAATAAAACGAGACCTGCCAATTTTTCACCTAAGAAATGTTTCCCACAGGGTTAAAATTATTTGTCATTGTACTTTCGATTGATTGCTGCTAATACTAGATTATCATATCAACTTGAGTTAGTTTAGAATTAGACAATTAGATTCAAGGATTATCGTACCTAATTTATATGACCTAATTCTTTTGAAATCGATTAATCTCAAGTAATCTAAACTTTTATAAAGATGTAACTTCCCTTAAATAGGATCTGAGAAAACATATACGTAAAATAGGCTGAAATAGTGTGTGTGTGTGTGTGTGTGTGTGTGTGTGTGTGTGTGTGTGTGTGTGTGTGTGTGTGTGTGTGTGTGTGTGTGTGTGTGTGTGTGTGTGTGTGTGTGTGTGTGTGTGTATGTGTGTGTGTGTGTGTGTGTGTGTGCGTGTGTGTGTGTGATGATGGGTTTAAATTGATTATTATATCTTATTCGAGAATGTAATTAAATAAATATTTAATTTGATCAATCGATATGATTTTGGCAGATAACTATTACGAGATATCTAGGAAATCTATGGGGTGTGAGAGGATATTCAAAGATTCTATTGCTGAGCTAATAGTGGATATCTTAAATAATAAGTGGTATTTGTTTTCAAGTGTTAAATGCTGAGCAAAGTGTTGAATGTAGGCTGTTGAACGTTCTGCAGTGTTGAATGTTGAATGCTTTAAAGTATTGAATGTTATGGTGTTTTATTTTCAAAAAGTATTGAAAGCCAATAATAATATCCTTGATTGATTATAAAATCAAGGTCTTAAAAGACCCACAAGCGCACGATGTACCGTTGAGTACAAAGGAAAGCAGTATCGTATCCCAATAGACTTGTTATGCGAATTATACTTTGAGCTACTAATATTATCCAATAACAATAAATTTGTGTATAGGTTTTGAAATAAATAAATAAATAAATAAAAGTAACAAGGTTTTGATACAAATTGGAGAGGAAACCAAGGCGTGATATTACTCTATTTGTTGTAACCGTGAGATAGTATATCTAGTTAGAGTATATTACGAATTTCTGTATCGCATATCCTTAGTCAGGTATATGCATACATCATAATATGAGAAAATTAATTATTGGGAATTACTCATATACCAACCTATTCAACCATGGTCCGGTTGATAAAGATGGCTTATGTTCTCTTCATCATATTTTAAATCATCTTGTAATGGTCAAACAAGGTGATTCCATTAAACTCTTTACTCCCTTAAATACAAGCTATGGTCAAGCTAAGATCTTAGAAATAAGGCTATATATTAAATTGGAAAAAGAGAAAGTAACTACTATTAACTAAACTACACTATTCTACATTAAGGCTATATTGGATAGAGCTTCATCTACCCTTGGTTAAAGGGCTTAGCTGCTCATTCCTTTGATCATTTCCATATTACTATTATAACAACAAAAGTAAAAGATAAGAAGAAAAGATAAAGAAAAATATTTATTGCTTTCAACCTTGATTTACACTCTCCAAGAAATCCCCAATGGATGGAATTCCCCTCCTATTTATAGAATATAGGAGGGGTTACAAAATATCAACATAAATATAAATCCCCTCAACAATGCTTTTCACTATGCACAAAATATAAGAGCTTCAAACTCCATACTCTATGCCTTGGCCCATACATAAAATTATATGACTTGATGATCTACATCAATGCCTCTTCAATACTCCTTATTGGACTTTTGGTTAACAATTGATATAGGAATGAACTGTTAGAGTATACAAGACATTCTTCTTTGTTAAAAATTGCACGACATGAGACCAATTTTTGTAAATACAAGCAAAAACACTATTAGTATCACATTTAATTAATAAATGACAAGCTAGATATAAATTTAGGAGTTGCACACATAAATATTATGTGTCTAGCAAATACCCACAAACTTATACTTTGGTAGTCCTCGAGCAAAAATAAAGAAAAACTATTTTCGCAGGTCACACGGTTGCATTTAGCGTATGCAACAAGCCGTTGAACCCTTAAGTTCTCCTGGTGTACAAGTATTGTCTCGTGAGGGTTTATAGTAACTATATCCATTAAATTTGATAATATTATGACAAAAAATTCCTTGAAACTCAGTATTTCCAATGTATACCATAAAATATCATTTACAAAATCTAAAACTAGAAAAACTATTTCAAGCTTAAAAAGAATTTCAAATATTTTTCTTAGCTATATCTCAGTGTAGTGAAGATAGTGTTACAACACAATACATTGTATAGAATAGTTGAGTCAGTGTTTGCTAATCTAGTACTTATTAGAACAAATTCATCGGTTAGTTCGACAAGTACCCTAGTCAATTCGTCTTCTTGGTATTCTTTTTATTACAGGCCTTTTTTTATTACATGGTTTCTCAGTGAAGCCCCCATAACAAAAAAAAATTAGTTGATTATCCCCGTCAGTTGACTAAGGTTGCCAGGGTTTGGTGCCCCTTCTTGACCTAGACTCAGGATTCTCACAAGTAATATTTTTCATGCTCCTTTCACATAGTTTATGGTCATACTTGAGATTGGTGATAATTTTTCTTCTTTCAGTTCTTAATCATTTCAATATGCCTTACAGCATGAAAGTTTTAAAGCAAGTTTGGTTTTTCTTTTATACTTTCAGGAATGAACTTATTCTTAGGCAGTTGTCTCCATTGAAGCGAATTATTCCAAATATAAATGCTAAATTTTCTATTTTCTAGTCAAAAACTCTATTGAAGGCATTGGTAGTATAACTATAGTGAAGTGTAAGTTTTGAAAATATACCAAGAACAATTTAAGTTTTTAGCTAATCACAAAGTAATACATCGAGTTTAAGAATACGATAAATAAATACTCTAGTGTACATTTGGTAAAATATTAAAGTTTTTTTAGGGTTTTCCAATCAGCATATCTACAATATCACGTAAATTTTTTGGTTTATATCCATATCTTTTCTTCGTGCATCTTACATTAATCAATTGCATAATATTTAGTCATGCATCTTAGAAGGTAGTTAATCCATGTCTTTATCTTTATCGCTTAAGCCGCGTCGCTTCTCACACATAAGCGGGGTTTATCTTAGTTACGGTGCTATTGTAGTATAGGATCCTTGCCTTAGAAATCTTTTTATTAGTAGGAGAGTAGGGTTTTGGGAGCCCATTATAGAGAGAGAGTAGAAAGAGTTGCTACCGTTTGAGAATAGTGAGAGAGAAAAACTGCTACTATTTGAGAGAAGAAAGAGAGAAAGCTGTTTTAAACGCCATTGTTGCTCATCTCCTCCTTAGTTGTTGTCGCCTTTGTTACGTTTGTTTCACCTCACCATTGTTGAACTTGCTCTTGTTGTTGCTGTTTCCATTGCTATTGCAGTTGTGGTCATCGTGCTTGGTTTGAATTAGAGAGAGAGTAGAGAGATATGTAGATCAACCCACCATCTCCAACTGACAGTTTTAGGTAACCTGTTGTTCCTCCTACCCTTACTTTCGTGCTTAGTTGGGTAAGTGTTTCACCCTTTAATATTGGTTCTATACATTAGGCTTTAGAGAGATCAAAGTTGGGTTTAGAGAGAAGATTATATAGAGTTCATTGTTGTGCTTTTGAAATTCGTAAATCTGTTTGCATCACCTCCTATTGTACTTCTAACAGCAGTAACTTATCTCCTATCCATGAATTATTAGGAGTTAAAGAAGTAGAGAGAGGTGTTTCCATTAATACTCATACCTTCCTTCATGAACCAGTTGTAACTAGGGACCAACCTACTCTCTTTAATCCATCTATTTCCCTTCTTTTTATTTAATCATGGGATGTTCTGACCTTTATCAAATCATTAAATCCTCCCTCCTGTTTGCATCACCTACTAGCTTCTACTTCTTACTGCAACAACTGATTCTCCCATCCCTAAACGTTTAGGTATGTATTTCATCTCCTACCTTTAATTATTGTTTATAGTTTATTCCTTATGGGATAAAGATGGGACTTATTTGATATAGGATCTCATTGTATTCCAGGAGTATGGGTTGAATCCATTAGCAACTGCATATTGTGATTTATTCCAGGGAGTTCAGATATGAACTCCAATGTTAGTCATTTATTCCAACCATTATAGTGGATACAGGATAATTATTGGGTGGCTGGTATATGATTGGTTAGGTTATTCTTTTAAGTTAGTCTTATTCTCAATTATTTATACTAGGGTAATAGCGGTGAAGTGTTGATTGGAAAGTGGATTGATTTGAATCAATTAGTTTGTGATATATTGTTGTCATCGTGCTGGTTGCTTAATCATCAAGCGTTATAAGGCGAGTGTCCATTCATTGTTAAATTCATTTACTAGTTCAATAAATGTTAGTTAAGAGTGATGTTTCTATATAGAGATGATATATATGATCTAGTATATGGTTAGATTCATGTTCATTTTTGTATAGTTTGATAAATACTATGTTAGATAAGTTAGCCATTCTTTTAACTTAATTGCTATCTCTAGGTAACACGTGGCTTGGCTACTAGTTGACTTGATGGTCTTTGGACTTTGAGAATTGGTTAGAAGTTGTTACACTTGTTCTTGTGGATTTGTCCTTAAACACTAATGGTGTAGTTACTTCTAACTTATTCTAAGTAGTAGTTCATTTCAGTCTGTCGTATTCTAAGATACTTAGAGTAGTGATTCTCATTCATCATTAGAAGTCGCGCATGTGTGGTGTTCTTGTGGCTTTGTCCTTAATACCAAGTTCGTTTCTTAGAGATTAATGTGTTTAGATCATGCTGTGACTAGTAATTCACTATCCATCTATGTTAGGATTGTTTACCACTCTTTCAGACAAGTGGTTTATCCTATGTGTACTAGCCATGTTAGTGGTAGTTGGATATTGATCTTATAGATCTATTTGCATTAGAAAGTCATAAGGAAATTCTTCTAAAACTTAATAAGGTCGGATACATGAACCAACTCTAAATCGGCTAACCCCCGATAGGTTACTAAGATTCCTAGCTCGGGTTAAAATAATAGGTAAGTTTGGGCAGGTTACTATCATATCTATGGTACCCATCCTGGAGTATGGGATGGTATGAGCCAATTCTCTTTTGGTACCTATCTTATCCTCTGTGAGGTTGAAATTCTTCAGAATAAGAATAAAGTGAGGACAACAAGGCTCCTTAGGTTGAAATACCCGGAACACTTTGATCGAGTGAAATATCTTTAGCTTGGTCGAGTTTGGCAAAAATTGAACCAATTGTAATGATTAATGTCATCATACGCTAGTGGTTGATCAACCAAATAATTTTAGGATTGAGTTCATCGGTCTAATGTCATTAATCATCCAACATTAGGGCATTCGTAGAATCATATCATTTTTTTCATATTCTATTTATTTTTACTTAGTAATACCGTATGTTATGCATACCTCATCAGGATCATCTTTTCCTTATCATTCTAGCTTTTGCTTTATTAGTATAGTCATTTAGTCTTGTTAGGTTATAGTTGGTCGTGGTTTGCTTACTCTCACATTTTATATCATTTTAGAGACAGAGTAGTTGTGTGGAGTTGTAGAGAGCTGTAGCTAGGATTAAAGCTTAGTTCTTATTGATGTTGTTAGTCTTTATTTTATTCATTTATTTGAGATTTCAGACTTCGTTGAACTCCTTTCTTTCTTTATTATTTTACACTTTTGAGATATTAGATTCTATTTCAGATTTGATATTTATCTTTCGCTTCTGCTATTTTCTATATCCTATTATAACTCTGGTAAATTACTATAGTGAATTACTGAGTTATTTCCTTGTAGCATGGTTATTTATGAGGGTGAATCTTTGGATTTCCCGACCTATACGTCCTGAATGACATTAGTTAAATATGTTTCAATTACTAAAATTTGGAGCGTGACAATATCATTTTTGCCTAAATAAAATTAGTCCAAGTGTTAAAATTTTGCCAAAAATATATCATAAATTGCTAAAAAGTTATTATTTTACTTTTCTGTAAAAAGTATCTAAAAATTAGATTTTTTACCCCAAACTTAATGAAACATTGTTCTCAATGTTTGAGAACAAATTTAAAAATATGGAATGTGAAAAAATTAAAACTACTCACCTAAATGTGCATTAGGTTGCCTCCCAAAAAGTGTTAAGTTTTACCATCTTCAGCAAGATGAATGTACCCCTAAATTGAATGTCATGATATAGGTCTAAAGAGGTATAAAGTACAAGAATTAATAAATTATCTAGGTTGCAAGTTCTCCTTAAATTACCAGGGAACACCAAAACTTTCATTATCCTTAAATAACCAGATAATAAAAAAAATAGTGGTTCTCCTTATTTGTACTTAATTATGCTGATGCAATCGTGATACATAAAAATAACTAAGAGTTTAATCCCCCAAGATAAAAAAAATCCTTATTTAATTTATAGGGAATCTTACTTTGAGATATTTTACAAGGTATAACCCCATATATAAAAAATGTATCTTCATATTTATCAGTTGCCAAAAAGTAACTTGAACAGGTAAAGTGATGTCTATCAAGTGGTTGTGGGTCGGGCTCGAATTTGTATAACTCACTTACAGGCAATAATGCTTGTACTATTTCATAGATTTCAGGGTCATCCCAATATTTGAAATAGTTCAAACATTGATCAATGGAGTGGGTACAACTAGAGTTATCATCCAACAAATCCTCAAATTCATTAACAACTATGGTACCCCCAAGTGGCTTATAAAATGAAGATACATGGTATATCATTGGCATAGGGAAGGTTGGTGAAGGAGTAACCAAAATAGAATTAGGCCCCAATAATAGTTATATATCCAGTAATGAAGAGTCGTTCTCCTAATAGTTTGTTAGATTGTAATTTGTGTCAGGTGGACGCGGCCTAAGGCAAGGTTGAGGTGACTCATAAGGAGGCTGGGAAGGAAATGACAACTTTATAATATTTGTAACAGATTTGGCATTTTCCAATGCATTGACCTTCGTACAAATATCATCATCTACAAATTCCTCACATGTTTTCATATGATGATACGGTGATTCTATATATTCATATACTATCTCGTCCTCATCATCATAAAAAAATCATTAGAGGAATGGGAAAGTATTCAGTCTCGGTCATAGTTTCCTTCAAAGAATTTGTTGGGTTGACATATGAAAGGATTTATGGTGATATCAATAGTTGAATGTTGAGGGCATAATTCGGAGGTGATTGAGAAATAATTGTATTTGACATGGTAGCTGCTTCTTCAAGATCTTCTTGTGACATGAGATCCTCAACCTCAAAATGCTTATCTTTTAAATCTGTATTGCAATATGGTATCTCTTCACACCACGGGGAAAACATTCCTTAATTGTACTTAAATTTATCATTTTCTAAATCACAAGAGGATTTAACTTTAAGTTGTTCTTCTTCATTGCTTAAAAATTTTCATGCTCTATTTCACTCAACGTGGTTAATAATTGAGTTATTTGAGCCTCTAATCTATAGATAGATTGGGTTATAGAAATTTAATGTAACAATTCATTTTATTGATTTTGAAGAATTTTCTTTTAAAATTGTAAAGATTATTATTGATTCTCAATTACTTCTTGTTGCATGATAAGTGATATGGTATCCTCCAAAGATGTTTTGGGTAGAGCGGGTAAGAACTGATTGGATGATTGGACGGACTGATGGGTCTGCATATAGGAATGAGGGAATGAGGTTGGAAAGGTTCCACGTATTGAGAATTTTGGTGATCCCATGATTGAAAATAATTTTGAGGTTGTTGTGAGATATCGAATTGTGAGACATATGGATTCCAATGTTCATGTTTGTATGACATTTTAAAATAAAGGCAACACCTAATGCAATAAACAACCAATCAAAGCTAGACTTTAGCACTTCAATAATTTTTAGAAGTAATAAATAGGTCTCCCTTATATTCTTCTATGTTCACAATGGGTAGGATGGCAAAAGGCTTTAGTTCCTATACTCCCCTGCATCACTATGCTAGTACCAACTTAAAGTAGATGCTTACGCCCTAGCGAGTCGCCTTATTGTATCTCAGTACTTAGAACAGTGATGTCACAAACCTACAACCAGTATTTCACGATGCTAGGCTAGGGCTATATCCTATGAACCCGTGTTTGTACCCCAGTTTGGTACACCTATCCGTTGGATGATGAAATCCCGCGGGCAATCGTGCTACTCTTTTCTATTATCAGTTATTTTGAGGTCCAAGACGTTCAATTTTTGTGTGATACAAATTTTTTCGTATCCCTAATGGGTGGTCCCACTTGTTAAAGAGCTTTCTGGGCGATGAAATCCCACAAATCTCTAATAGTTTTTTTCTTTACTAATGTTGGAATGAAAAATAAATAAATACGACAATAGGTCAATCCAACCATAGCAAATATTTTATTAGAGCAGCGTGTATTTGCACAGCTCACACGACTTTATGCTTCTAGTTCTAGGGCGGAGAGGATAGGATCCCCTTTTATATGTCAAGTTTAGAAAAATACCAACCTACAGAAAGTGTTTCCCAGTGAAGCTGTGGCCGCCCCTTCACTTAAGGGCCGAAAGAAGGAAGTGTCCCTTCACTTTGGGGGCACAAGAAGGATTGTTGAAAGAGATTTGTCGAGTTTTTAGCTTTTTGCATTTTTTGTTTGCCCTAGTTTCCGTTCTACTTTTCCTTTCTTTTTTCATTTTTCTTAATACCAGCTCTTGAATATGGGACACTCAAGTCACGGTAACAATTATGTGCTTGCTATTTATGAGAATGCAGATGATTGTTATCAAAGATTGATAGATGGCCTCCCTGTAACAGTTGAAAACAAAACTTAAAATTTTTTAACTCGTGCAAAACCTTAGTACAAGTGACAAGCATGACAGACTTGAAAAGTGATTGGTAGGACTTGTAAATATAAGACCAATTATCCGTCACAATAATACAAATCAAATGAAGTCCTGTTGTGAGCACATGCAAAACAAGTAATGTGTAAACACATAATGGGCTTACTATGGCCACATGAATTAATGTTTGTAGGCCACTAACTTTAGCTCCCAAGCATCTACTTTAGGGCTTGTAAATATAAAACAAATAAGTCCAAAATGAATGGGTGAATGGGTAAATGGGTGAATGGTCTTGACATCTCAAATGTGATGTTTCAAACCCCAAAATAGTACCCCATTTAGTTTTAGTAACCTAACATTCTATAATCATGAAGCATAACCCAAGTTTTCAACTAGAGGAATTTTGTAAGGCACAGTAACATAGAATCGCTCACTCACAACCTCGAGCACCAAACAACGGTTATTATTTGACCAAGTGTTCCTAAGATCCAAAAATAAAATTAAAAATAGTAAGAAAAAAAATCGGCTTAAAATAAATAACTCAAAATAAAAAATACCTTCGCAAGTCCCCGATAAAGGCTCTAAAAACTTGATCGATTATAAAACTGACGTCTTTAAAGACCCGCAAGTGCATGGTGTACCGTTGAGTACAAGAGAAAGTGAGGCCATATCCCAAGAGACTAATGATGCAAATTATACTTTGAACTACTAATTTTTATCTAATAACAATGAGTTTTTGTGCAGGTTTTGAAATAATGAAAAATAAAAATAAATAAAAGTACTCAAAGAGGAAACCAATGTGCGATTTTACTCCATCCGTTGTAACCATAAGATAGTACATCTAGTTAGAGCATATCACAAATTCCCGTATCGCATATCTTTGGTCGGGTATATGCATACATCATAATATGAGAAAATTAAATATTGGGAATTACTCTTGTGACAACTTATTCAACCATGGTTCAATTGATAAGGATGGCTTATGTTGTCCTTTTCATGTTCTAAACCATCTTGTAATGGTGAAACCAGATAATTTCCTTAACTTTTTGCTCCCTCGAATCCAAGCTATGGTCAAACTAAGATCGTAGAAATAAAAGTACATTAAATTGGAAAAAGAGAAAGTAACTACTCTTAACTAAACTACACTATTCTACACTAATGCTACATTGGATATAGCTTCCTCTAGCCTTGGGGAAAGGGTTTAGCTACTCATTCTTTTGATCATTGCCATATTACTATTATAACAACATAAGTAAAAGACATAAAGAAAAGAGAAATAAAAACATTTATTGATTTCAACCTTGATTTACACTCTCCAAGATGTCCCAAATCCGTGGAATTCCCCTCCTATTTGTAGAGTATAGGAAGAGTTACAAAATATCAACATAAATATAAAATCCTCTAAACAATGTTTTTTTATTATGCACAAAATGTAAGAGCTTCAAAACTTCATACTCTATGCCTTAGCCTATGCATATAATTATATGACTTGATGATCTACATCAATGCCTCTTCAATGCTCAACTTTTGGTTAACAATTATTGTGAGAATGAATTGCTAGAGTATACAAGACATTCTTCTTTGTTGAAAATCGCAAAAATGTACGACTTCTTTATCATGAAACTGATTCCTATAAATACAAGCAAAAGTACTATTAGTATCACATTTAATTAATAAATGATAAGTTAGATATAAATTTAGGAGTTGCACTCAAAAATATTACGTGTCTATCAGTCATAAATACCCTTGTTATAAAAATAGCGCAAGTTGCAACATTACGTTTTATACGAAATAACTATAACTACTACTACTATTATTACCACCACTATCACATTTACCGTCAGATATACATATTTTTCAATACAAATAATTTTCACAATAGTTAGATGTTTGTTTATGAGGAAGTTAAGAGAGAGAGAGAGAAAGAGAAAAAGAGAAAGAGAGAGAGAGAGAGAGAGAGAGATTATTATTGAAATTTTTTGTGGGTGTTTTGTAAAAGAATTTTTTTGTGGGTGATGATGAGGGGTATTATAGGGAGACAAATAAAAGAGAAGTGCTTAATGACTAGTAAGCTAGTCCAAACAAAACAACTTACTAGTTTTGGCTTACTAACAACTGCTTACTGGCTAGTAAGCCAAAAAAGAAACACCACTTTAATTGCATAATACCCCTATTAAGCATTTCAATAAGCAGTAAGCCAAAAAACAAACACCCCCTAAGTATGCCAACCCAAACACAATTTTTTTAGGTAATATTTTGGATATTTTAAATCTCTAGCGCAATCAAACGGACCCTAATAGTTTTGTTTTGCTATATGTTAAGCGACTTAGCTTTTCCGGCCTAAGAAACCCAGAAGCAGAGATCCTGAGTTCGATTCACCACCATCGTGGGCCACTTGTCAGGATTTGTTCGTGTTGAGAATAGAGGTAGTTAATCTCTCTTCTACGATAAAAACAAAACGCGAAAATCGTCAAACGAGAAATAAACTAATACGAAGAACAAATAACAAGAACCATATTTACTCGGAGGAGGGAAGTGGAAAATTCTTTTGAATGAAAACTACTCTCTGCGAACAATCCACTATAATCAAACAGGTTACAATCGATGTCTCAAGTTTCCTCGAAGCTTCAATGAATCTCTCAAACTCTAGTTTTCTCTAGGATTAATCTCACCAAAAGATAACGAAACACACTAAGTATCCCTTATATATTTGGGAGAATATTACATGAGATATGACTCAAAGTACGGATCACGAGGCAAGCAAACGTCCAAGCTTTAAACTTCTAAAACTAAGAATATGAGATCTATTCGAATAGAGACCAAAGTCTATTCGAACAGACCATGTTCTGATACTTCTATTAGAGCAGACACAAAGTCTATTTGAATAGAGAGGTCTCTGCTTCTTATGTCAGAACAGACTAAAGTTCTATTCGAACAGAACACCAAAAAATCATTCGAATGATATTTTCCTCCGTTCTTCAACCGTCGTTCGTCCCACGAACTCCAATGAACATAATTCAAGTTCATCACTCAACAGTTCGGACTTACTCGAGTTATGTATACACCGATCTCAGTTGCCGTGGATTAACCGGGCAAATAGTAATAAATTATGAATCTAGATCCTGGTAAACATAAATTAAGAAAAAAAAGGGATTGTTTTTTCGGGACGAAGGCCTAGGCCTAAGATGATGAGAGCATCCACAACAAAAAGGTCAGCTGGGTTCAAAACCACCTAAAAACCAATTCACCTTGTTTGGGTGGTTTTGGCCACGTAACAGTAAGGTACGAAGTGTTCAAAGCGGGTTTTAGCTCATCCTTAAAGGTCGGTTCAGAGACCACTAGGATAAGTTCCAAAAAGTTCAGTGCCGCACAATTTGAAACTGCGCGACACATTCCAACGCTTTAGATGATGACACGCACTTTAGAGCGGCGTGACATGTAGTGATTTGGAGAGTGTCACGTGGTTTAGAAGACTGCGACAATGTTTTCACTTGTTGCTCTGTGAATTCGGTGGCTGGAAAATAGTTCAAAACGCAAAGGTGCCAAATTGTTTGGCCATTTGAAATTAAAAAAAGGCAAAGAAAAACCCCACACTCAAAAACGACTAGGAGAAGCCAAAATTAACCGAAAGTCTGAAATAGTGAAATCCCCTCTTATCTCCCGCTCGGAATAGTTGAAGTTCTGCCTAATTTGATGTTTTGAGAGAGTAAGTTTTCTTAATCTTTGTTAAACTTACCTATCTTGATCCCCTTTTGCTCATAATATGGGTTATTTTGAGTCTAATATGTGCTAATTGAGTTTAATTTTGCTTTGTATATGTGTATGTTTTGCCTAGAATTCAAACTCAACTTAGCAATGTATAATGAAATGGTAAATAATCACGAACCCACAAGCTTTGGCTGTTGGATTGTTGGTTTGTTGAGTAATGTTGTTATTTCAAGCCTCCTTGTGATTCTTAGGCAGAATGCGGTGTTTTTGATGATGGGAGGAACTTGGTTGATGAAATGTAGATAAAAGGCGTGTTTGCACTAGACTATGCAATGTGGAATTCGCTTGTTTGATGTTTTTAGTTCTCTAAATAATATGTACTCAAATGAGAGCATGGGAGTTTAAAAAAAAAAAATTATATATTAATTTCATGGCTAATAAGAAAGATGCCATTTTGTGGATGGAATACAATGTTTTCAGCTTTAGCACAACACGGTCTTGGCGAAGAGGCCATACAAATATTTGATGACATGATGTTAGGCGGAACAAAGCCTAATAGGGTTACCTTGGTAATGATTCTCAACACTTATAGTCATTTTGGTATACTGTGAAGTAAAGTGAGATAGTTGATCTTTGTTTGTTGGTGGAGAAAATGGTAAACCGCTGGTCACAATTGTCCCTCCTTTTGGGTCAGCTATCCTACTTGGCGGGGAAGTTTATAAACATGTGGAACATCCAAATCCACTTAACTAGAAAACACTGTGCATACTAGTTATTATTACCTAGGTTCTAGTTCCATGAAGAAAGTTTTAGTACAGATTAGTTGTTGGCACCAACATTTCTTGTACTCTTAGGGCAGCTATTAATAATGCAGTAGAAGATTCTCAAATAAGCCTCTAAAGTTCTTCTCAAATAAGTTGGAGCTTAGGGGCAGATAAATATAATTAACTTGTATAGAAAGGCAATCCAGATTTTTTCCTGTACCAAAAAGATCTATCACTGGTGCACCAAAAAATCGTTACTGAACTTATTGGAGGTAGATAACGTGCATTAAAAAATCTTCACCCCCTAGGTGATGAGATATTGACTTGGCAATGCACTTAGAAGCTGGCTTTAGGGTTGGCACAAGGTTTAGCTAGGTACATAACTAGATTATGAGGTGTTTAAAACTTCATGTTTGCCTTGTTTGGGAGAATAATTTTTAATAGGATTTGTTTGGTCTTCCTTCTTTCTTCTGACTTCTGCTTAATGGAGAAGCCTCAGATCCCCTCTGTTTTGTCTGTGGAGGAGGCAGCCAACAACAAAAGAAGCCTCCTATTGATGCCCATTATCTAAACGTAGTTTTCTAATCTTAAATGAGTCCTCGCTATTTTGGTTCGAAAAGGATGACACCTTTGTTGGAGTATATGTGTGCATCTACACATATACTACTTTAGTCCCACATTGAGTAAGAATAGAAGTAGTTTAGAGAGCCCCTATTATATAAAGGGAGTCTAAGATGTAATCTAATGATCAACTTAAGAGTGAATAATATTTCTCCTCTTATTTATTTTTACATGGTATCAGAGCGGTTGCGTTCTTAAAGGCAACCTAATGTTTCTCGATTCTGCTGTAGCAGCTATTGCCACCGCCGGATTACTCGTGACATCCTCTAATATCTTTTTGGTTTCGTTTTCTACCTGATTATTTAATTCCGTAGTAATCTTCTTTCTCTTTGTTTAGTTTTTTTTTATCTTCTTTGGGTTACTGTTCACCGCAAACTTGCTTCCGATTCACAGTTTCAGTTGTTGAGTTTTATCTCTCTGCCATTTACCCTAAATCACCGTGAACTTTCTCTGCCATCAAAAGTTAGGGTTTGAAGCTAAATCAGATCCGAAGGTTTGAAGCTAAATCAGATCCGAAGGTTTGAAGCTAAATCTGAGCAACTTCAGATTTGTTTTCCAATGGTGATTTTAACTGTTGGTGTTTGAGATTCATCTCATCTGCTGGACATAGACATATTACTGCCTCCAATCTTCTAATCCTTCTTTGAGTATTCATCTAGAATGGTTGTTTTCCCTCTCCCTAATTATGTTACAGTTGACTAAGGAGAACTGGGTTCTGCTTGTGACTGATCTAATTGTAGTTGGAGTATATGATATAAAAGCTTCAATTGGATTCTCCACTCATCCTGTAGAGTCGATTGAGTTAGTAGTAAATTTAGGAATTGCACAAAATTCAACAAATAGGTTTACAAGTCAATTTGGTTGGCTTTCTAATTTTATAAATGGCTGTTTCATGTAATTATCAGAGGTTTATTGCTATAGATTTAGTCACATTTTCTATTTCCTTTTAGTTTATGGCGTGCTTGATGGGAGCAATTGTGGTTCAATCAACCATATCAATAGCAGAGAAGGAAAGTTTTGAAAGGCATTTAGCCACTTTTACATCTTGTCGTGTAACACAAAGCTGTAACCTTGTGGCAAGTTTCAGCAGACGATTTTCTACATTTGGTGTAAACCCTGCACCGTTTCTCAGCAAGAGGTTTGGTTTCTCAATCTTTGGATATTATTTAGTGCTTTTGGCCTTCTATCTGTGGATACAAATGCATCAAGTTGCATTGCATTCACTTGCAACAAAATGCAATAGGAACTGATTGGTCCGCAGACTTCGCTCCATGCAAGATAGTCCTTTTATTTACGTTAGGCTACACATTTATATCCGCCAACATCCACCAATATTCTTTGATATTTCAACGTTTCGTGGGCAATATTAATTCTCTCAAAATAAACAAGTTCGATTACCGGTTTCCTATATTTGATGTTTTTCACCTATAAAATCTAGAGAATTTTGTGAAAATGGCTGTCATTAAATCTTGATAACTGTGTTTGAGCTAGCTTCCGCTTCATCTTATTTTGTTAATAATTTATTTGTATTCTTCACCAGTTGCGAGACAAAGAGACATGGTTGGAGCATCATAGCCTTTGCACTAGACACTGGTGGAAGTCCAGGAACTCCTGAAAGAGGAGGCCAAAACAGCCTTAATGGTGAAAATGGTGGTCTAGGTCAGACTCGATTGGGACGGATAGTTGGTGGTGGTGGAAAGAAGTTATTGGCGAAATTGAATGAAGCTAGAAAGAACTTCCCCATGAAAATATTTCTCCTCCTATTGGGTTTTTACACTGCAAATGCATTGGCTACTATTCTTGGACAAACGGGTGACTGGGACGTACTTGTTGCTGGTGTTGTGGTTGCTGCTATTGAGGGGATTGGAATGCTCATGTACAAAAAGAACGGCCCCTCAATATTTAATGGACGTTTTAAGCCTTTCATGGTTTTGGTTAATTACTGGAAAGCTGGTGTTTGTTTGGGTCTTTTTGTGGACGCTTTCAAACTGGGGAGCTGAAGATTGTAAGTGTCTGTGGAGATTTCAAGTTAACTTATCAAATTAATTCTGAGGATGACATCTTATTGCTATGATGAAAATATTTCGGGTAAATATTTGTCCAGATGAGTAATCTACAGAAGTCACACGAGGTTTCCGTGTGATAAAGCTCGGGTTCAATTTTTTGGTTCATAGATCTAAGTAAAACTGCAAATATGACAATCTGAAGTTGAGCCAATATGGCGAGGCAGTCGTGTGAGTTTTAGCTAGGCCAATTTATGAACAAGTAACATTCAGGTAGTGGATACTTCATAACACCATTGAGTGTGTGCTCCGTTGAATTATGTTCGTTCAATGGAGAGTGTCTTCCTTTTCAGTCTTTGTAAACAAAATGATATGGCATTCTTGGATTCTAATATCAATAATATCTTTCATAATTCCAAATATCAAAATTTCAAGTTATTTTGTTGATACTTGGAATTATCTACGACTAAGATTGGTGTCTTATGTGACGAGTTACTTATGTTAGGTGACTCATATAATTCTGCTCTTTTTCTGCATGGTCAAATATATTTCAGGGTCGTAGATGATGCAATGTTTAGTTTCATGCATAGATGAAAATATCGAAACCAACGATTTTATCAACCCTTCACCATTCTAATTTTATCATGATATTTTGATTTTATCACGATATTTTAGTCACTCAATATTTTAATCCTTAAAGGAAAGAACTGGTTTATACCAAAAAAATCTGTATTTATCGATGATATTTTTGGTATTTTGATGTTTAAAACGATAAATTGTAATGTTATTTAAAACGAGTGGAGATGTGAAGAAAATATTGTAGTAGCCTACTCGCAGCCTTCTACTTGCAGCCTTCTACCCGAAGCCTTCTTCTACTCGAAGCCTTCTACTTGCAGCCTTCTACTCGTAGCCTTCTACTTGCAGCCTTCTACTCGAAGCCTCGAGAACAGACTCCACACATCGCAGCAGAAACACTTTGACCATAGCTGCACATGGTCAAAGTATGACGGGACAGGCAGCTATCACATCAGACATGTTCGGTGTCCATACCCTTGTCAGTACAGACATGCCCGGCGCCCATACTTGCTCCAAAATATCCTGACAGTAATCATGTAGCCTGACCAACACTTGGTGACTCAGCTTCCTATACTTCTATAAATAGGAGAGATGGGAAACCAAGTGGGGGTTGGGAGGTCTCCCCTCTGAGCTCTTGCATTTTACCTTCGACCACCTTGTAAAGACCAGTACTCGAACCTTCAATTACTCATCAGTAATATAATCTCTCTTAAAAATCCTCATTCGGAGGTCGTAGAGCGCCACATTCGGGCCTCTACGCAAGTATATTGTCTATTGATTTTCTGCATTCTAGATTATATGCTTGAATCCTCTGATTAAGGATAAACCCCGTGGTGTAAGAGCCGACTTCCCCTCCGAAAGAAGTCAGGCCCCTACATTTGGCACCGTCTGTGCTTCCCACCCTACCAGTCACCTTCTCATCTTCCCCTACTTTTATTTTCAACTTCAGCAGATAATCCTCAATGTCACCCATCCTCCGTTCCAGATTCTTTCCACGCCGACAACTCCGTTAACGGGAGTGGCCGCCCAAATAGCCTTCTTTCACAACACAGAATAATCAAAACGCAGTTTTTCCACCCCAAATTCATCTCCTATTTTCAATGAATTTCTTGGTTTACCCCAGGTATCTCGTCTACCCTCGCCCTGACTGATACTTGGGGGCGACCTTGAATTGCTCAAGTTTCCAACATTCGGGCAAACTTGAGGGGCAAGGATGGTCGAACGACCGGACCCTCGGGAATGGGTTGGAGGAGATCAGTTAATTTTCGGGTTTCCTCTAGGTATCACGTCCCCTCGGCCTGACTAATACTTAGACTTCGATCATACTACAGTCAATCAAGCAGATCAAACTTCTACTTCAAACAGATCAAACTTTTACTTCAAACATATCAGACTTCTACCTTCGACAGCCTACTCGAAGGTGTCGAAGCCTACTCAAACAAATCAAACTTCTACTTCAAACAGATCAAACTTTTACTTTAAACAGATCAAACTTTTACTTTAAACAGATCAGACTTCTACCTTCGACAGCCTACTCGATGGTGTCGAAGCCTAATCAAACAGATCAAACTTCTACTTCAAACAGATCAGACTTTTATCTTCGACAGCCTACTCAAACAAATCAAACTTCTAATTCAAACAGATCAAAATTTTACTTCAAATAGATCAAACTTCTACCTTCGACAACCTACTCGAAGGTGTCGAAGCCTACTCAATCAAATCAAACTTCTACTTCAAACAGATCAAACTTTTACTTCAAACAGATAAAACTTTTACTTCAAATAGATCAAACTTCTACCTTCGACAGCCTACTCGAAGGTGTCGAAGCCTAATCAAACAAATCAAACTTCTACTTCAAACAAATCAAATTTTTAGTTCAAACAGATCAGACTTCTACCGTCGACAGCCTACTCGAAGGTGTCGAAGCCTAATCAAACAAATTAAACTTCTACTTCAAACAGATCAGACTTCTACCTTCGACAGCCTACTCGAAGGTGTCGAAGCCTACTCAAACAAATCAAGCTTCTACTTTAATCAGATCAAACTTCTACTTCAGATCAGCCTTCTACCTCGACAGTCCAGTCTTCTACTTCAGATCAGCCTTCTACCTCGACAGTTCAGGCTTCTACTTCAGATCAACCTTCTATCTCGACAGTTCAGACTTCTACTTCAGATCAACCTTCTATCTCGACAGTTCAGACTTCTACTGCAGATCAGCCTTCTGCCTCGATAGTTCAGACTTCTACTTCAGATCAGCCTTCTGCCTCAACAGTTCAGACTTCTACTTCAGATCAGCCTTTTACCTCAACAGTTCAGACTTCTACTGCATATCAGCCTTCTAACTCGACAGTTCATATTTCTACTTCAGATCAGCCTTCTACCTCGACAGTTCAGACTTCTACTTCAGATCAGCCTTCTACCTCGGCAGTTCAGACTTCTACTTCAGATCAACCTTCTACCTTGCCAGTTCAGACTTCTACTTCAGATCAGCCTTCTACCTTGGCAGTTCAGACTTCTACTTCAGATCAGCCTTCTACCTCGGCAGTTCAGACTTCTACTTCAGATCAGCCTCCTACCTCGGCAGTTCAGACTTCTACTTCAGATCAGCCTCCTACCTCGGCAGTTCAGACTTCTACTTCAGATCAGCCTCCTACCTCGGCAGTTCAGACTTCTACTTCAGATCAGCCTTCTACCACGCCAGTTCAGACTTCTACTTCAGATCAGCCTTCTACCTCGACAGTTCAGACTTCTACTTTAGATCAGCCTTCTAACTCGACAGTTCAGACTTCTACTTCAGATCAGCCTTCTACCTTGATAGTTCAAACTTCTACTTCAAATCAGCCTTCTACCTCGGCAGTTTAGACTTCTACTTCAGATCAGCCTTCTACCTCGGAAGTTTAGACTTCTACTTCAGATCACCTTCTACCTCGCCAGTTCAGACTTCTACTTCAGATCAAACTTCTACCTCGACATATCAACCTTCTACCTCAACAGCTTAGACTTCTACTTCACCAAGCTCATACTTCTACTTTGCCAGCTCAAACTTCAACATCGACATATCACACTTTTTGCTTTGCCAAGTTCAGACTTCTACTTCGAAAGGTCAGATACTTTACCAAGTTTAGACGTACAACTCAAACAAAAAACACAAATACCCTTCTATATCCATCTAAACACAGATCAAGCCAGCAAGAAGCCCCAGTGTATCATCGGGACACTTCTCCTCGCTCCTAGCCGCAGTAGCTCCAGCCCCACCATCACTTCCACAAATGATTCCAGCAAAAACAAGCGGTGGCCGCGAAATAGACCTATCATTTGAATAACCCCCCACCAACATTTCTTTATTACCAGAAATCCAAAAGTCAAGCCGCTCAACTTCCAACGCCAAACAGTTTTCTCAGCAAAGGCCTTTACAACTATTTTCGAGACCTTCGTTGAGAGGGTGAGAATATAGTAGCCTACTTGCAGCCTTCTACTCAAAGCCTTCTACTTGCAGCCTTCTAATCGAAGCCTACTTTTACTCGAAGCTTTCTACTTGCAGCCTTCTACTTACAGCCTTCTACTTGCAGCCTTCTACTTGAAACCTTCTACTTGCAGCCTTCTACTCGAAGCCTCAAGAATAGAATCCACACATCGCAGCAGAAACACTTTGACCATAGCTGCACATGGTTGAAGTATGACGGGACAGGTAGCTATCACATCAGGCATGTTCGGCGTCCATACCCTTGTAAGTACAGACATGTCGAGCGCCCATACTTTCTCCAGAATATCCTGACATTAATCATGTAGCCTTACCCACACTAGGTGACTCAGCATCCTATACTTCTATAAATAGGAGAGATGGGAAACCAAGTGGGGGTTGCGAGGTCTCCCCTCTGAGCTCTTGCATTTTACCTTCGACCACCCTGTAAAGGCCAGTACTCAAACCTTCAATTACTCATCAGTAATATAAACTTTCTTAAAAATCCTCATTCGGAGGTCGTAGAGCGCCACATTCGGGCCTCTACGCAAGTATATTGTCTATTGATTTTCTGCATTCTAGATTATATGCTTGAATCCTCCGATTAAGGATAAATCCCGTGGTGTAAGAGCCGACTTCTCCTCTGAAAGAAGTCAGGCCCCTACAAATATAACAAAGTATTTAGAAAAATTTCCAAGCAAGAGTGGATGAGTCTCAAAAAATATGTGAGCCTGGAAAAAAATAATAAAAATAAAATGTGAAGGAATATGAGATAATCATTATTTATTGAGATAACCATTATTTATTACAACTTGGTATAAGCAATTTAATTACAAATTTCAACTTGAAGTCTAAGAATTGTTTCATAAAGTTATTGATAAACTAATACATATATGAGTGGCGCGGCTCATCAAATTCATTATTTTTCGACTGTTGATTTGCGTTAGAAACATTCCAGCAATGCTCCTCCCACGTCAAATGCTTAAAATAGAGATCTCAATTTCTTATGAGGTTCTCGTACTCTTGTTATAGCGAAGAAGACATAATACCCAGGGGAGGGCAACCGTTTACAGCGATTACTCCAGCTCTTCTTCTTTGTGTGTAATTTAGTCTCGAAGATTGGAATGACTCTTCAGGAACATATCCATACTCGGAGGATAGGTCAACGTACAGATGTTCGTTTCCAAAGAAACCTCTAGACAAACAGATTTACTAAACATCGAAGGGGAAAGGATGTGGGAAGTTGCTCATACCATCAAAGTGCGATGAAAGGGAACCTGTATCATAACTCCCATGAGAAGAATCTTTGCCAAATCTTTGTGATCTCCCAATTCGACCTTGTCGATTTCCCGAATTAGTTGATCTTTGACGGGAACCATGATCAGAATCTTGAGTAGCATGGTCAAAGTCAGCCTCTATGCAAAAAGAAACATAACCCTCATGACTCGAGGAGTAAACACTTTTAACATGATTACCTATTCCTCGACTAGTGCTACCGGAGTTACTGCCTGGATTACCAATATTATAACATCCTCCGGTACCATCACCATTGCCACCGTCATCATCATCGTCATTGTCATCGTTATCTTTACTTATAGTCTCATCTGGTTCTTAAGTCAGATCAAGGTCGAAATCAACTACCGAATGTAGTTGTATACGCAATATTGGACCGTGTTCATTATCTACTACAGGAGCTCGCTCTAAGATCAATGATTTTATACTCATTTTGTCGACGATGTATGGGTCTAGTCCACCTTTTGCAGTATCCATAACTCTGTGCGCCTCGAAAATGTTCTCTCTAACCCATTCATACATTGGGCTAACTTCTTCGTCTCCTTGAATCATAAAGATATTCGACAAGTCAATAGGGCCATTTGTTGTATTGGGTGCTTCCAAATACTTCTCCATGAGGCGTAAGTTGTAGTGGACCCTTACGAGCTTGTGGAGTCTTTTGTGTACTAGCTTATTCCTCTGCTTAGTATGTATAAGACTGAACGTACTCCAATTTCATTCGCATCCCGAAGAAGAAACTACCTGTGATAAAATCCTGATAGCTAGCTTCCTCAAATTTGAGGCAGACGTCCCATACATGATCCATCAATCACCTAAAATGTCATATTCATGTTAGACATATAAATCAAAATATGTTTATTTAATTAAACTTATCAAGGTGACGAACTATGTTTGAATGTTTACCTGCACTAGTAATTTTTCGTCCAGCAATTGCAGCTAGCGGTTCCAAATGACTATTGTGCATCGTAAAATGTTCTCAACTGTATATTTTGTAAATTTTAAATCAAATAATTTACTATATACTCGTTTATTATGTAATGATAAACTGAATTATACATGTTCTCACCTCGGCTAAAATTTGAGCTTGTACATACCCATCAGCAAAAGACATTAACTGTCGTACCACATCAGTCATGGCTTTAAGTAGATTTACACGTGTACCAAGCCCATCTCCCTCATATTGGTGCCCAGGATTCAAGTATAATGTTGATACAAAGATAAAGTATCATAATATCAATTGATAATGTTGAATAAATAATTAAAAGATAATCCCTTTTGTTGTAAAAATGATTTACCATCTTTATGTAGAGGGTGCAAAAGTTGATCCGTCCATCGACGTTTTATGATATTCAGAATCCATTGTGGGCAACGAACCTTATCTTTGTCATCATCTCCATATCTTGGTACACCACGGGCATTGTAGGCCTTTTATTACCATCCATCAATCTGAGGCACTTGTATATTAGCTTCAATATCATTATAGTTTGAATGGCGATTTTCCAAAATTCTGAATCATCGTTAATGTCGACAACGAATCTAGCTTCATTATTGCTTAAGTGTTTGTAGTTAAGCCAGTTCTCAGAGGTAAACATATGTCGAAGACCATCTTTCTTATCGTGAAGGCTTTTTAATGCGATATAATTTGTAGCAAATCTCGTAGGGGCTAGTTTTACAATGTCACCACCACATTTTTCTCTCATCATTGCAAAAACACTAAATTCTAATTAAGAAAATTAGGACTTGAAAATGATTTTAGGAAAGTTGAATATTAAGTAAATTAATTTTAATTTCTTACCAGTTATTGTTGCAAATGTATTTTGTGATCTTGCTTGCTCTTGACACCACGCTCTTTACAACTGCTGACTTTCCTATGTCTTTTAGAATCAAATCTATACAATAACATGCACACGAAGCCCAATATATTTTGTAATTTGGATCATCCATTAACATCTTTCCTGCCTTCTTAAAACCTGAGCTTTGATCTGTCACAATTTGCACGATGTTATTCTTTCCCACTTCATCGATGGCATCCTTGAAAAAACCTAAAAGATACTTGTGATATTGAGATTTATCAGAAGCATCAACTGACTTTAGGAATACCATTTTCCCATTACAGTATATCATATAAGGGACATTTTAGCAGTTCCCGTTCATCCATCACTCATTATGGCTACTTCGTATGTCTCCCAATTCTTACGTTCATTTGCAACGTGTTTGTCTATTTATTCATTTATCTCATCCAAGTAAGGATTCATTACCTCATAGACACTGGGAATTTTCAAGTTTTCTCCAAGCTTTCCCCTAATTCAAAAGTATGTTTTGTAAAAGGGTTTTTGATTAACCCGTGTGGAGAATTTCCCGAGTAATGAACCATACGGGAAAATGCACTTTTAAATTTTTGCAACATACTTTCCTTATGATATGTTTGCGCAAGTGTCGGTTGCTTGGAGCCTTCACTTTGAGCGTACGGGTTAACCTAGGTATTATCTAAGCATAGTCTTCGACGTTTGTTTGTCGATAAGTTGTTGTGCTCCTTGCAAGCCTACCCCGTTGCGAACTTTGACTAATTTCTCTTGTGCTTCTTCTTGATGGTTCCCCACGCTCACAAGCAGATCATCCAAAATCAATCACGAGTTTGATGAAATTGTTGATCCTCATCCCATTGTTTAGCTATGTGTTCATTACGGGACTGTCTCAGCGTTTGGTGTAAATTAGTATCCTCATCACGACCATACATTTTTTCTTCCTCCAAAATTTGAACATCTTCTTCATCAAAATTTAATTGTGCATTTCGACACATTGCATCATTCACGACTTTCCTTCTTTTAACCTTTAGTAAGGTTTTATTTCTGGTTTCTTTGATAAATATGTCATGATATCTTGTAACTTCAAGTGGTGCTTTATCGCACCACGTAGCATTTTTACCATTAAAAACTAAATTGCATTTCATCCTCGATATTCCCCTACCTTTTATTTCTTTATCATAATAATTACATTTTGTACCATTTGGTCCAAACATGGTACAATGTTCCCACGCATCATCTTTTCCACGAACCATCTGCGAGTAATATATGATAACTTAGGTTAATTAGTTTATAAACAAATAAGCAAACTTCAACTGAAGGTTGAGTACTCCCGTGCCTTCGTCCTTTTTTAATTAGAATAATGACTCGTCAATTAGCTGGGTTTCATTCCTAATCATGGCGATCTCACAGCACACCTGTATCCAGGTTCATTCAATATTACTAGACTCTTAATCATGGCAAGTTCAAATATATATTATATTGTTTTATGTATTTCAACGGTGCAATATTTTATTATATTTTAATAATTTAAATAACATATAATATATAATATGTATATGTCATAATGTTATTAAGCTCTTAATCATGGCAATTTCAAATATTATTCTATTTTAACAAGGCATCATAAATCATTTTGTAATAAATTTACCATTATATAGGATATGCTAACAAATATATATAGTATATTTAGTTATTTATACAAATTTACTATATTCGGAAAAAAATAGCTTAACTTAAAAATTAATTTGTATTTGAGTGGTTAAAATAGATGGTACCCTGATTTCAAAACTCCAATAAATTATCTTTATCGTAGACTTACTGCTCAAACCCGGCCGCCAAATTCCGATTTAGAATGAAACGTCGTTCGAACACTAAATATTGAATGGAAATTTGGGATACTTCAATATCCAAATTTTGTAACTTACGAAAAATTATGCTACTCTCACATAGGCCATAACTTAGAGTCTCAGACTCACTAACTTGCTCAATTGCTTGTGAATTGTGAATTTGTGATACATCCTGAAACCTTATATTTATATATAATTTATTAAAGGGATATAATATAGTATCTATATAAGAGATGGAGATGAGAAGGAGGCCATACGACCCATACCTATATGCTATAAGCCTAAATGTTTCTTTACCATTTTTCTTTTTTGTTTCATAGTTTCATTTAAAAGATCATCTGACAATGTTTGTTTTTATATAGTATTCATAAAAGAGATGGAGATGAGGACGAGGCCATACAGCCCATACCTATATGCTATAGCCTATATGTCTATTTACTTTTTTTCTTCTTTGTTTCATAGTTTCATTGAGAATAATCATTTTCTGATAATGTTCATTTTTTATATAGTATTTATAAAAGATATGGATAAGAGGTGGAGATGAGGACGATGCTATACGGCCCATACCTATATGTTATAGCCTATATGTCTCTTTACTTCTTTTCTTCTTTGTTTCATAGTTTAATTGAGAAGAATAATTTTCTGATAATGTTTGTTTTTTATATAGTATTCATAAAAGAGATGGATAAAAGATGGAGACGAGGAGGAGACCATACCTATATGATATATGTCTCTTTACTTTTTTAGGCCTTAGAGCATATGCAGTAACAAGGTCGGTTTCTTAACTGAAGGCAACTGACCCTCTTTTTCTCTAACCAACCACCCAGCAGTAAGGTCATACCTATATGTCTCTTTAGTTTTTCTAGCCTTTAAAGGCATCAACTATGTAAGGTTATAAGTTATTTCTTATAAGAGAAGAATCATTTTCTCGACAATGTTTATATTTTAGCCTTTTAGTCTTCAGATATGAGACCATCTCCTTTGAAGTATTTAAATGGATGGCTATACCTCTTTTATTATAAAATAAATCTCATACTCTTTAGGTTTTGAGAATGTTAAAAGTTAAAACCAATTATCTCTTAATACCATCAAATTATCGTGATATTTTGGTGATAAATTGATAAAATCATGATACATTAACGGTTTTATACCACAAAACTAGGCATTGGTGAACCACTGATTATATCGCAGAAATATCAAACCGACAATTTGTTTTAAAGATATTTATTGAGGTATAATCAATTTATCATGGATATTTTAATCTATGGTTTCATACAATCCTCTTTCAACCTATTATCACTTGCATCGTAGAAGGCTAATGCACCCCAACAGTATAGCCAGGGCTCATGGAAATCAACTTACCCTAGAGGTTGTGATGCCTTACATGGTCGTTCGCTCTCTACCTTTGTTCCCTAACACTACTGGATTTGTCACCACCATTAATCAACCCAAAACAAATCAAAACAAATAAAAAAGAAGAACAATTTCTTGATGGTGAATTGTGTGCCAGTCATTCCCATCTTCGTTGCTAGTGGCAGAACGTGATCAGATCATTTCCCTAATATTCAAACGAACGAAGGGGATTAAACGCAAAAACAAAATATGCCACACACTTAAATTGTCTATCTCGTCTATTCTCCCAAGCCAAATTCAAATAATTAAGTGATGGGATTTTTTATAAAATAAAATAAAATTATAAGTATCTTACAATTGGCTTAGTTAAAAGCTAACGATGTCACAAAAATGTCTATCATTTCTTTCTTCACCTCTTTTTTTGTCTATGTTCCCCTCCCCCCTAATACACACACACACACACACCACCACCACCACCACCACCACTACTTTTCATGTCTATCTTCTTGTCCAAACCAAACTCCTTTTTGGAATATTTGACTTTGGCCCCAGTAGAAACAAATTAGCGTTTGGACTCTAACTTTTCCACATATTCAATTCTAGACCCCAAAATACATTTGACAGTAAGTCAAACCAAGTGGATCAAGCTTTTTCTCCTTGTTCCATCTTTTGCCCCTCAAGTGTGTATTACATTTTTTTTTCTAAACAAAAACTAAAAATCATATAATTTTTTTTTAATTCCTCCACATTTTAACTTCATCACATGTGAGGTAATTAAAAAGAAATTCATTGATTTTCAGAGTTTAAAAAAAATAGGGTTAATTAGCTTTTAGACCTGAAATAATGACCATGAATTGCGATAACCCCCTATGGTTGTCATTTTTAGGTTTTGGACCCTAAAACACCCCAGAGTTGTTAGCTTTTTAAAAATATCAAAATTACCCTTTTAATTATGTTTTAAGTTTTAATTAGAAAATCCACGTGTTAAATAATAATCTAGTTGGAATAACCACGTGGACCTAAGAAAATCTTTGTGGACATTTCTTAGTGTCCACGTGGATTGAGCGCCAACTTCATCTTCTCCAAATCTCTACCATTAAAACTCTGAAACTAAAGATTTAAAACAGATATTACGAAACAAAGCATAAATTAAAAAATTCAAAACTAAATTAACATTCAACATTATCATTAACAAAAATCATCAACATTCAACATCATCATCAAACCCAAAAAAATGTATGTTTCCAATAAAACCCAAAACTAAACTTGGGCTTCTTCCCAAAAAAAATTCCTCCTTAAAACCCAAACTAAAAAGACCTAAAACCTAATAGAACCTCCTCCACCTCTTTTGAGTAGGAGGTTCATCATCTTCATCTTCATTTTCATCATCCGCATTATCACCATCATCATCACCACTACCACCCTCCAACAACTCTTGGTCTTCCTCAACGTCGAAGTCCTCTTCGGGACATTCGTCCGAGGTGTAGTCGTACTCGGTTGGTTGCTTCTCCCTTCACTATCACTATAATCAGTTGTTGGGGGAGTTAATGGTAAGAAATCTGACATTGCTAAGACTTGAGAAAGAAAGAGAGAGAAAAAAAAATGATGAAGGAAGATAGAGAGGTTGGAATATTGGACTTGGGGTTACAGGTTTTCAAGTTTTCAAACTGACAAACGTCAATCGATGAGTCTCTCCCTCTCTTCCTCAAGTAACCACTCTAGACACCTAGCCATAAATACCTTATTTTTTAGATTTTTCTTTTAGGAAGAATGTTAACTTTTAGACCCTGCATGTTTCGAGTAGATGCACAAGGTATTTTAGGGAATATAAAATATAATACAACTTGATTTGTAATTAATTATAATTTGTAATTTATAGATTATTTGATCAAGGCAACTGGGAAAGTTATACAAGTATACAAGGTAAGCTAAAATTTGAATTTTCTTATATACCATTTGAAACCATGTCTGATGATGAAATTTATGAGATATTTCACCTAGTAATTGAGTATGGTATGGAGTGGGATGAACCATCTAAGAGTGGGCACGAAGTGAGCCAATACAAGGGTGGTAGCTATTTTGCCTTAATTGTGCATGTAAACATTAGTTTTATAGAATTGTTGGGGTTAATTTCCACAAGGATAGACGATGAGCCTGGCCCAAATAATAATGTTCTTGTGAGGGGGGGGTGTGTGGGTTGTTATTTAGTGTAGACGGTATTTTGTATGTCGTTAATAATGATTTAGAAGTTAAGTTGATGTTTAGGCACATTGAGGAAGACCCAATTCATGGGTATTACAGAGTTTCATAGAAACAGAGGAAACACCTAAAATAGTGTCAATCCCTGTTGAAGAATCACAATTACAATTAGGATATGATAAACCAAAAATCAAGAAAAAAAAGTCTACCAGATGTTTAGAGAAGACAAGTAGGCCATTAAAAGTGCCTACTTCTAAGACTTTTAATGCAGAATCCTTAAAGAGAAAAGCAAAAACCAAATCATAAAAACCTTAGGTGAAGAAGGTTAGGGTTACTTACCTTTCTGAGGAAGAGCTTGATGATTTAATTAAAGACTATGCCAGTGAAGAAGAATTTAAAATTAAGGTGGAGGATGTAGATAATGTTGATGAGGAAGTTGCAAGATGGATAAGAGAGGAGCTTATGAGGCAGTTTAAGAATAATGAGTTTGAATACTTAACTAAGGACTCATTCTTTACAATGTGGATGTTGAAGAAGACTATCATAGTAACCATTCATCACAGGAAGGTGATGATGTTCCTATAATGGATCACATAGAAGATCATGAAGGTTTTGCTGATAATAGAGATTTTGTGATGGCTTCTTTAAACTTGTATGAGAAAGAGGATCATGAAGATGAGGAACCCTTTCTGCCACCTCAAGCACCAAGTCTATGTTGACAATTGGGATGGAGTGGCCAAATATATCTGAGTGTAGGTCATTTATGAGGAATTTTGCAATTACTCAGAGGTTCACATTTAGACAGAAGAAAAATAAAAGTAAAAGGATTAGATATGTGTGTAAAGAGAGACCAAATTGTCCTTGGTAGGTGTTCATAACTAGGTTAAATGATGGCTACACCATGATACTGTACAGAGGTACCTATTTGATGACATTGGCTTGGAATGTATCAAAGGCCTACAAAAAAATTGTAATGAAAGAAAATTTGGATAAGTCGGGAGTTGCAGAATCTGATGCATATACATGGTTAAGAAGGGAGCCATATGAATCTTGGCGTAGGCCTTACTTTGATGCTTTTACAAAGTGTGAGCATGTGACCAATAATTTCTCATAATCATTTAGCAATTGGATTGTTAAGATTAGAGATAAGCCTTTAGGCTGAATTTGATATAGATGACACTTATGTATGAAAGGAAATTGAAGGCAAGAGAGTGGGATCAGAATGGATTGGTACCTAAAGCAGTAAAGAGGATTAAGTTGTTAAAAACATACTGTCACCACTGCAGGTTAGAGGAATTTGAAAAGGATCGGTGGTTGGTCCTTAATGACAGTGGCATAAGGTGGATATTGAACTTGGAAGAACATACATGTACTTGTAATGTTTGGCAGATCACTGGATTGTATTGTATACATGCAGTGAAAGTGATTGATCAACTGAAATTTGAGTAGGTTGGGTAAGTTCTATCTTTTTTAGTTAATATGTCCTAATTATATTTTCATTGTGCCTTTTACTATTTCATAACTTTATCATGGCCTATGTAAAGATATTGTAGTCATTACCATAGGGTGGCAGCCTATGTAGCAGCATACAACCAAACTATAAATCTAACTGCAAACTCATCAGGTTAGGGAGAAGTATGTTACTTTTTCCCTTAGATTGCTGAATTATTGATTTCTATTGATTTTCATAGTATACATTTACTCTTATGAAATAGCCTACAAGAGAGATCAGACCACCACCATTGTTGAAACTAGCATAGAGACCTAGAACACTAAGGAGAAGAGAGGCAGATGAGGTAAGTGGTGTGGTGAGACAACCAAGAAGATGCAGTAAGTGTCAAGCATTTGGGCATAACAACAAAACTTGAAAAGGTTAACCTACAGAAAGGCCAAGCATGGGGAGAGGAGGAACAAAGGCATATGTTGTGGCGTATTCCGCATCTCAAACTTATGCTTTATTTTCGAACTCCATACGAGCTTTCGACCTCAATAACAGAGCTTGTGACACAATTAAAAAAAGAAAACAACGTCAGGAAACACATATAACACAAGTAACTCAACCAACACTACTCATCCCTGATGTTACTCGTGTTATTGCTTGAGAACCATCTTGTAATAGCTTATTTTGTTTCTTGGACTCAAAGCCTCATCCTCGACCTCATCAGCATATATGAAATACTAATAAAATCATATTTAATATTCCTCCGTTCGAGTCATCGCTATCGACCTCCACATCAACAATTCAATTTACGTAAGTGTACAGTTATCAATAGAGCCGTTGTACAGTAACAGAGGTGTTGTTATTTCTACCATTAAGAATCTTAATGGTCATAAAACAGTCATATTAGAAGACCTATAAATAAGACTAGAGAGCTACAGATTGAGAGAGGCAATTCTATTCAGAAGAATCCCTACTCCGAAACTCTATATATTCAGAGTACTCATTGTAATAGCTAGTATTTTTAATAATATCTCTCTCTTTTTAAAATCCTCAAGAGAGGTCATGGTTTTTAACCTATTCAAAGGTTTTTCCAGTTAAACTTTTATGTTAGTTATTATTAACGTTCTGATTATATATGGTGTAAAGGCTAAGTCTGAATCCTATAATTAAGCCATTACATTTGGCACCGTTTGTAGGAACTGAAGTTCTCAAACCCATTATCTCAGAAGCCGCTGATCATCTCCTTTCAGAATGTCACCCCGAGGTCAGACCACGCCAATAGTTTAAGCAGAAGAAAATGTCTTACTAGTAGATATGCGGGCCACCCTAAATTCTAAAGCAGAAAGACGAGATGCTTTGGAGTAACAACTGGTGAGTGTATAGGATATACTGAAGGTTCTACAGGGTCAACAAGTCGCCACCCAGAAGAACAGAGCCGTACAACCTGAGGGCTCGCAAATTTCTATTCATGACAGGATATGACCTCCTCCGAAAGGCAATCACGTAGGAGGTACGCTTCGATCTAACCATCATCAACAGGAAATGGATCCCATCCTGATTCAGGAGGCCCACCAGGAAGTAGACAGCGGCCCAACGGGAGTTAGACAAATTGAAAATCTACCTCGAAGAGTTCGAGTCCCAGCAAAAGAACGTCTAAGTGAAGGGAGTGGCGACCATAATCCTGGAGAATGATGTATCACCCGCCCGACCACCGTAACTCGGCAATACATGCCTCTGGAACATGTCGAGAGACGAATCAAAGAAATGCTCGAAGCTCAGACTTCGAATATAGGAATCCATAACAGATTACAAAAGAGCCTGATCGCACAAGAGCCATTAGATGGTGAAGTCCCCAATGGATTCCATACTCCAAAGATCCGTAAATACAAATGAACAGATCCAGTGGAGTACGTCCAGGAGTTTCATGGCGCTTTAGGCCTACATTCCATGTCCAACCAGATTCTTTGTCGGTTCTTCCCAACCAGCTTATCCGGAGATCCTTTGCGATGGTTCTACACACTACCTGAATGATCCATCACAACTTTCGAATAGCTACAAGAACACTTCGTCTAGAATTACTCACACAACAAAGACAAAGATGAGAATTTATACTACCTTTTCAGCCTTAAGCAGATGCCGGGTGAGAAGCTCGAGATGTTCACTAAGATGTTCTTGGAGTTATCTCAAAAAGTAGATCGGCTCGACTAGAAGATTACCATTTTAGCTTTCACTAATACGTTACTTGTTGATAGAAGGGCGAAGGAATACCTCACCCTCAACAAACCAACAACTCTGGAAGACATGATTAAAAAAGTCAATGGTTATTTTGACCTAGAAAGAATGGTATCTGATAAACAGAAATCCTAGAAGTTAACATTAACAGCTCGAGATCAGTTAGCCAACCATGACTTTAATCGTACTACCGATCAGGGTGGAGTTAGGAAACATATAAAATCTAACGACGAGTGACCTTGAAAGGAGAATAACTTGCCCAAACCCTGCCTTCCCAAGATGAATGTGACCATAACCAGCATTTATCTTATACTTCAGAAGGATCGGTTCTTCCACAATACACAATATCTCTAACCCATTGAGAACAAACCATATTACATTCACCACAAGGTTAGACATCATGAAACATAACACTGTTTTGCCTTACAGTGGTCATTAGAGTATATTTTTGTTGATGAACGAATGCATAAGTATATTGTAGACGTCGAAAACTACAAGAATGGGAGTTACAAACTTTCTACAGATGTCGTACAAACTGAAAAGCCGGCAAGAGAGAAAGACTTATACCATATGTCGCTCTGCCACTTTGTCGAGACTCAGATCGTCAACCAATCAAACAGAACTAAGAGACGATGGGTTAACCAATGTCATGACCTATCCATGAAAGACAAAGAAGTTTGTTTGCTTTCCGTTTCCAGCTCTCAACGAACAGGAATTTCTTTCGACGACTGTGATGTTTGTCATATCAACTATCCTCACCATGATGCATTGGTGATCATGCTGAAAATATGAAATATGATACCTCACACGATGAGGATAGATATTGGGAACACTATCGAATTAATTTTTCAAAGCACAATAGATTAGATGGGACTGGCCAAAAAATTGTAGCCCAATAACATTGATATATGTGAATTCAGCATATTTAAAGAAGAACGTGTAGAAAAAATCATACTTCCTATCACTGTAGGACCTGTGACACTCAACGTTGTCTTTTATGCTATCAATACAAAATCCTATTATTTGGGGATAATGAGGTGCTGCTGGTTACACAATATGCGAGCTATTCCATCCATCTATCATTTGGTGCTGTGATTCAAATGAAATGACGGCGTATATGAGATTTAAGGAAGTCAGAAGCTAGCTCGAGCATGTGAAAATTTTGTCGTCATTGTTCCAGAATCAATAGAGCCACAGCACGTATAACAATTATAGAAAACAACAGGAAAAGTTACAAAAAACTATACAGTATAGTATACATAAAACTATCTGCCAAGCGCATAAATAAAGAGTACGTCGAAATTAGTGGCAAAAAGCGAGGAACATACATTGACACTCTTTTGCCAACAACAAAATGAGATGTCCTCATTTAGTTCCATAAAGATAACAGTGATGTATTCACTTGAATATTTCACAAAATGTTGGGTATTGATCCCAATCTAGCTTACCGTAAGCTCAATTTAAAGGATAAAATCGAAACTGTCAAATAGAAGCAGAGAACTTTAGTACCAAGACTCCGGGAAGAAGTAAATAAAGAGATCGACAAACTCATCGAAGTTGGCTATATTAGAAAGGCCAATTACCGGGAATGGATCTCGAACATTGTGGCCATCCCAAAGAAGAACGACAAGATCAGAGTGTGCGTGGACTTCACAGACCTTAACAAGCATACTCCAAAGGACAGTTTTCCACTTCCTATCATAAACCATCTGCCCGATTCTACTGTGGGACACGAACTCCTGTTTATGATGGATGTCGCGTCAGGGTACAATCAGATACCTATGCTACCTGATGACCAAGAGAAGAGAACTTTCATTATAGAATATGGCTTATACTGTCATAAGGTTATGCCTTTTGGTTTCAAGAATACTGGAGCCACTTATCAACGATTGATGACACAAATTTTCAAAGATCACCTCGGAAATATAATGGAAGTCTACATTGATAATATATTATGTAAAAGCCTAAGAAAAGTGAACCATATTACAAAGTTGCGCACTATTTTTGAAATTCTCCGTTCCTACAAGATGAGGCTCAACCCTGAAAAGTGCCAGTTCGGGGTCCAGGCAGGAAAATTCTTGGGACACTTACTCTGTAAGAGAGGTATAGAAGCTAATCCAGATGCCATTCGCGTTTTACTGTCTATGCCTTTGCCGAAAACAAAAAAAGATGTACAAAAGTTAGCAGGCAAGATCGCCGCAATAAATCATTTTATTTTGAAGTCTTCAGATTGATGTCGATGGTTGTTCAACCTTTTACGTGAAGGGATAACAAAATAGAAGTCTAGAAAGGGTCCTGAGATCGAGTGGACGGCAGAGTGTGAAGCAGAATTTTAGGAACTCAAACTTTACTTGGGTTCACCCCCAGTGATGAGTACACCTAACAAAGGGGAATAACTCATAATATATCATGCAGTTATCGAAGAATCTTTAAGTTCTGTTTTTATTCGGCTTGATGGGAAGACAAAAAAACCTGTCTACTTCATCAGCAAAACACTCACTCCAACAGAGTCCCGGTATACCAAGATCAAGAAGTTGCTCTTAGCTCTCATGTACACATCACAAAAATTAAGACAGTATTTTTAAGCACACTCAGTTCATGTAGTGACAAATTACCCTTTACGAGAGATATTATCCAAACGAGAAAAATCCAGATGAGTACAACAATGGTCAGTCACTTTTGGCGAACATGACATCCATTTTGAAGTACGACATTTTGAAAAAGGTCAAGCAGTAGCAGACTTCCTTGCAGACTTCCCAGTAGAAGACCTTGATTGGAAGAAGACAGCGCGGATACCAATGAGGAACAATTCGAAGAAAAGTTTGAAGAAAAGTCAGACTAGATAACTCGAAAAGGATGGCGTCTTTTAACTGATGGATCTTCCAGACTTGCAGGATCAGGTATCAAAATCGTACTTATCACACCTGCTAATGGCAGGATCGAAAAAGTAGTCAGGCTCAATTTCGAAGTAACCAACAATGAGGCCGAGTATGAAGCAATGATTCACGGTCTAGATATGGCTCTAGAGATTAGAGTCTCTGAGTTATCCGTCTACACGAACTCATCACTCATTGTGAACCATTATACAGAAAAGTTCTAGAAGAAGAAAAAGATGGTCGACTGCACAGTAGCGATAGCCGACAGAATGAGAAAATTCATAAGAATTACTATCAAACATTTACCACACAGAAAAAATTGACATTTTGACTCTCTCGCGTACCTGGGTGGAATACTTGGTACGGAGGCGCATTATCTAAAGATTGAAGTATCATCCCCCCTAATATTAACATCATAAGCTCGAATTCTGTCAATACTGGGGGCTTCGAAGAAGATGAGTATGATTGGAGACGACCTTGCCTCAAGTATATTGGGACTAAAAATATATTTGACGGCGAACTCCCTACATATCACACAGAGAAGAGACGTGTACTTGATAATGTTAAGCGATATATCATGGACAACGGTTTTCTTTACAAAATTTTGGTCACCGGACCGTACCTCGAATGTTTGTCGAACAAAGAAGCTCAAAAGTTCCTACACGAACTCCATGAGAGGACTTGTGGTTTCCATGCAGCGGGACGATCTCTCGCAAATTGAGCTCTTACTCAAGGAGTCTTTTGGCCCAAAATGAAAGCTCAAGCTATTGAACTCGCAAACAACTGCGATGCCTGCAAAAGACATGGCCCCCAAATTCGAGCTCCAGCTTTGGAACTCCATTCCAGCAACATTGTTTGGCCATTTAAAAGATGGGCCCTCGACCTTGTAGGAAAATTCCCCACGACATCAGGCAAAAGGAAATACCTCCTATTAGCGATTGATTACTTCACAAAATAGGTATAAGCAGTCCCTCTGTGCCGAATATACAAAGACGGAGTCATTAAATTCATCTGGGAAACTATCATCATTAGATTTGGTTGCCCCCATCACATCAGAATCGGCAATGGACCTCAGTTCGTTGGCTCCAGAGTCACTGAATTCCTCAATCAACACAATATCATCCACTCATCTTCAAATCCATATTACCCTCAAGGAAATGGCCAGGTAGAAATAACTAATTGAACTATACTTGATGGGATCAAAAAGTGTTTGACAAAAAAAAAGGGTAATTGGGTCCAAAAATTACCACATGTTCTGTGGGCATATCGCACAATACCTCGGGTATCAACTGGATGCACGCCATTCTTACTTGCGTATCGTTCATAAACAATCATCCCCATACTATATCATCACCCAATATGCGACCATACCATGACGGACGAAGAGAATGAGTACTAGTTGGCATGTAACATGAATTGGGTCGAGGAGACTAGAGGCATAGCAATCATAAATTTGGGAAGATACCATCAAGCTCTAGCCCGATCTTACAACAAGTGCATTCCTCACAGAGAGTTTGAAATCAAAGATCTCGTCCTACAAGAAATTCCCAAACACATAAAAGATGTAAGCGTTGGGAAACTGCCCGAAAATTGGAAATGCCCTTTTGCTATTTTCGGAAAAAGTGGCCTTGGTTTTTACGATCTCGCCACTGAACATGAAGATCGAATCCCTAATCTTTGGAACACGATGAGATTGAAATTGTATCGCCGATAAAAATCCATCACAGTGTACTTTTCTACAAATTAATCTATCATCTTGTATGACGATCTTACATCAATTAAAGACTTATGTTCGATCCAAATACATCTGAGTACTTTCTACTATTTCATACAGTACTCTATCTAACACATTCCTCATACATCAATCTTACACCAATGAAATACTTGTGTTCGATTGCCCTACACTATATTTCTTTTCTAATATATCCAACAAGTACTTTTATATACAAGATGCAGATCGTTTGTTGCTTTGGCCAAACTGATCATCTATTAAATTATAGATCGTTTGTTACTTTAGCCAAACTGATCATCTATTACATTACAGATCGTTTGCTTCTTCGGCCAAATTGATCATCTATTATATTATAGATTGTTTGTTGCTTCGGCAAAATTGATCATCTATTACATTACAGATCGTTTGTTATTTCGGCCAAACTGATCATCTATTACATCACAGATCGTTTGTTACTTTGGCCAAACTGATCATCTAGTACATTATAGATTGTTTGTTGATGATCATTTATTTACATTAAAGATCGTTCGTTGCTCCGACCAAACCAATCACCTCTTACGTTACAAATCATTTATGGCTTCAACCGAACCAATCTGCCATCTATGTTCCTCTACGTTCGATAACCTCTGGGGACCATCCTATACAATAAATGTTCCTACGGTATCATTGATCTAACAAAAGGTTAGTATAAATCATTATTCTAGACATTCCTATTATCATACATTATATACGCTAGTATACATAACGCATCCTCGTAATCGTTACTCCTCACTGGAGCTATCACTCGAACCATTACCTATATTAGAAGGCCCTGCAATGTCAGGTGTATAACCCGTGTACAGCCGTTGACGCATAAACTCTGGCATTTTTCCCGTAACGATTTTCTTTCCTTCTCTAACCATACGTCGTCTCAGATTCCCAATTTTAGATACCATGGGACCTAGATACTCCACCGTATCGCCCCCATGTCGCACTGCACACATCTTCCAACTACAACGTAATAAACAAATTTGCTTTCTTTTTCCAATCCCTAGAACTCTGATGAAAAGAAGGAAATCACTGCTATCATATCTCTCTTATACACGTCATCTTCTTCAGTTTTTACCTGGTTAGACAGAATAAGTTTGCTGAGTTTAGCTTGAGCTTCCTGCAGCGAAGTCTTCAAATGCTCGTAATGCTTCTCTACTCGACGTATCTCATCCAGGACAATAGAATTTTGAGACTCCAGCACTGCCATGAACTCATCCATATGATAAATAAGAGACATTGACCCATCAAGTTTCGCTTCAAGATTCTCCCATTCTACCCTTCTTTCATCAAGATGAATCTCCACCTACAATAGGTCGGCGTCTAACATCGTATTTACATCATGCAAGTTCGTATTCTCATCCAGGTGCTCTAAGGCATTTAACTTCAACCCTTGTATGGTATGCTCTAGAGTGACCAATTTGTTCTAAGCCGCATTGATGTTTTCATTATGTCTATACACTTCATACTTAGAAGCGCGCGCTCGCGTATTATCTACCTCTGCTTTAAGCACATTCACTTGGAATTGTAAGTCTTTCACATTCCTACATTCCTCCTCTAATTCTGCCAATAGTTCTATAATTCGAACTCGAGCAGATATCAACTCCGCTCCCTGCTGGCTTGCTTGCCTCGAGCTACCTGTAAATTCAACATCTTTCTTTCTTATAATTTCTCTTAACTACTCTATCTTTCACAGTCCGTTGGCAAGATCTGCCTTTTTCATCTGTAGATCCTTGGATAATCGAGCTCCAACGTCTCACTCTTTCACCATCTCCACCTTCGTTCTTTATACTAACTCAGTAGCACATTTTAGTGCGACCTGACTCGAACTTTGCTCAGTGTTCAGTTGGTAATTTTTGGCGCATAACGCGCTACATGACTTTGAACAACTACCAATTCCACCTGTCATAATAGTTTACGTTTATAAAATTTTAATTATACCAACATATTACATCTCACAGTTAACAAGTTTAAATCAAGAACATGGTATCTAAGAAATATCGATACACTATTTCATTCATCACCACAGAGAACAAATTTTATTTATCATTAATAACAGTATACAATGATCTAATACATATACAGGGCCGGCAAAGAAAACTGAGAATGCCCTATCTTCGATTCTTCAAGGAATGAGAAGACTGCCATTTATCTCTCGAACTCTTTCTGTTCGTTAATTGCACATCTATCGGAGCGGTAAAGGTTGCCACCTCTTGCAGACATTGTTTACGCCGTGATCGGGGTATCAGGCTTTCGACCTCCTCCTCATCCTCTTCTGAAGGCAATTCCCTCGACCTCAGAAGGGGTTTGTCACCAATAATTTCTCCATCACCTTTGGTAAACCACATGTTCTCAGCCTTGGCATTCTCCACATCAAAATCCTTCCCACAACCTTTCACGAACTTCCAAAATTTGTTCTCTACCCTAGACAGTTTCCCCTATAAAATTTAATAACACTGTTTATATGACGTTCATGTTCTGTTTGAGCAGTGACTTTTGCTCGCGGCAGATATAAATGATCCTTCAATGCCATTTGTGCTCTATGCAGCCGTTAGCGCGTACCTTTCTATAATACACCTGAAGGAAGGTCTACGTTAGACAACGCCACAAGACCCCACCTCAGTTAACATTGGCAAGCGTCGAAAAACGGCATCTAAGGAAAGGCTGTTAGCGACAACGCCACAAGACCCACCCTTAGATGTAAGATAACGATTAAAGATGGATTTTTTTCATCTCCTTTTGACTCTTTAAACAACCAAAAACCAAAAAACCGCCTTTCGCGACGAGAAAGGATCCTCGTGCTAAGTACAGGACAAGGAAATGGGCAGGACCAGAAGAAGGACAAGTCTAAAGGTTTGGCAAAAGAGCAGGTCTGGTCTGGTTCTTGGGTTTCATCCCAGGTCTGACGAGAGAAATTCAAAAGAGACCCTAAACTACCTGCTGATAATCGAGAGCGACGAGTTAGAGCCCTCCTTTGCACTTAGGATATTACGCATTACAATTAACTATTTATCTGGATGTTCAAAAATAGCTCTTCTTTCTTCCTTATTCTATCTCAAAGAACCTATTCTTTTGCGGCTACCTTCTTCTAAAAAAAGCTACCTCTGTGTTTTTGAAAGGCTACGTCTTTTACTCGCCTATCGTCTTTCACTCGCCTATAGGCTTTAACCCACCTTCGGCGTACGCAAGTTTGGCTTCCAACTCAATACCTATTTTTGCGCTTCCTTTAAGCTCGTAGTTTAGGATCCTCACACCTTCGGCGTAGGCAAACCACTTCTTTCGACAACCGCGTTGCTAAAGACATTTTTTGCTGCTCGTGTTGTAATAACTCATCCTGTAACCCCTTTAATTCACCCTCTAATCGCTTTTGAACCTCTAATCGCCTTTGAACCTCTATTCGATCTTTCCTTATCCTGAAAATGCAATTCTCATAGTCCTCTGATCCTATATAAAGCCAAACGTATCAGATAAAGGTTCTAAATCACCCCATACAACAGACACACCAGCTCAAGCAAAACACTTTCTCACCTCTAAACTATGAGGATTACGTGCTTCTTGAGCTAAAAACATAACTCGAGCTGGGTCCGAAACTATGCCTCTCTACTTGAAAAACTCTTCATAAGCTTATTTTAACCCTCGTTCACTATCTACTTTGACCTCAAAATACAATGTTAGAGCTATTAACATATTTTGACACCTAGCCTTATCACTCGGGTAGATAAAACAGGTCAACTCTTTTGATTTTCAAACTAATAACCCCATTTCCTCTTCCGTCATTAATACCTCATCCCTTTTTATTTTTATCTTAGCATATCTACATTGAAGATCATATAGCTCTTCCGTCCTTATCTCATATTAAATGTTTTTAGTCGCTCTATCTCCTTCATAGAGTACACATATGTTGTTATAATACAGACATCCAAAACAAAAATGTTTCAAATCATCACTCAAACTTTAATAAATATAGAGTACTATCACTTTGATATCATACGAACTATATCAAATAAAAATACCACAGAAGGTTTAGAGATTCTTGCTGAGCTCTATGTCAGATGGAGGATCCAATGCTTTTTTAGCCGCTTGAACTGGTTCAGCACTATCTAGTGGAAACTCTAACACCTTCTTAGGAGAAACACCAGTGTCCGCCATCACTTCATTCGGAGCCTCTGAAGGGAACTCTATCTCCTTGTACCATCCGACCTGACCTAGCTCCACATCAGCTGGACTCAATCCAAAATCATAATAGAATTGGATGAATTGATCTCGTTCCATTTTAAGGGCCTCAACCGATTTCGACATCACATCCTCATGGGCCACCAGATCTGAGTAGTTTGTTGCGGGCACTGCAACCACTTTAGCCTCTTAAGCTCTCTGCTCCTTCTCCAACTTGAGCTCAGCTTCGAGCTCCTTTACACGAGCAAATTAATCTTTAAACTTCTTCAAGCGAACAGATTGAACTTCAAACCTCACTGTAAGAGCCCTAAATTCCTAGTTCTTCTGTTCCAAACACTTTTTTGCCCCTTTCAGCAGCATTGAGAACTGCCAGTACAAGTATACAGAGTTAAAATCAGCACAACATTTTTTAGTCTGAATACAAAAATAATTAAGGACTTCAAAAAAAGAGTACCGCAAAAGTATGTTCGTAATACTCCGCATCGAGCTGCTCCGGTTCCGTCCCGGCCATCAAACAGTATTTCAGCTCCAGCCCTGCCATTTTAGTTGAGGCATTAGGTTTAGTTCAAGAACTACCCTTTTCCTTATGCCTTTTTCTTTTCAGCGAGGACTTCTCGACCTCAACAAGAACAACTTCAAGATTCTCAGCCACATCGCCAGATATAGACTTTGCAATCTCTTGTACCGTGGCCTCCCCCCGGTAACAGAGGCACTCTGCTGAGTTGGCCTCACGGGCCGCCGAACATTCTGCTTGGTGCTCTGAGATACAAGAGGCAGAATGCTAAGAACATCAGCAACAGTCAAGACAACTTTTCCCTCTGCCATAACTCGTTTCTCTTGAGCTCGTTAAACCTTGAGAATTGCAGAATCAACCCTTTTATCTCTGCGGATACCTAATTCAATGAGTACCTATTTTAGCTCATCCGGATCTTGAGCAACACAGCCGAACAGGGTGGTCTTGTCCGACGTAGATAAAGTCTTGGGCACTACCAAAATAAGGAACACATCATTAAGTATTAGATTGAAGACAAGTTATAGTTTAT
Source organism: Kingdonia uniflora (assembly GCA_014058105.1). Taxonomy (NCBI): domain Eukaryota; kingdom Viridiplantae; phylum Streptophyta; class Magnoliopsida; order Ranunculales; family Circaeasteraceae; genus Kingdonia; species Kingdonia uniflora. The sequence goes on along the minus strand of JACGCM010000441.1, from coordinate 614,055 downwards.
TTGAAGATTGGTCAACATTACTTACTTAGATTATAATATCTATGATTCAGTTCGAGCGCCGGTTCATCTGGAACCTGTATGCAGTTACCTTCTACCCACACAAGGTGGTCGTTCCATGGTCTACCCGCAGATTCGAAATCAAATTTTTTTGGCCTAGCTGAATCACTATACAGGTAACCACTACTTCGGCCTTCAATATATTTCCATTTATAAGACTTTATCACATCTTCAGCTTCAAACTACTTTGCAGTCCCTTCCTTTCTCCATTTTTCATTCAATACCTCACATACCCTCATCATTTCGTAAGCATTCCCATTTAACTAGGCAGGGCAACACTATAGCACATTCATAACCCCTTTTTGAAAGAAGGTCAGAGGAATTCTAAGGCCATATACGACTTGATTCAAAAAACATAAAAACCCATCCCGCGAGCCTGATAGCCTAAGACCATTATAATATGAGAGATAAACCCCTTCACCAATCCCTCTATCCTTCTTCCACTTTGCCAGGCATGAGACTTAGTAGTAGACAGCCTCATCCCCTTTACCGGGGATATAGGCCCAAAGCCATAAACTTTTCTTTTCCATATAACTTCTTCATTCTCCCTGTAATTTCTTTTTATATTTCAAGTATTATTTCCCTTCATCTACCCCCTATGGGTATATCACAAGGACTTTCTCCCTCTCTGATATATTCTCCCTTTCTATCACCTCCTCAATCTTATTGGGTTCCTCACCCTCTATGCTTCTCTCACCACTTTTTACAATTTCCTCCATCATACTACACTTGTCCCTCCTCCCCGACGATGATGTTTCCTCAGAACTGGACGATATTACAAATTTACTGGTGGGAATACTAGGTTTAGACCGCATATCAAACCTACAATATATAATAATATATTTTTTGTCATTTTCTTTACATTACATACAGACAAAATAAACCCACCTTCTACCCAGTCAACACGTCTATTTTACAAATTCCCAACAAAAGCAAAAATCATTCATTTGAAATTTCCCCCTTCATCCCCAAATACATATTTTTTCCCTCTAACAATCTATTCATATACCTAAACTCATATTCCCCATTTTTATTTAAGCACCCCAAAACCCCTACATTATCAAGTACACATATCAAACCAGTTACTACACATATCAAACAGATTACTACAAATATCATACTGATTACTAAACAAATCAACCAGACAGAGCTTTATATTACCAACCTGTACTTGAAAAATAACAATCCCCTGCTTTACCCAAGCATCTTTTCGAGAATGAACGCTCCCGTCGCTTCTTAGACAGTTTCTTGTCACCTGATGAAGATTTCTTTCTCAAATCGCACTCAGTACTCAAATGATTTCTCTCCTTGGAAATAAGATTGACACAACTTTTTTTCCTCTCTGAAACTGTTAATAATTTATGAGGGAGAAAGTGACGCATTTTTATACTCTCCCTCGGTTTGTGAAATGACGGCTCCTTCTGACACGCATCAGCCATCCCTATTGTCTCTACAGGCACGTCTTTTCAGTTGATGGCATCATCATGAGTTCTGTGATAATATCTACTGTCATCATGTCTATCCATATTGTCTGCCATTACACGATTCTGCACCTCTTCCTCAAGTACAGTACAAACGATCAATCACCTTACTTTAATATCCTGCCAAGATCGTACAACTTTCCTAAAATAGATTAATATTCAAAATTCGAAAATATCAATACAGTTGTTAAAATTCTACAGCTGTCTCCCATAATATCCGTACATAAAGATTAAAACATAATACTTTATTTTTATTCAATTAGATCGAGACATCACATTTGTTTATCCTCTTAAGATCCCTCATCTTTCATTTATTTAAACCCAACCACAGAACACTAATAAATAGATTACTTATTACGAGCTCCAATGCTTTGAGATTACTGAACTTTCCAGTCATATCTAAAACAACCTCGGTAATGCGCCTCCCCGCACAGAATGACCTCCCATCTTGTTGTCCTGGCATCCTCTTCAATGATCTTATCATTTGCGAACTATCGAACAGTCAGTTCCAGCACCGTGCCACTCAATAATGACCTACGAAACACGTCGTACCAAAAAAATCAGTCATACTCTACACGCTTCCCTTCTTCATCTAGTCTAGTCATATTCAACAACCATTCCGGCAATACGACATCCAAAGGGAGTCGGCGAAAATACCGCTTACGAAGTTCAGCAACCTTGATATGAAAGTGACTATCTGCTGCCTGATGAGCATACTGAGCACGAGTTCTCACCATGGATAAACTCACCACCTCTACAGGAAAATTATCCCTGCAGAAGATGCAAATCAAAACATCCAAGATTCATAATTTTATTACCGCCAGGAAGATCTTTGCAAATATCACCCCACTAATTTGGACAAAGGATATATTGTTTAAAGAAAGTTAACGGAATAGTAGAATATCAACATCAAATGTAGAATATTGTGACAGGTCATTCTTTCTATAGTATGAAATATCTCCTCCAATTTTGTACGAGAAAATATACAAAAGGGCAACATACAAGATCACGCAAATCCAGCAGTAGCACCTACAAATCAATGCCCACCCTTTCTCACTGTTTGGAAAACTCTGTCGCCCAATTCGAGTATACAGATTGAAAAAAACAATATCTAACTACTTCTTCGAACTCCTCTCTCATTCAACCCCCGCTATAACTACCATTTACTCTCGTACACACGGAACTCCTTCCAGCTCGATTTTTCCTATCTTACCCCATAATATCTAACTCCTATTTTGTAAACAGCAAACTACACAAACAAGTTAGTGACAAAGAATCATGACCTCAGAACGAAGTTATTTCATTAATTCAAAATTTTCTTTTCAGGATACTTTACAATAACAAAATGTCCCCAATAATTATAACAGATTGCATCACAAAGTTATAGTTTGAATTACTTTTCAGGAATTAGCAGAGAAGATGATGAAAAACTAAAACAACTTCCAAACCCTGATCCCATACTACAAGATCCAAGAAATAGTCAGAACTAGAAATTACAAATGAAAGATCTTCTTTAGAGCCAAAATCTATGGTCCATGGAAAAAAATGATCATATGCATCCTCGCACCTCTTCCACCATAACCCCACCCCGCATGCTAGAGACAGACGGAAGGTTTTACCTTTTAAAAAGAACCCATTCACTAGCAGGATACCACTGAGACTCCCTCAAACGAATGCCTATCGCTTCATCTTCAGTTATAATAGCCTCCTCCATCAGCAAACAAAGCCCATTTGGGCGCTCTACCTCAGATGTCAGGAAATAGTATAATCGCGCCATATGATAATAATCATCACCCACCTCCATCACTTCTTCATATGATATGCGGTGATAGATAGGCCACAAATGAATCGGTGTTGGCAAATGCAGAGGTTGGTATCAAAAGTATCGGATACATAATTCTTCCATCTTTCTACGAATCGTAGACTCCTGAGATTAGTTCCTGGTAGTCACCATACTCTCAACAGTCAATAATTCATAACAGTCAAACATGGACAAGAAGAGAGTCAGAGACGAAGACTTGATTCCTCACTCTCACTTTCGAATGCCTTTTATACTATTATCAAGATTTAAAATATACTCTTTAGATTCCCAATGATAGAAGGAATTTCTATGCCAATAAACTTTGACTAGAACCATTGGTTCTGGAAAACCCAAAAGGCACAAACAAGATGCTTATGAATATGCATTGAAAATGATTCCCAGATTTTAACTATAGCAATAATGATACTTCTCAACTAGCACCACTCGCCCGTAAGGTTTCTCGTACTGATGGCAGAGAGGGGGTAGTTGTAGTGGCGTATTCCGTATCTCGAACATATACTTCATCTTCGAACTACATGCGTGCTTTCGACCTCAACAACAGAGCACGTAGCATAATCAAAAATAAGACAGCAACGTTAGGAATCACATACACCATGAGTTTCTCAACCAATACCACTCATCCTTGATGCTACTAGTGTTATTGCTTGAGAGCCGTCTTGTAATAGCTTATTTCGTATCTCAGACTCAAAGTCTCATCCTCGACCTCATCAGTATACATGAAATACTACTAAAATCAGATTTAATATTCTTCAGTTTGAGTCATCGCTTTCGACCTCCACATAAGCAGTTTAATTTACGCAAGTGTACAGTTATCAATAGAGCCGTTGTACAGTAATAGAGGTCAGGACATTACACCATCTGGTAAAAGAGTATCTTAGATCTACTTTGTAATGTCTACCATTAAGAATCTTAATGGTCATCAAACGATCATATTATAAGACCTATAAATAGGGCCAGAGAGCTACAAATTGAGAGAGGCAATTCTATACAGAAGAATCCCTACTCCGAAACTCCATAGATTCAGTGTGCTCATTGTAATAGCTAGCATTCCCAATAACATCTCTCACTTTCTAAAATCCTTAAGAAAGGTCGTAGTTTTTAACCTATTCAAAGGTTTTTTACGCTAAACTTTTGTGTTAGTTATTATTAGCATTCTGATTACATATGGTGTAAAGGCTAAGTCCAAATCCTGGAATTAGGCCATTACAGAATACATATTAGACACTAAATTTAGGATACCTTCAACAAGGGGGAGGGTGAGAGGAAGAGGGGGAACAGAAGAACCATTACAACCACCACAACCTTCAACTCTTATTTTAACTCAACCATCACAACAATCTCAGCCATCACAGTTATTTCAACCATCTCATTCAACTGGTCAACATTTTAAAGTACCCAGGCAAGATCCTAATGTTATAGGAGAATATGGTGAATATTGAGCCACTCAGACATCCAAAGGGTTGGCAGATTGGTTTGATGCTTCAGGGCAAGGAGAACCATTTAATATAGTGATTAACAAAGCTGCACTAGTTAGGGACCCTTAGAAAATTTGATCATTTTGTAAGATAATTTGAGTTTAACAATGGTGATGTTTAACTATTATTTGTAAGACAATGTGCCCTGTGCTTTCTTGTTTGGGTAAATAAAATATTTCAAATGTTTAACTGTCATTTTATATTATTATATTTTCTCCTTCTTCTCCACAGTCACTTTTGTAGCAAATTAAGCTACAAATTCATCTAATGACATCTCCACTGTCATTTTCACATTCTTTACAGATTGTTCTCTTATTGTATCAATTAACCAAATAAAATTATTACAGATTAAATCTTCATATTTCATAAACTTCTGCCTAAATAACTGTTGTGTCTTAGAGGTAAACATTTTTATAAGGTGATTGCACCAGGGAAATCTAACCCAAGGACAGTCTCTCACCCAATGGTTCCTTTGACCATACCCAAAATAGTCATTTGAAGTTGATGAACCTCCTTCTACTCCTTTGGCTTGATTAACAACATCTGATAACCATTAAAAGGATCCACAAATTGAGTATTGACACTTTAAGAACTTCCTTTCATAGTTATTTTTAGTGAGAGATATCATCAAACGATAACAAAAAGGTTAAAAAACGAGGGCAGTAGTCCGTCATTTTTATTTAAAAGCGAGGGGAATTGCCGTCGCTTTACCCGTCGCCGTTTGTTAGCCGCATTTTATTGCGTCGCTATTGGCCATCATTTATTAGGGCAATACGACTACTCACACCTGTCGCTAAATTGTGACAACACGAACCGTCATTTTTTCCCTAGTTAAAGAAAGCGTTAACGACTAAACCAGTCTGTCGCTTAAATGCGACTATAGTATGTTGTCGTTTTTTCCCCTCCAAAACCATGTAACTTTAGCAATTAGCGACGAAGTACCACCCTCGATTATCTAACAACGTCAGCCCCAATAGTCGCCAAAATATGACTAACCAAAATTCTCGCTTTTGCGGCTAACATTATTAAAGAGAAATGATAGCCAAAGCAGTCCTAAATATCATAAATAATTTCAAAAAAAAAAATTCCCTGTTTCATTCATTAAAAATTATTGAATAATCATTATTCAAAATATATTAGCCATCATTATTCTAAAAATTGTTAACAATACATAAGATTGGAATCAGTAATAAAACAACTTTCTCCATCCATAACCACAATCTCGGAGGCTAAGTCTTCTTTAAGCAGCTTGTTTCTCATGGAAAATAGAGACATTTTGCATTTGCATGCTCAAACTTTAAAATGCCCAAGAACTCTTGGCATATTATTTACTCTTAAAATATCAATATATCAATCACCCTCGTCATCAATAGAGAACCTGGGATAAGTACAAACAAAATATGAGGAACCACAAACATAAAATATGAATAATGTGAAAGACAATTGATTTTAATGAAATTCAGCAAGGAAGGGCTTAAAGATTTAAGTTTTTTACCTGGTCAACTAATCATGTTCATGGAAAACATTGGAGACTAGTAATGTTCCATATAAGCAAAGTCAATGAATCAAGTATTAGTCTTTTCTTCATTAAACATAGACATGAAAGTAAAAAGAAACAAATACTATCAAAAGTGGAACTTACAATTTAGAGCTGAAGAATGAAGACTAACTTTAGAGTTCAAGAGATTGACATATGCAAGCTGAGACATGTAAGCCAAGCTATAGAAAGTGAGCTCATAAATGAAATTAATAACAAAACAAAAAAAAATGGTAATGTTAGTCTCATAATTGATACACATACCTTAAATTGGTGTTTTTACCTTGCTATTCTTAAGAAGTTTGGGTTTTCAGAGATATGGTGTACTGGATTAACTGCATTCTTCCCTTATAATGATAAATGGTGGCCCATGTAGGTTCTTCAAAGCTTCAAGAGGTCTCAGGCAAAGAGATCTTCCCTCTTCGTCTGGTTGTACTTGCTAAAGAGCTTGTTAGTAGGGGTATTTCTTTGTCGGGCCTGTTTTCTGTCAAAGCTGCACAAGAGAACGCCAGATCAAAATTTTATGCTTGCTGGTAGAGAAAGAAAATTTCAAAAACTTCTAGCTCTCCCAGGCACTCTAATCTTGCATAGAGAATCGTTCATAATGTTGTTCCAACAAAGGAAAGATCCAAGGTAGAGCATTTCAAATGAGAATCATTCTCAGTGTAGGCTATAAGATAATTCTTTGGGAAACAATACTCATTTATTCTTAAACTGTTCTTATGCTCAGAATTTTTTGGCATAGATTAGCACCTTGTTTGATCTAAAGATTGATACTTGGACTTTACAAGCAATATCTAAACAAGCTAATACAGTTAGCTCCTATATATAAGATCTTTGAGTAAATGGGGATATGGCATACCTTAACTCAATTTGGATGGTCAGAAGCAAAACTCTTCATGATGGCACTGCTCCAACAATTAGAGCTGTAAAGCAGTCTATTGCGATATCTTTTCAGGAAGCTGTAACAAGGTCCAAATGGTTTATGAAAAATCTTCAATCTGACATTGTTATTTTTCACAGGCTGCGGGTTCCACTGAGATATTGGAAAGCAAAAAGAATTAGATCCTGCATTTGGGAGCTTATTGTAGTGGTAATCAAAGGATTCAAGCCCATAATGAGGCATTAAAGCACTTTAGCTAGGATCATATAATATAAAAATTAACAAAATTTCTTACTAAGAATGGTAAGATGCAGTTCCTTGTTCAGCCCTTGGTTCCTACACAAAGAATTTGATTATCTGAGTTAATTGTTTACAATTGTTCAATGCCAAACACAGAAAATAAATTAACCTTAATACAGTGATATAGTTCAAGTGATCTCCTATAGAACTTGACATCATAATTGAAGGGGTCACAAAGACTCTTAATTTTTTATACAAACAGTTGTAATATAGAAGTTAACCAATATGTTAATTTCTCTACAACAATGTAAGCGAAATCAAACTATTAAAAGAGTAGGGGGATGCACCTTATTACCACATAAAACAACTATTTTGAATCACTTCTGCAAAATAGAGTTCCAAAAATCAGTGTGAAAGGGCAAAAAAAACAAAGAGAAATAATTATCTACAGTAGTCAACATGATTATAACCATTAGAGGAATGAATCTTCACCGATTTACTTGAACAAAAGGATCTCAGTTCTAGTTGTAAAAGCACATTGATGAAAAGATTTGAGCCAACTACAAAACTCTTAATAAGAAAAACATGCATTTATTATTCATTATTGACGACAAATACCTCCAATTCACCAATGCCTTGTGAAAATTCAACCTACGCGACATCACCTCTGCTTCAAACTGCTATGCTGCCCGAAATTAGGTCTCGGGTGCTCCAACGCTTCAAAAACAATAGAGGGCAGTTAAAATAAAATATAAAAGGGTGGGTTCATCAATAATAAATACAGAGTTGGTCCAATGACCTTAGATGAATTACTAGTGTAAGGAAGAACGAAGTTAGAAGGGCGGTGATTTCTAAATTTATTTTAGGGTAGTGTCTATAATAAAAGTACTTGAAAATTTGCCTAAATATGGAATAAAATAGTGGGAAAAGGAAGGACTAAGTTAGAAAGGTATAACAATTAATCCACGTTTTCCCTTTGCTGCTTCTAAAAAAGGCTAATATCAGGGAAGAAGCCAATTAATTAATTCTTTGGCGTCATGGCAAGAACTGCCCTCTGAAGCAAATCATGTGCAAATGATCTGAAGCTAATATTACCTTAATAAGAAATCGATGACAACCATAACCAGCTCAGAGACCAATTCCAAAACCTGTAATTATGCCATCCATTAAGCATGTTTATAGCTTTTTGTACTCAGAAACTATGCCGCAACATATACCTGTACATAATTCGTGCAACCAGCATGATGAACTACAAGTTTCAATACATAGAGAAAAAAATACGAACACCTATAAGACTTAGATTAACCAGGAGTTAGTTTCTGTTCGAGGACTACTTATGATGATACTGCAATTACTAATGCTATTGATATTTATGATGGCCCCAGTGGGCTGTTCACTTCATGGCTTCAAACAATGACGGCGGTACTATAAACTTTGATCTGGAATACTTTCAATGAACTAAGCATTTTTAATTTCCTTGGCTTCTTAATCATAGTTCATTTGGAGAAATAATTTGCAAACCAAATAAATCAATTTAAGAGTAAATGGCACTTACAATTGAGCTTAAACAAAAACTCTCACTGTAGGGATCAAACGTAAGTAACCATAAATCGATATTCCCCGCATGCCCCTAATCGTGAATTACATGATCTTGATGACTCATATGCTTTTCATACTCGCAACTACAAGATTAGGGAATTTATAATCAATCACAAATCCAATGGTCATAAATTCGTGACAGGCACTCATAAATCATAACGAGAAGATCAACAATAATATTACTGATAATACGTAGTTAAAACCCATCAATTGCATAAGTAGAATAAAACCCTAGAAATCTTAGAATCTTTAAGAAAGGCTTAATAAAGATAAAAATAGCAAATAAACCCTAGATTAAAGATAAAAAATTTGAAGGTAGAGATGGATAAGTTGTAACCTGATGATAATTGAGAATATAAATTAGGCTCTTTGTTGATTAAATTACAATTTCAAGGATCAACAAAATCATTCTGTAACAAAGAGGAGAAGATAGTGAAAAATGTGAGAAGGGGATGTGAAAATAAGAATAGGGTAAGCACGCGAAAAGACGATAAAGCATGCAAAAAAATGAAGGTTGTATAGTCGCGTATTAACTACACGGCATGAAGTCGTTTCCTAAGTAGTTTTTTAGCCTTTTTGTTGTAATGTTGTATCCTTATATTGGAAGCCATTCATCATTTGATTGGGCAGCTTTGATGAGTTCATAATTGTAATGTCCCAGATTTTTGGGTCATTTTTTTTGTTTAGCATTATTACTATTATTACCTCACGATAAGTTCCGCACTTATAATCCATATATATTCCGCTTATACTCTTTCATCCAGATTGCATCCATTTAATTCCTATAGGTGGTTTTCTCCTTAGATTCCCTTTTTGTGGTTTTGGCGGTTCGGAGGTGATTCGGAGGTAGGGTGGCATTGTGGCCTTGGGAACCCATAGATAGTTTGGTAATGGTGCTTTATTAGTGTGTCTATAGTTTGGTGTGGTTCCGGTGAGCCGTTGGATTGGCCGATAGGTTTTCGAAGTTCGTCCGGGCAAATATTTTTTTTTGGCATTCCGGTGGTTTAGGCGATAGGGCGGTGTTATGAGTTGTGGAAACCCCTAAAAAGTTTGATAATGATGTTTGTGTGTTGTGTATGCGATTTGGGATGGTTCCAATGAGCCGTTGGAGTGGCCGGTGGATTTCTGGGTTCGCCCGAGGAAAAAATTATTTTTTGGGGGCTTAGGCGTTTCGGTGGCCGTGAGGCAGTGGAGGTGGCGTTTGCACCTTTAGAAACTTTGGTTAGGCTTGTAGAAGTGTTTGTGTGGTGGTGGTCTGTGGTGTCTCCAGCGAGTCCGGGGCATCCCCAGGGCCTCTTTTTTTAGTACAGGAACAGTTCTGTTCGAACAGGGTCATTTCTGTCCGAATATGATGAACAGTGTTTTCTGCACAATTCATTTTTTTCGAGCTGCTTTGTTCTGTTCGAACAGAGGCGCGTCTGCAGCTATATTTGAGCCTTTTTCCTCTCTTTTCTTCACTTCCCTTTCCTCTTTCTCTCTCTCCTCTCCCCCACTCATTCCTCCCTCCTCCAAACTCTTCATCCAACCCTCCCCATCTCGCGAGGATCCTTGCCGAGCTTCGCCGCGATCTCCTCTCCTATCCACGGTAAGTTTTCCCGATTCCTTTTTCGTTCGTTTCGCTCTAATTCGGCGTAGGTCTGATTTCTAGGTTTGGGTTTAGTGTTGTTTTCTTAAATTGATGGGTTGTTTGTTATTCTCCTTGATTGGTGTTAGGTTTTCAGCCATTCCGTGGCATTTCCGTGGATTTCGGGTTAGGTTTCCGAGTTGGATTTTCCGCCGGACTTGGATTATCGTCAGGCGAGTTTTATCATCCAAAATAACTTGATTATTATGTTGATTCATGAGTTATAGAAATGCCTAGTATAGTATACTATATATGTGATTAGGTTAGGATATCGTTATTTGCCTGGGGCACTTTACTGATTATCCATTAGCATACCTTAGACGTGAGTATTTAAGGGTTTGATAAGTTAGTAAAACCCGTTATAATGTGAGTTTAGTTACTAGATAGAGATCGTGGGCTGTGATTAGCAAGTTGAGGTTATTCTCTGTTGTCGTCGATGTGACGATGACTCCCGAGGTACCTCTTAGACTGATTTCATTGAGGGTGGTTCTCACGAGTCTTTTCTTCATCGAGTTTGAGAACAAAGGCATTTCTCAGTATGTTGCGACGCCTCAGCGTCACTATATATTTATATATGTATATAATATATTGAATATGGTACTGTTGGTTAGTTATTAGGGTGCCCAGCTTGTTTCAGGGCACTAGTAGCTAGGTTTGGCGATTAGTAGAGACTTATGAACAGCATGTGGTTAGCCGCCATTTCTCTGAGATAGTGTAGTTCTGAGACTATAGTTCTCAGCTTTTAGTTTAGCACCTTGTTTAGTTTGGATTGCTGGACTTGGTTCCAGGGTAGTCTTGGGGCGGCATAGCTTCAGTAAAACATGGCCTTCGATTCGGAGCTCGTCCTCTTTCCTGCTTTTATTTTGATTAGTCTTAGGACTAGTCTAGGTGTACTCTGTGTTCTCGAGGCCTGGTCCTTGGGCACTGTCATTGTGATTGGTGGTTGTTTGGAATGTTGGATTCCATGTGGGAGTGTGGTACCTCCTGGACTGTTATTGGTTGGTGGTGAGCAGACGACTTGTCCGTGGTGGTTGGTTGTGGATGTTGAACTTCCAATAGTTTGCCTTAGGATTGTTTGCTTATCGTGTAATGACACTTATTGTCCACATGATTCTTAGAGCTGATAGAGCTTACCCGTAAACCTTCTTTCCCCGGGATGAGGCTGTTAGGGTTATATTCCCTTCCGTCATCTAGGAGGCACGTAAGACAGCATGGCTCAGTGTGATCCGCGGCTGAGCCAGGTGGTTTATGAAGTTGTACGTCACCCGAGATATTGGAATGCGGTTGAAACCTCCTGTTGAATCCGGTTCCTGTACATCCGTGTTAGAGACTTATGTACATGATTAGGAGGATTGTAAGGCAGTTCTGTTATTGAGGATTGTTGACTACTCATTGGATACTTGTAGGTCACCCCATGAGTACTAGTTTGTGTTGACAGCTAGAGTACTATTGTGCGTGATGGTAATCATATTGCTTTGAGGAATCTTAGAGACTGATATTGTTTAGGTGTCGTGACGGTTAAGTTGTTGTTTCATCTAGGCTTAGATGGTGCGGCTGAGTCACAGGAGGACATCTGTGTTAGTTTTGGTTGCCACGCTCTCAGGTAGGTAGTTATCCTGTGTGTACTGTCGGGCTGACAGTAGTTGTGCTTCAGTCTCTAGGATCATGCTCACATCCATAAATAGTATATTCTCCTTATCTTACTGCGATCGGATACATAAATAACTCCGCATCGGCTGACCCTCGAGAGGATCAAGGATTCCTTAATCGGGTTAAAATAGAAGGTGGGTCCAGGATGGATACTATTATACCTAGTCACCCATTCGGGAGTGTGGGAAGGTATGAGACAGTATTTACTATCCGGTACAGGGCTTATCCTGGTGGTTGAAATGCCTAGGAATTATATCACTGTTTCGGACGCTGGCTCCGGTGTGAAATATTTGTGTAATATCCTTAGTCTGGTCGAGCTAGTGCAGTACATCGTACCCTTGTATCCAACTATATCCGGGAAGGTAAATCCTTTTTCAACGTTTGTCAACCCACTTTACTCATGGGGGCTAGCCTTTGGGTTGACATCGCTAAATCATTCTTCATCATCATCATCATCATCATCAAGCAATCATTGCATCTCCGCACACTTCCTTAATTAGTAGGTTCTTCTGATAGAAATACTTAACCCTTTCTGCATTACGTTTAATATAGAATCTTCTGCACTTGAGATTATTACGGGATTATCTCACTCCATCATATCATCACCATAAGATTCATAACATATCATTGATTTGGGATAATTATGGAATTATCCTAGTTCATCATATTCCTCTTCTCCTAATAGATTTTAGTGTAATTAGATTCATCTCCTTTTTGCATTTCCTCTCCTCTCTGTATCCATTCCTCTCTCTTTTGCGTCTATTTAAGTTATTAGGTTGGTTAGTTTGGTTGGTTGCATTTGAGCTCTAGGCTGGTATTTGGTTGTGGGCGATCTCGTTCAGCTTGTGATAGCTTCGGGATTGTGCCTGGTTGGGGTTTGGATAACCCGATTGGTTTGTGGTTGGCCGAGGATGGTTTACCCTCGTGTGTTATTATGTTTCGGAGGTGATTAGTTGTTTGTGGTGCTGAGAGCCACGGCTGTGATTAGAGTGTAGTTAGTGGTCTTTGTGACTGGAGTGTAGGTTAACACTCTTTTGCATGAGGTATATTTATAGATAGACTTATTAGAGTTAGTATATATGTTTATACCTATTAGTCATCCTATATATATTTATATATATATATTGTTTATCGTTAGATATTATTATATCATATTATCATTATTTTTATACCCATCTCATTGGTTAGCATAATCATTTAGTTATTCTTGGGAGTTAGTGAGCTCGTTATTTGCTCACTCTCGCATCCCCCTTTCAGTGGCAGGTTGTTTTAGGTTTTAGTTGCTGCTGTGGTGATCTTTGGAGAGCAGAGCTGGAAGCTCATTCTCTAGTTATTGCAGTTGGGCTTGCTGCGTAGAGGTTTATAGAATCTTACATTTAGATTCTGTTATCTTAGTCTTCCGTTGTTTATGTTTTCCTTATTGCTCTGTTGTGATACTATTGTGAATGACTGGGCCAGAATTTCTCTTCAGCTCGTTGTTCGTGGGGCGAATCTATGGATTCCCCAGCCTGCACAGGTTCGGATCTAGTAATTGGTCAAGTTAACAATTACCGGATTTTGGGGCGTGACAATAATAGTGCAGAACTAGAGAAAAGCTAATGGTTGTGCAAATTTGTGCCTAATTTTTGCACAACTTTCAGAGGGATATTCATCCATCCTAGAGACCTACCTAGAGATCTTTATCTCA
>JACGCM010001059.1:600000-853370 GCA_014058105.1 Kingdonia uniflora | reverse complement strand
TCTATATTCAAGGAGCATGCGAAAAGAGAACCTGTAGTAGTTGTTTTCTTCCTGAGGATATGGGATTTGTATTTATATATGTATCACATCATGCAATGGTATTGCACCAGCAACGGGGTTCAAGAAGAAACTTATGCATAGGCGAGAATGAAAGCATTCTTTTGCAAACATTTATAATGCTCTTTGATGCATTCGAGTCCAGCTAATGGCGTGAATGAAATAGGCAGAGACGAGTGGAGTAGATCGAATAAGTTAGGCTATTAATATGAAGTATATATATCTTGTAGAATCAAGAGTAAATGAGGACTTGTAAAGTCTTCAAAAAGTATCAGTCTTAAGATCCCAGTAGTTAGTTCGTCTCGATTTTTAATTCCTTTGTCTCTTGAAGAATATAAACCAAGACTCTTTAGATATAAAAAACCACCTTCTTCTAACAGAAAACTTAGCTACCAACTAGGATCATATTTTTTAAGGATCTCGGACATCACCTTCTTGTGGTTATAAAATAGTAGGGTAGCATTTTGTGGTGAAAATGAGTAGCCAGTTTGTCAAATAATATACGGATCCATTTTGTGTGTGAAAATTTTAAAAGGTATATGATCAACAGGTTCAATTATTTTTAGTACATTTTCAACAGCGGTAACGGCACATTATTGCCTGAGAAAACTACATTGATAACAGGTGGAACATCGTAGTATACGTATACGAGTGTGGTGCCCCCAAGTTAAAAAATAATAGTAATATAGGTGGTTGCAGTTTTCGCAATTTAAAGCTCTATGGTATTCTTCTAGCCTTTTCTTTAGCGACATCTTGTAGTTTAGCTTACTAGCTTTAGCAAGGCTAATCACACTACCACCATATTCTATGCTATCCATACTTGCTAGCGGCAAAGTCACTATTTTTCTTTCAAAGATTTCTCTTCTATGAGCCATCTTTTTTTGAAATAGACATTACAGCGAAAAACTTTCGTACGTTGATCCACCCATAGTTTTTTTAAAATTAATCAGGATCCTTATTCTTGATCAAAAATGTATTCCCAGTTACAGATGAAACTTTGTGTCGATTAGAAATAGCTCTGTCTCTTATTAGAAGCTCCTTCATCATTATGATTTATGGGGTTCATGATTTCATTGTTAAAAAAAAAAAAAAAAAGGCTATGCTAGGTAACATTGATATCATTGTAACAATGAAAAATCATATCCAACAGCTGGATTTAAAGTAAACGGAGTACAATACCTGTCTACCTAGCTTTGATGTAACAAAGTGTTATCCCAAGAAAATATGGTACAAGTTCAACAACCAATTCTTAATAACTCTTTATTTCCTACTGCCCGGTGGTTTAGGTAGCCATAAACATAAAGGAGCGGACTTAGAAGAACTAAGGTAGATTTCTCACCAGGGTTGTATTTGTTAACTCTTGACTCATTAGCATTTAGCTTTTATACTTACAAATTGTATTAATTCTAAAATTATGAATAGATTTATCGCGTATCTTGGAAAAGAGGAAAAGGGCACATCACCACAAAGCATTGGTTATACGATTGAATGCGATAGATGGCAATGCATCTCACCGTGCTACTTAGGGTACTTGATGATAATGTCAGCGTCACCAGATACAGGTACCTATAGTGTATGTTAGTCTAAGAGGGATCTCAGACGTAAGCTTAAGCGACGTTGCAGAAGAAGGGTTCTCCAAGCGACAAGTAGCACAACGTGCAAGAAGAGAGAAAAATGAGGCACGTAGAGAAAAGTTGTCCCAGTCTATCAAGTACAAAAACGCGAATAATTAACACGGTTGTTCAAAACAAGATATAGATTTCATTCGTGGCATCGTGTACTGGTATTTGATTTCCTACAACCCCCATTCCTAAAACTCTAACGATGGCAAGGCATCTCAACAGTTCCACCTGGTTACTGATGATACTGCTAAGCGCCACCAAGAACGGGCACTGTAGTTGCTATGAGTCCAAGAAGGGCTCTCAAAGCAAGCTTAGCACAACGGCCTATAAGAAAAAATCCAAAGAGAACAAATTATGTATCATTGGAGCGTATACTAGTAAAGATAAAGGGTTATCCAAAGCAACAAATAGCACAACGTGCAAGAGAGAAAAGTGGGAGAGTAAAATAAAAGTTGGTCCTAACCATCAAGAACAAACCTCGAATCAGTAGCAAGTGTTGTTCGAACTTAGATATAAGATTTCAAATCGAAGGTGCAATCTGTAGTCTATTTTTTCATACGGCCCCCATTCCTAAAACTCCGGCGAAAACAGCTACCATTCCGCAAGAAATACAATTAACGAATCTAGAAGACAAATATTCAATGTGCTAGAAGAGAAGAGAAGACAATTAAAAGTGATACAATTATTCGGGGGTATCTCAAATGCTAAAGTTGCTCAAAACTTAGATCTGAATTTTATCGACCTGGGATTTTTGTTCCTATGTTCATGCAACTCCTACTGTTACTTGTCCTGTACTTGTAGCTATGACAAGGTCTTACTACCGAAGAAAGATTTACTAAGCTAATGTAATTCAATCCCCCCTTGTCCCCATACACATGAAAATGACATTTTCCAACCCTTCAGAGCTTTGAAATCAGTGTACTTTGAGGAACTGAGGTAATAGTTCAATGTTGATTAAATGGAAACAATGTGCTTCAAGCGAAGATGAAGATTGCCAAACGCAGTAGTAACATTGGAGGAGGTGAATACAAATAGGGCGGCCATTTTATTGGAAACTGGATGTCAGATGTATAACATGCTGCTGCACAATGTTAGATGAACAAATATCCCACTCTCCATTCTCCATCTGCGATTGGCCAATGGTTTTCAAGGGAAAGATTAGCTTCCACCTTGATCAGTACTATTGAATTGCCAGGAATGTATGAGGAAATGAAATACTCAAGTCATTTCAAACTACCTTTCGGAATATAATGCGCCAACGCATTACAAATCTTGGCGGTCATATGTGATGATCGAAATAGCAGGGACGAGGACCATCTCCAGTTGTTATCACTCGAGTCTTGCACCACCGCATAGGGCTTTATGGCCAATAAAGAGAAGATGCAATGTATGCCCACCTTATTATACAATCTCAGAGCATCTCTTGAGACGCGTTATTTATATAAAAACAAATCCACGTCTAATGAAATGTGTTGCAACTATTAGAAAATACAATACAACAATAAATCCATTTTATGAACATATCACGCGCGTTTGAGGGTTATTAGAAGCTGCTGCTGGGGAGATGAAATGTAATGTGCAGCTATCTGAATTATGGACAATTTAGATCCTCGCCGATATAATATGCCGACAATGATGAAATTGCCATCATACTTCCAGGGGGAAGGAAAAAGCAATGTTTAGATAGATCAGATGTATCGTAAACCAACGAAGAAAGGACTAATGCAAATTAGGTGAATTCATCCTGCCTATCTTCCTTGCAGTATTTTCTTCTTTTACAACTGAGTCAATTAGGATGGACGAAAGGTTAAAGCATGGGATGAACACGAACGTTTCAACATCGGAAAGCTTTCCATGAAAGAATATTTTTGTTTCGTCTTGTGAGTGCACATCAGAGTATTCGCCAATCTGCGTTGGAGGTAGATTATTCCAACAATTCATTAGTAGACGAGTGGGCTGCAAAACGAACAAATCGATTGGATTATGCAAGACTGAAGCAAATGAATTCATTCTGATTATACTGCGGTTCTAGCAGATATGCGAAGGAGGGTCTAAACGCAGAGCAAGTTGAATAACGTTAGTATTCTACCTCTTCGCATCAACGGAAGTCCTAGAAATGATGGAGAAATCTATCAGATATATTGGCAATAACCCCTTATAATAAAACACCCAGATATCTTTCTATAAGATGGACGGCTAATCCAAATTGGCCTAAAAAAAAATGCCTTCTACCCATCAGACCGTCTACGATGGCCGGATTTGGAGACCGTGTTTGAGATAAAACTCGAGCTTTGTAAAGGGTCTTGACTAATGGATCAGTGTTCGGATCCTGTGGCCCCAGTATAGACAATGGAATTCAAAAAATGTGGATACCACTATGCATGCATTATTTTCGTGCGACGAGGATAGATGTCGAACAGTATACAAGGTCAAACCAGGTGGTAAGCACAAAAATTTCCTGATACAAACAATCTAATCTGTACTTTTTAATACTGTTAAAAAAATGCTAGATTCATGGACCATGTGGTGAGAAAAGAGGAAGCTTCAGTATGGAGAAGTGTCAGTGTTACAAGCGGTACCAAGGCCGTTATGCGAAAGAAACAACCATGGGGAAAGATGGTTATCCTATTTACCATGCGAGAGGACACCTGCATAGAACATGTTATAAAAGGGGTAATGTGATAATAAGGATGTCGTACCATCATCGTACCTATCTGAATTATTTGACTGCCTATCAGCGTTGAGATATATGCCAGACAACAATGGATTGTCAATTACATTCACAAGTTACATCCACAAGGGCCTGATAGGCAACTATGGTTACCTGGGATGAGATTCAACAATACCTCGTTCCGATACATTGTCCTCGAAGGTGTGCTTGTAGGATAATTTGGGTTCAAAATGCATGAACAACACCAAAGGTTGAAGAGTAGGCATTACATTACCTGAGAATGCATCAAGTACCTTCAATACAACTGAATCAGGCCTCAAATTATTGCTCGAGCATACTAATGAAAGGACGTCACTCACTTGCATTTTTGATTATTGTGCCTCTCACGAGAATGCAAGATCATGGTACATATCAAGAGTTTCCTTATCAACATACATGGCTTTAAAGATATCAAAGTTTGGACCAAAGCCGATCACCAGCAGTAGTTAGTTCGCAATTAGTCGAATATACGATGCAGTCCAAACTCCGGGGAGAAGAGGTAATACTGAGGTTGCTTGAAAAGTAGGAAGGGTCCAACATCTTTGACGTTAGTACAGTCAACAAGTGGTTTATAAGACATTTAAATTGGCATGTGCTAAATAGGATTTTAGAAGATGATAAAAGAGTGGATTTATGTTTAGATTGAAACGTCTGTAATGCAGACTGTGTATCAGCTAAGAGTTTATTTTATGTTATTTAGCCGAGTGTAATCCTATGACCCCAACAACTGGGAACAGGTTCTGGTTAATATTTGCGATGACATAGCATTACAAGATGAAAGAAACCAATTTCATAGTTTGAAGCCAACCGAAGATGAAAATAATAAGTATGATATATCGGTTAGATCAAATGTTATCGAAGTGGGAGAAAAAATCTTTTAAGATTTTCCTCAATGAAGCGCCAAAAGTAACTGGGGGACATAACTGAGAACATAACTTATATTGGAGCAAAAAAAGTTTAGTCAACATAAAACGATAGAGGGTTATTCCGTGCCAATGTGAGCACTTGAATAATGCTCACAAACAAGCTTTATGATACTGTGTTGCGTTCCTGTTTAGTAACAAGGATTTTTTTTCTAAATGGAGCACTGGGACAAAGAAAGACCTTTGTTTATAAGATAATTACGGCACTCGACATTTAAAAGGTAAATATAGAATAATGGCGCAAGCTCTGGTATTGCATCGTCTGCGTCTTGAGGTGGCAGAACAGCCCCATTCGACCTTTCGCATCCTGATAAATGGTAGTTGAAAATTATAAGTGTGGATTTCAAAACAATCTATTCACGCAGATTTGTTTAGAAAAGCCAGCTTATCATATGGGATGAGGTCACCATGCAACATAAGTATTATGTGGAAACAGTTGAGCGGGCACTAAGGAGATGTTCGCAAAGACAGTAGGCCTTTTAGTGGATTATAGTCGTACTCGGTGGAGACTTTCGTCAAATCCTCCCAGTTGTACCTAAAGGTGGTCGTGAGCAAATTAGTTTTAGCATCTTGCGAAGATCGTTTGCTCTGGCGGACATGTTTCAAGTTCTAAAGTTGGTTGAAATATGTAATTGGATTACGCGGTACCAGAGAATAAACTATTCGCTGAGTTTTTGATGAAGGAAGTTTATCCTGTAAGTATTTTTCTAACGTAACTTTACTACCTGATTCATGAATAATATGTTGTCTTCTTTAATTTTTGAGTCTTAGGCTGTGGATCAATCATGAACAGATGACAATTGCACTAGCAATCCAGAAATTAGAAACTGTCTGAGACCTCATACTTTTAATCTCCCACGTTTGAAGAAATCTATAAAAGACAAGATGGTTTTCTAACCGAGCGAACAATTCTGTCTGCACGAAATGATGACGTTTAGCTCCATCAACAATGAAGCTGACATATGTTTCCTGGGAATCGGATAATCTTTTGTAGCCACAGATAAAATTCAAGAAAATGAGGCAGCTTGATAATACATATGACAATCGGTTTACCCAAGTGAGGTATTTGAATAGTCTTGACCGCCGGACTTGCCACGTCAAGCTGAACTGAAGTGGATGGCCCTATAATGTTATCGAAAACTGCCCTAAAGAGGGTTTTTTGCATGGAACACGATTAATTGTTGTCGTGTGGGACACGGATTATGAGGCCAAGATTCTAAATGGTGCACATTCGTGGAAATTGGTTTTATCCACGCAGTTTCTTGACACCGTCAACTAGAATGCTCAAATGGCGCGACGATAATTTCCCGTACGGGTCTCATACTGCAATGACCATTAACAAATCGCAGGGCCAGTAAGATTAATACGTGGGGTAGATTGAACTCGGTTTTTCTCATGGGAAATGTATGTCGCACTATAAGATGCACTTCTGCTAGCAGAATTAAGTTGTATACTTCCACCCAATGGTTTCACACCATACAACGATAGTTGTGACACTCCAAGTTCTTCTTATAGGTTACGTTATCTATTTATATGGTACATTAGTAAAGCTTCTAGTTTAATATTTTTCCATTACAAATGACTCATTTAAATTTATTATTTCTACAGGCACTTGAAGACTGTTTTCGCGTTGAAGAAAAATGTTTTGATTTGCATAAAATGTTGCATATGTTTAAAACGGTAGAACACCACATATAAATTAAAGCATTTTTATTTATAAATATAATTTTTTTACTAGACTATTTATTGTATTTTACAGAAATGGGTGGAGCTTCACCCCCAAAGTACACCCGGACAAGGTACTCACATTAGACAGCAAGACTTATGTTTACTCAATTTTCAACCAGAATGGGGAAAAAAATGGTCTTAAATCGAAGATTTATCGAAAAGTCCAAGAAGTCTCAGAAAATTATTGATATATTTTTTTTAAGGTTACGCATATTTTTGAATGCACGTTATGCATTGGTCAAAATTGGTCGAACTATAGTCAGTTTCATTTTTTTAAACATGTAAGTTGATAGGCTTTATTTCTTATGGTATTTTTTTTGTTGTAAGGCTAAATGGGATCTTTCGAAATTATGTATGGAGAGGAGTGCTCTTTTATTTTATATATCTTTTTTCTTCTTTTAAACCACAGCCTCTCCACGTAGAGGTACCCAAAATCGAGGTAATGCTCCTTACATTTTGTACTGCAGCTCCAAGGATTTCTCCCCTCCCATTATAACAAGGTCAGTTTGCTTGCCTTAAATTTGGGGGGAACCTTTTTCGTGCAGATTTAAAATGAGGAGATCGAGAATATCCATTAAAAATTAAAGGACTACCGAAGCATAAACGCCATTGATTGTAAGCCATCTAATATTAACTTTATGTTCTCTTATAATCTTGACAGTGACTTGATCCGTACCGACAATAGCAGTTTGAGCCATAAGAATTTGGAGAAGGTAAGAATCTGGTACGTACGACGTACCCATTTTACATTTCTAATATATGGGAACTGAAGTTGCGGCATGCCTATTTCATGATCATGTATTTTATATGAGCCTAAACGTGCTCTTTTACCTTCTATTCATTATTCACAGAAATTTCTATAGCCATGAGGGGAACATCTTCACATTCAAATACATGGAGATTAAGAATAAAGGCTTATCTAATCTACTCATTATAGATGCCTATATCATTGGTATTACAGTTAGTTAGCGAGATACTGTAAGGTGTGAGGACATTCTAAGTATAATACTTTAAAGGCGCCCGTCGTGACTTGATCTTTTAGTTTGAATAGATTATGGGACGTGAATGTCTTTTAGTTAATATTTATTCCCACTACCATGCCCCGAACCCCCACCATACCCCTCGCCACATCCCTTACCAGATTCGGACACACTACCAGATCCATATCGAAACCCAGAACTTCCTACCAGCGTTACCTGATGGAGTCATACTCACGAATGATGTCTGGGGGTGTGGTTAATTTGAGGAGAAATGGAGATCTAAGCATGGGTTTAAGGGTATTAGGAGTTTGTATCACAAGCTCATGTTGAGATGATGAGTGATTGGGTCATTGGGGATTAAGGTTTAATGGGTGGGGTTTGATTAATTGGGTGAAGTGCGTAAGGAAAAGAAGCGGGGGTTAGTGACATTGGGGTAGGGGTTGGGTTGGAGATGAGAGAAGAGAAGAAGAGGGAGTTCGGACCAAGCAAACAACTTTGCTTAAGTCTCTAGCTCTGCTTTTCTTCTTATTTCTGTGTGTAACTAAATTTATTCCATAACAGCACAGCTTGGTGCATCCTTAATTAATAAATCCAATATGGGACCAAGATACTATGAAGGTAATTAACTCTTAGGCTTAAGCTCCAAATAGAGACAGAGAGAATTAGAAATTTATTCGAGAGATTAAGGGAGAGAGTGCAGAGGTGAGTGAGAGAGTTGAAGAGATGGGATGAAATAGCAGACAAGTGCTTATAAAGAGCGCCAATGTACGGGTTAATTATTTTAAATGAAGTAAGTTTGACTATTGCCTATGAATAACAGTAAAAAATGGGGGGGGGGGGGGGGGGGGGGGGGTGGGGGGGGGGGGGGGGTCATCACCAATATGTGGCAAATGGGGTAGGAACAATATGAGAACAAATGGGTTAAGTAAAAACCCTTAACTTTGTTATTACCTATTAACTATGGCCAATCTCCATCAAACTTGGTGATCCTTCATCTGCATCGGACCTTTCTAGACTGGTGAATAGAAACGGAAGGCAAATTAAAATACACACAAACCCCAAAACAGCAGAACATATTAGATACTAGGATATCAGTTAATCAAAATGTGCAGGTCCCATGAGCTAAAATGTGACAGCAGGTACAAATATTCAACGCATGGAGACCAAGTGCAAACAACTATGTTTAATCGTTATGATGTTTAAATTCCATGTCATAGAACCACTGAGTAACTTGAAGTTATATATTAAGAAAAGACAAAAAAGGTATTATGTTATCTCTACCACGGTATGCCATCCGTGATTTAAGCTCATATGTCGACTTACTTTTTACTATGACAGTTGGTAGTACCTTTGCTTCAATTTATTTACGATTTCATAATCTTTATCACGCAGTTAGTAGTGTAACAAGTTTCTTTGAGTGAGAAATCGAACTCTTTTATGGCAGGTTTTTGGTAAGTATTTATGCTTTGTTCATAAAGTTTATCGTTTTTGTATGATGTATCTTCTTCCTTTTGCGTCTATGTTCATAAACCAATACTTTGAATCATAAAAAAGGGTTAAAGGACATCTGCTCACTCTTGTTTTATAGTTTATGTTGGACAATATGATTGTCAATTTAAGAGATTTCATTAGTAATGAGATGCCTTTCAAAGAAACGCTTAAAATATTGCATAAAATCACAAATGAAAAATGCGAGAAAGTTGTAAATGAGATAGAAGGTCCAATTTCAAACACTACACAGTACAGTAAGGCCCAAGAGAAGTAAAGTAGGTTTATTCTTGAAGGTGTAGTTCAGCCAAAAGTTGAATCGGCAGAGCTTGGTTCCACAACAAATAGCTCACATCACAAATATCTTAAGAAGCTTCTCTGGGGCTGGCCAGAAACAAAGTAGTGCTAAATAGTTTACCTGCCCTCTAGGCACATCTGAGTCTCATTAAAGCGTTGTAGCTGCTAGAAGTTTGGTACTTAATTTTTTTTGCATAGATACCTGTAAAAGGCAGTGAAATTTCTTCTTTCCATCCCATTCTTCAGTCATTGGTTCCTATGATTCAACGTAAGTTATATATTATAGGTTGAAGCTATGGTATTTCTATAGGCTTAACCAAGAGGGATTGCAAATACAGGGGTATCTTAAATACTATTTTGATTAGTGTATGCTCTGGTTGGATTGATCACATCCCAATCCAGGTCGTACAAAAAAAGATTAGAAGCTAGATGAAAATGCTAATACAATAATGAAAAATTGCAAATAAGCATCCTGAAGTGTCTGTTCATGAGATAAGGAGGTTAATTGTAATTACCATACTTGACGTCAGTCCAGCCACCCATTTGGCTGTGATGGTACAATCACTTAGCACACATATAAGTCCGAATAGTTTTTGTTTATCGGACATGGCATCCAATATATTCTCTGTATCTTAACCTTACCCTACTATGCTAAACTAGCGTCCTATTGCGCCTACCAGTCCAGCGGACTGCTAGGGCAGCCTAGCCACCGTGTACTGCCGTAGCTTAATATTTTCTTTCCATCACTCCCTTTGTACCTTGAATCCTCTTGGTTATCATGTAACTTTGTTACCAAAATATATCCTCTGTGTTTTTTTTATTTGCATGTGCAAGCTGTTAAACCACCGCCAACCTACATTGTTATTTCTAATAGTTTCTAATTATTCAATTTTTTCATAATCAAAATACAGCGTTATATGTCCCCTGAGTAGCTATGCAATGAAAATTTTCTTAATAGTCCGGGTGATTTAGTTTCGGTTCATTATGTAAGTTGGCTTTATGATGTGTTGTCGAGATATAAATATTCACTGTATTGAAAATATATGCTCTTTGAATCTCAAGTAAAAATTCCGAAACGATGTACCCATTTACAGTTCAAATATCTGGGATAAGAAAGGTTGCCATGTCCTCATTTCAGACCATGCATTTATTATTGAGGCTCTAAATTTTTTATATATTTTTTTGGTGTGGGTAACTTGCTCTTTTACTTTCTATTTTATTGTCACAGGAAACTTTCACTACGATGAGGGGAAACAACATTCACATGCAAGTGTGATCTAAGCAATAAGTGTATTTCATTCTACTTATTATATGCATATATTTTTGGGCATTACAGCTAATAACGCAAAATATGTAAGGGTTGTAGGGCATAGTATAATGACTTTAAAGAAATCTCATCTACATTGTAGTTTTAATAGTTTATTCATTAATTTTCATAATCAAAAGTAGCAGTTATAGTCCCATGAGTATGCTATTGCAAGAGAAAATTCTCTGAAAAGTGATGTATTCAGTTTTGGAGTTTTGCTATTAGAGATTGCCGCTGAAAAAAAAGAACACAAGCATTATGATTACGGAAATCCTTGAGCCTTTTGGGATATGTAGGCATGCAAAATGTTTTCTATAATTAATTGGGATAACCTTCACTTTCCCGATCATTCCACTAAGATTTCTTTGTACTTATTTCTCAGACATAGAAATCATGGAAGGAAAACAAAGTGGAAGAGATAGTTCATCCAGACCTAATTGACCGTGTTTTTTCATAGAAATCTTGAGGTGTGCCAAGTAGGTTCCTGTGCCTGCAGTGATTTTTTCAGATGATGGACAAACCATGTCATGTATTTTCCATGCTTACGAGTGAAACTGCAACTCTTCCTACCCCAAGGAACCTTTTACTAAATAACTCATGATAGGACTTTTTTGTAGTGAAAGTTTACATTTATAGTTTTTTAGTTCTTTAGATCTGATTTAGCTCCATTTAATTTAGCTAAAAGACCTGACTGATTCTCAATTTCTTAGGTGCCATCATTTGATGTTCCTGTCATTAGCATAGTCGGATTAGTTGAATTAGTGGGAGAGTTCCGTTAGTAACCTTTTTTAGTATAATTTTGAATTGCAGAGCGTACATTACGAGAAAGTAGATAATGAGGGAGTATGGACGAAGTTGGTAAAAGTGTAAATTTATTCCCATCTTTAGGAACTGCATATCACGGAGAGCAATGCCGTGAAGTAAAATGGTGGTGGCAAACTAACTTTCCTGTCCTATCTTAGGTAAGGGAATTTTATCTTACACTTCACTACAAGGTTTTGCCACAATAATAGTTTTTCCATTTAATAATTATGGATTGCCCCAGACTTCAATCTTTCCTTTACATTAATGAAGTGCTTAACAACCTGTAAGTGATTGACTATGGGCGGGTTCCAGAGAAGAAAATCTCTTTCTCTTTCCCAAATATGAGAATCGTGGTGCTTGCCGAGTCCAGTAACATCTCTTAGCCCGTATGGAAATGGAGATGTGGGTGTTTTGTCTATGCTCATATCTTGCCTGATGGACTTCAATGTCTTACTACTTAGAGAAATGGCAATCTCCGCTTTCCTAAATGCGGGTATTACCTAAATGGTTTGGAGACTTGATCGTTCAGTTCTTAATGAGTGGGGGAATGCAAAAACAGTTAACATCTTTACCTTCTAAGAAAGAGAGGGGACACTTCACCAAACTAACGAAGGTTGAAAATTTGTGTTGCCACTTTTGAAGATAATGAGTGTGAAGGACTGTGGCATTAGTAATAGGTTAGCTTTGTTTCATTTTATCTGGGTTTGAACATGATATCAATGTCTTCTTTTTTCCATTTTTATATGTATTAACCATTTCCATCGATGCAGAATTTGTGAATCTGGAAGAGTAAGACATGCAAGTGGCACAAAAATGTATAATGGTTATAAATTGCAAAGTAACTTGGTTTAGCTTCTACTTCTTTCCCGACGAGTATCAAGGCATTATGTTGCACCCACTCTGGTGAGTTCTGCATCAACTCTGTTCAGCCTAGCGTCAAATTAGCACAATATTCTCAGCTTTGTATAAGTTATTTGTTTACATTTAATCAGCCTTTAGATGGCAGTTGAAGAGAGAATTATGAAGAGTATAGTAATGTCCGGTTTTGGGTCATTTTTTGTGTTAGTATTATTCTATTATTACCTCACGTTAAGTTCCACACTTATATTGCATATAGTCCTCTTATACTCTTCATTCGGATGCACCATTTATTTTCCTTTAGGTGGCTTTGTCCTTAGATTCCTTTTTGTGGTTTTGGGGTTAAGAGGTCTGATCGGAGGTAGAGTGGAATTGTGGCCTTGGGAACCCATAGACAGTTTGGTAGTGGTGTTTATTAGTGTGTCATAGTTTGGTGTGGTTCTGAGCGAGCCGTTGGTGGCCGATAGGTTTTCAGAGTCGTGGGCAAGATTCTTTTTGACATTCCGGTGGTTTAGGTGATAGGGCGGTGTTATGAGTTGTGGGAACCGCTAGAAAGTTGATATAAATGTTTATTGTTGTGTCCGTGATTTGGGGTGGTTCCGGTGAGCGTTGGTGTGGCCGGTAGATTTTCGGGGTCGCTCGAGGAAAAGATTCCTTTTTGGGGCCTAGGTGCTTTAGTGGCCGTGAGGCACGGAGAGATGGTGTTGTACCTGAGAAATCCTTGTTGGGCTTGAGGAGCTATTTGTTGGTAGTGGTGTGGTCTGTGGTTTTTCAAGGGTGCCGGGGTGGAACGGGGCATCCCCGGAGTCCTTTTTTGGTGTAGGAGCAGTTCTGTTCGAACAGGACCTTTTCTGTTTGAACAGACCCCTTTATGTTCGAACAAACATGTCTCTGTTCGATTATACTTGGTTCCTGTTTGAACAGAGGCGCGTCTGCAGCTATAATTGGGTTTATTTATCTCTTTTCTTCACTTCCCTTTTCCCTCTCTCTCTCTCTCCCCTCTCCCTAACCTATCTTCCCCTCTCCTCCTCACTCTTGATTCACTCTTCCCCATCGTTTCGAGGATCCTTCACCTACTTCGTCGCAAGCTTCGCTCCTATCCTCCATAAGTGATTCCCGATTCTTTTTTCGTTCGTTTCGCTCGATTTCGGCGTAGGGTTTGATTTCTAGGGTTTGGATTTCGTTGCCGTTTCCTTAATTGATTAGTTATTTGTTGTTCTCCATTGTTGGTGTTAGATTATCAGGCATTTCGTTTCTGTTCTGCAGATTTTGGGTTAGGTTTCTGAGTTGGGTTCCGAGTTGGATTTTCCGCCGGACATGGATTATCGTCAGGCGAGTTTTATCTTCCAAAATAACTTGATTATTATGCTGACTCATGAGTTATAGAAATACCTAGTATAATATATATTATATCTGTGATTAGGTTAGTATAGGTTAATTACTTAGGACACCTATACTGGTTATCCGTTAGCGTATCTTAGACGAGAGTATTTAAGGGTTTGATATGTTAGTGAAACCCGCACAATGTGAGTTTAGTTACTAGATAGAACCTGCAGGTTTTGGTTAGCCAGAGGAAGTTATTCTCTGTTGTCGTCGATGTGACGATGACTCCTGAGATTCCTCTTAGACCGATTTCGTTGAGGATGGTTCTCACGAATCTCTTCTTCGTTGAGGTTGAGAACAAAGGCATTTCTCAGTATGTTGCGACGCCTCAGCGTCGCTATATATTTATATATATAATGTATTGAGTATGGTATGGTTGGTTAGTTATTAGGGTACCCAGCTTGTTTCAGGGCAATAGTAACTAGGTTTGACTATTAGCAGAGATGTATGGACTACTGTGGTTTAGCCACCATTCCTCTGAGATATTGTAGTTCTGAGACTATAGTTCTCACCCTATAGTATAACACCTTGGTTAGTTTGGGCTGCTGGACTTGGTTCCAGGATAGTCTTGGGGCGACATAGCTTCAGTAGGACATGGTCTTCGATTCGGAGCTCGTCTTCTTGCCTGTTATTGTTTTGATTAATCTTAGGACTAGTCTAGGTGTACTCTGTGTTCTCAAGGCCTAGTCCTTGAGCACTATTGTTGTGATTGGTGGTTGTTTGGAATGTTGGATTCCATGTGGGAGTGTGGTATCTCCTAGACTGTTAGTTGTTGATGGTGAGCAGACGGCTTGTCCGTGGTGGTTGGTCGAGGATGTGAACTTCTGATAGTTTGCCTTAGGATTGTTTGCTTATCGTGTTGTGACACTTATTGTCCTCATGATTCTTAGAGCTGATAGAGCTTACTCGTAAGCCTTCTTTCCCCGGGATGAGGCTGTTAGGGCTGTGTTCCCCTCCGTCATCTAGGAGGCAGTGAGACATTATGGTTCAGTTTGATCCGCGGTTGAGCCAGGTGGTTTATGAAGTTGTACGTCACCCGTGATGTTGGAATACGGCTAAAACCTTCTGTTGAATCCGGTTCCTGTACATCCGTGCTGGTGGCTTATGTATATGATTAGGAGGATTGTGAGTAGTTCTATTATTGGGGATTGTTGACTACTTGTTGGACTCTTGTAGGTCACCCTATGAGTACTAGTCTGTATTGACAGCCAGAGTACTGTTGTACTTGGTGGTAATCATATTGTTTTGAGGAATCTTAGAGACTGATGTTGTTTAGATGTCGTGACGGTTAAGTTGTTGTTTTATCTAGGCTTAGATGGTACAACTGAGTCACATGAGGGCATCTGTATTAGTTTTGGTTACCACGCTCTCAGGCAGGTGGTTATCCTGTGTGTACTGCCGGGTTGACGGTAGTTGTGTTTCAGTCTTTAGGATCATGCTTGCATCTATAAATAATATTCTCTCCTTATCTTACTACGATCGGATACATGAATAACTCCGCATCGGCTGACCCTCGAGAGGTTCAGGGATTCCTTAATCGGGTTAAAATGGAAGGTGGGTCCAGGATGGGTACTATTATACCTAGTCACCCATTCGGGAGTGTGGGATGGTATGAGACAGTATTTACGATTCGGTACAGGGCTTATCTTGGTGGTTGAAATGCCTCGAAATTATATCACTGTTTCAGACGCTGGCTCCGGTGTGAGCTATCCTATAGTCTGGTCGAGCTAGTGCAGTACATCGTACACTTATATCCAACTATATCCGGTAAGGTAAATCTTTTTTCAGTGGTTGTCAGCCCACTTTAGTCATGGGGGATAGCCCTTGGGTTGACATCGCTAAATCATTCTGCATCATCATCATCATCATTATCATCATCATCATCAAGCAAATCATTGCATCTCTGCATACTTCCTTATCGCAGGTTCTTCTGATAGAAATCCTTAACCCTTTCTTCATTACGTTTTATATAGAATCTTCTGCACTCGGGATAATTATGGGATTATCTCACTCCATCATATCATCATCATAACATATCATTGCATTGGGATAATTATGGGATTATCCTAGTTCATCATATTTTTCACCTCTTATTCAAATTTCTCTTCTCCTAATTGATTTACTGGGTAATTAGATTCATCTTCCTTCTGCATATTCCTCTCCTCTCTGCATCTATTCCTCTCTCTTCTGTATCCATTTAAGTTATTAGGTTGATTAGTCTGGTTGGTTGTTGTGAGCTTCAGGCTAGATTCTGGTTGTGGGCAATCTCGTTCAGCTTGTGATAGCTTCGGGATGGTGCCTGGTTGGGGTTTGGATAACCCAGTTGGTTTGTAGTTGGCTGAGGGTTGTTCACCCTTGCGTGTAATTGTATCTCTGAGGTAGATTTGTTGCTCATGGCGCTGAGAGCCACGGTAGTGATTAGAGTGTAGTTAGTGGTCCTTGGGACTGGAGTGTAGTTATAGTCTTGGCACTCCTTTGCTCGAGATACATATGTAATTATAATTATAGTATAGTTAAATATAATCATTAGACAAGTTATATATCTATTAGATATTTATCATATACCCTATATGTTGTATATATATATACATTGTTTATCATTAGATATTTTATTATACCCTATTATCATTATATTTATATTCATCTCATTGGTTATTATATTCGTTTAGCTATTCTTGGGAGTAGTGAGCTCGTTGTTTGCTCACTATCGTATCCTCCTTTCAGTGGCAGGTTGTTTCAGGCTTTAGTTGCTGCTGTGGTGATCTTTGGGGAGCTAAGTTGGAGGCTCAATCTCCAGTTATTTGCAGTTGGGCTTGCTGCGTAGAGGTTTGTAGAATCTTATGTTTAGATTCTGTTATCTTAGTCTTCCGCTATTTTTGTTTTCCTTATTGCTCTGTTGTGATACTATTGTGAATGACTGGGCCAGAATTTCTCTTCGGCTCGGTTGTTCGTATCTCAGTAATTGGTCAAGCTACCGATTATCAGATTTTGGAGCGTGACAGTATCTTCAGGTGGTTGAGGAGAACGTGCAATTCATATGACTAAAAGCTCAAGTGGAGGTAACTTACATATCAAGTCTGCATCAATAAACATTCTTCTTAGTATGTAGCATAAATTCGTGATTCAAGTGGTTTGCTTCTTTACCCTAATTCGATCTTTTATTGTTTGCTTATGTCCAGGTCACTCAGCCTAAACTTCATCGCCAGTTTCATATCCTTGGAGTTGGGGTAATTGAAAAAGTGTGTATTCAAAGAGATAAAGGATTTGGGTTAGTTAAGTTTAACACCTATGATGAAGCAGCCTTAGCTATACAGTTGGACAATGGAAGGCTGGTTTGTGGAAAATCCATGAAGGCAAATAAACCAATTTAATAATGATTTGATCTTAACAATGAATCCGAGTTAGATCCCTATTAAGATGTTGATGCTTCTCTATATCAAGTCAGATCCATATATGACAACAATTTTACATGACATGTCATTTTAGTTAAAAAGGTCAATATTGATTAATAGTCAATAACTTTTTTTATCGACAAATCCAACATGGCGTGGCCTATAAATAAGCAAACTTTCTAAATGAGGAAGTTGGTTCCACATGGTTTACATATATTTTTTATATATAGCGAAGGAACTGGATGAATCTCAATAACAAAATAAACTCAAAATGTAGAATAGGACTATACTCCTACCTAGATTAGAGCATGTTTATCCCCTACGTGCAGTTAGCCAGAATTAGTGGTTCTTCTTGGTCAAAGTCTTGATATTAACAATCATGAAGTATTGGTCCTGAATGGATGACCTCATTGTAGTTACTAACTCTATAGTTCATTCTGCTAAATCTGTTATTGATTAACAATGCACATCTTCTCTTTAAAAGTTATGATTTTAAGTACTATAATCATATACATACGTTCACATAAAGATAAGTATCTTACTGATGAACTACATTGTGATGGTTAATTAGTAGTATTGCAAGTTTTTACTCTTCACACTCTTTTTCTTCCGCTAATTTATCAAGTTTTCATTTGATTAAAGCGTCATTATTACGATTGATTAACTCCTCTTGCTGTAAAGCTACTAAACGCCCAGAGCTCACATCAGTGTTGTACACTACAACTATGATCGGAGTGACCACCAACATAATGGAAAAGAAGGAAGATGGACTAGCAACTCAAGACCAAGAACTACAGGCGGCAGCCGCAGCCAAGCTGATAGGCCAAATTCGAGATCGGATCGAGTAGCAGCAAGTGACAGCCGAGCTAACAAGCCATGGGATTCATACAGGCACAATTCCTTCCCTTCATAGCAGTTCCAGAATGGTCCATTTGGCTTTTCCAATATGCCATATGGCATGTATTCACCAAACTCTAATGGTGTTGCCACAATGAGACCATCTGTCCTGATGCTATATCCTTATGATTATAATGTTACTTATGGTTCGAATGCTGAGCATCTTGAGTTTGGCTTTCTTGGGCCTTTGCATTTATCAGGTATGAACGATGATGATTCGCAGCTTGGCGAAGGCAGCCCAACGAGGTTTCAAGGAGATTCACCAACTTACTCTTCACCGGATCAACCCTCTTCACCCGAGTTCAAAGGTAATTTACTTCTTCCCTATTATCCCAAATACCTGAAGTATGAATTGGTACCTGCATACTAGAATAGTAGCCACAAATAGAAAGTTTTATGATGATTTATGAATATAAATAATACAGTATTGACGTATGTTCATGTATTGATATGACCTGAGTTTATCATATATTTTATATTGAAGATTGCGAGAAATTATTAATTACTTCTCTACGGTATTATGAACCTTGGTTTATACATAAACAATATGGGCTCTCCATAATATATTTCATATTGTAAGTTGCAGCAGAAGTAAATGTTGATACTTTCTGGTGATTTGAACCTTGGTTTGTATGTAGGCGGATATGGCTCTTACCATCTGATCTGCACATTATATCTTTATGGACCATTAACCATGATCTGTAACTGAAATATCCTTTTGACTATTAAGTTGTCCAAATAGTTGCAAATGCCTTTTCCTGTTAAGTACTTAACTGATTTGCAAGACAATGAAATGAGTAGGAACTATTCTATTTTTTTCTTCTTCTAAGAAAATTGCGTTATTCAGAAGCCTGTCTGTTCTTTTATTGGCTTAACATGTATAAATGTTGAAAGCTGACACCTATCTAAGTTTCTTTGATGTCTTTTGATAAATGGGCAGTCTAAACTAGTTGTTAAAGGTAATAATTCTGGGGGATTCTCTGAGTATGATGAATGCATTCCCATGGTTGACAAGGCTGTTGATGTTGGATGGAAGAATGAAGTTACCCATAGTAGGTCATTTACATCAGAAGGCCAGCATTTTTTATCTATCCTTTCTTGAATGGTATGACCTCCAAAACTTTACAAAGCTTCCATAATTAATATATTGGCTCCATAACTTCCCATAACCTCCATAATTATTAATTATTGAAGATTAATATTTGTAACTCATACTCTTAAATCTTATTCACTATCTTATCTCTATATAAAGATGGATATCATCAACTAATTTCCAGAATTGTATAGAGATGGAAATCATCTTATCTCTATACAATCTCCAGAATCTCCCTTCTTGGTATGTTAGCCATTTTGGTTCCTTTAACTTTGTTTTTGTGATTTATATGTTAGTTTTGTTCCTTGCTTTTGCTTTTGTTCCTTTCTTTGTATAGTTAATATTTCAATGGCTATTAACAAGCATTTTTGTTCATCATCAAAATATGAACTGCACCAACCTTATTGGGTTAGAAAGCCAAATTTCCGATGAACGGGCTGCTCATGTATGTGATATCAAGTTGTTAGTCAAAATAAACTTTACTAGTGTGATTCAAGTTGTCCATTCTTCTGACAGCGTGCTGCTTATGACTCATAACTCTGAAAATGTGGAAAGAATTTTGGCTACCGACTTCTTAGGTCTATTAACAGAGTAGGGGCGCGCAAATGTGATTACACACCTTCATTTTCAACTTGACGAAATAGATGATATCAACCTTGATGATGATTTATGGGTCAGCCACGAACAAGCATTCCTAGATTTTACCTTATTGGCCGTGAATGAGGCAATCTTGCGTGAATCAACTCAACTGAGTGTGACAATGAATGTGGAAATGCTTTCTAATTTCAATGAGCATGCTAATGTGGCAATTTATATGGCATAAATAGTTTGGGAGCAAGAAGTCGTGATTAATCGCTTAGAATCAAATGAGTATGAAACAGCACCAGAGACAATGGAACTTACATGTCCAATTTGCCTCGAGCCGTATGTCCAAGATGTAATTGTGACTACCACTCCCTGCAAAACATATGTTCCATAAGGCATGCCTGCTCCCATGGGTTTTAAATAAAAACGAATGTCCCTAATGTCGTTCCCATATTTAGGGACGACAAGTTACTTAATGTTTATTTTTGTTTGGTTTTTTTAATTTATTAGTTTCTTTAAGATATTATGCAAGTTTAATGTCCTCAAATGTTGCTGGGATATTTTTGTTTTGATTTTACCTTTGTGGTGTTGAGAATATATGCAAGTTTTTTATTTAAGGTGCTTTGATGCTTATTTTAATATTGGACATTTTTTGTCAAATGTACTTTTTATTTTTCTCTATCATATGTTAATGTGCAGTCAAATGTACTATTAAGTGTTCTTTCAGCATCTTCAGACTTAGCCATGATGAACTCTGTGAATAGCACATTGTGATTAAGCAATGGCTCCATTACACTTATATACTTGCAGCTGTAGCAATGACTCATACATTCTGAATGCTCAATTTTTCTCTCTTCAAAATTCACTGACAATTATTGTATATACAAAAAATCCCAAATTTTCAATGACAAAAAAAAAAAAAAAAAACTTTTGGAATGGAAACCTGTATTTGGAAACGAACCTTTAATTCAGTTAAGCTAGGTATTAACACTCTCATTCTCAGACACCAAAAACTGCAAGCTTTCAAAAAAATCCCGTTCTTATATCGGGCTCATTTAAAATGCTACAAAACGTAGATAAACTATGTTGTAGATTCTACACATTAGTTTTTTGCATCTATGGCAATGGTTGTACATTCTCAAAAAAGTCTTCAATAAAACACCATTTAAACAAAAAATACTGAACTACTAATTAAGCCAACAGATGTAAGTATGTAACCAAAATAGAGTACTACAGAGTTCGTCGAGGTACAGAGTACCCAAATCTTATAAAACCGACTTATAATTATAACTGCCTCAAGCACCCTGCTAATATTTTCAAGTTCCAATCTCCCTAACCAAAAATTGCTCACATCCATTTAAATTAATAGCCATGCACCTACAGTTACATCAAAATTTGAAATACTACTTTTAACAATTAACTCATAATCATTCCCATAACTCCAATGCAACTTTAATTCCTAATTAAGCCCGCAATTATTTTTGACCATAACTCCCACGTCTCCTAATAACTCCTAATCATTCCCATTATCAATAACTTTATTTCCCTTACTCCTCATCTTTTCCATATATTCTTTTCACTGTCCTAACAAATTCTCCTCCAAAACCAAACCTCAAACCTGTGTTCTCCTCCATAAAACCCTTCCAAATTCTTTTCTTTTGAAAGGTTATTCCTCGATTTTTCCTAATTCTGAACTCTCAAATCGAAAGTTTAGCTTCGTGGGTTTAAATTTAGCTTCCTTCGTTACAATATCTTAGCTCTTGATTGTAGCTTCTAATCCGGTCTCTCTCTCTCTAAGCTTCAAAAAAGGTTTGTTTGCTAATCTTCCTGATTTCCAAGGTCATCAATCTAAATGTTTTTTTTATTGCCACAGGTGACAGAGGCAAAGCAGACTCTCCCCCAGACCCTATTCAGCAGAAGGTGGACATTTTGGTGAGCGCAACCTGTATAACTGTAGGGACTTATCCCTCGAGCTATTGACACTCGACCTTATCTATACCTCGAGCTTCAGAGGACTTGATCTTATCCAGTACCAGACTCACCCATAAACAAATACGTTAATAGTTATAAATCGACCACAAACTCAAGCAGAACGTGGATCGTCTACAACAGATGTAAACAAAACAAGTCAACATACACCTGTCTCCTACGAGCTAGCAGTTACATACTCAACTGCCCATGACTCCCACTTTCAGAGGAACGTGTTCAAGCACGATGTCAAGCTGAGAGCAGGGTCTATAAAAGGGCAGAGCTCCTAAGGAATAGAGGTGGTCGGCATACAATTATCTGATCTCTAGGTATTTTTCTTAGATCAACTCTTGTAATCAGATTCTCTCACTCTCTCAAGCAATAATGTTACTTTTACAAAATCCTCCACTCGAGGTCGTGGTTTTTACCTATTCACAGGTTTTCCACGTTAAATCCCCTGTGTCAAGTGTTATCTCTTATTTAATTCATGGCATAGTAATTCTTGGTGTAAGGATCGATTTCAAGCTAGTTCAAGCTTTACAAAATCTGGTCCCTATATTTGGCACCGTCTGTGGGAACGTACAATTTTTCCACGTACTTAAGGACCACAATTGATACTCATCATTCAAGTAGTATTCAATTATGGTTCAAACACGTCAATCTTCGGGAGCTCATCCTGAAAGTTCAAGGGAACCTGATCGTGTTGCCGAACTTCGGGCGAGCTTAATTGCCAAAGCCGAGAAATGGAGTTAGCTGAGCGCCAGCTATTGGAAGATCGAGAACTCCGCGATAAGGATTCAGAACGAGATCTTCAAGCTCGAGTTCTGGAGACAAAGAAGTAAGAAGCTCAGATGTTAGCTTTTCAAACAGCTTTGAAAGCATTACAGAGTAGCCAACCACCACCAGCCCTGAGAGAGCGTGAAGCAGTACCAACAATCTCAAGGGTTTCCGTTCACGAGAGGTTAGGGGAACACGAGGTACATAGTACAAACATTTATAGGATTCATTGTGAGGATCGAGAAGCATCGATAGTCTCAATTTATTTGGGACAAGAGGCGTAGACAAATATTAGCAGAGATCGTAGACCTTCCAAGCAGCCCGAGGAAGTCTTGCGACCTCCTTACCGAATCCCGCTTCCTGAACATGTGAGCGAGGAAATAGGTGACCACGTTCCTAGACTGATACGTCAAACAATTCTGACAATTCCAGCAGCTCCAGTAGTTCCAGTAGTTCCAGCAGCTCCTATCCCTCAGCATTATATTTCTCAGGAACTCATGGACCAGCGTATCAGGGAGATCATCGAAGCAACGAATTTAGACGCGAAGGATGATCCGTACAAATTACAAGGTAGTCCAATTGCTAAAGAATTATTTGATATGAATGTCCCAATAGGTTTCCATACACCCAAGATCATCAAATACAAAGGAACCAATCCTGGCCAGCACGTTCAACAATTCTGCGACTCATTGGGTTTGTATTCTAATATGAATCACATCCTTTGCCGGCTCTTCACTACCAGCCTTCAGGACGAACCTCTCCATTGGTTCCACTCTTTACTGGAAGCTTTGATTCATACCTTCGAGCAGTTACAGAATTTTTTTATCAAGGGTTAAGCCCACAACAAAGACAAAGAAGAGAACTTATATTCTCTTATAAGTCTCAAACAAGCACATGGGGAGAAGCTCGAGGAGTTCTCCAAGAAGTTTCTTGAATTAGCTCAGAAGGTCGACAATCTAGATTAGAAGACAGCCATGTCCGCATTCACAAATGCTCTGCAGTTCAATTGCAAAGCTAAAGAGTATCTCTTCCTGAAGAATCCCAAGACTCTTGAAGATATGATCGAGAAAGTCAACAATTACATCGATCTGGAGCAGATGATGTCCAAACCGAATAAACCTGTAATGGTAGCCCACAACACCAAGTTTCCTTCTACAGATTTCAACAACAACCGAAGCTCGAGCGATCCAGGCGATCCTAAACGAGCAATGACAGAACCAGAAAGAGACAATAATCATAGGTCGCAGAAACCATCCAGAACAGTCATACCAAAGTTGAATGCCAAGCTTTCCGTGATCTATCCTATTCTCCAGAAAGATAAATGTTTTCGTCCAGCTCGACATCTTGATCCAATAGCAGGTCGACCTTATTGCAAATATTATAAGATTAAGCACCACAGCACCGACAATTGCTATGGTTTTGAAAAAGCTCCTGGATATTATTTTTAAGGAAGGATACTCGAATACATCATCGATCTTCCCAGCTATAAAGACAGGAGCTATCTAAAACAAGATGACGTGGCTCAAGCAACAGAACAAGCAGAGGAGAAGCATCTATATCATCTCTACTGCAGCAATATGATCGAGATCAATCAGGTTTCAAATTCCAACAGAGTCAAGCAGAGGAAGTTGGGCGAGTGCTGTGACCTTTCTGTCCAAGACAAGGATGCCAAGCTCTTCTCAGAGTCAAGCAGTCGTCAAAAGGGAATCTCCTTTGAGGACTGCGATACAGGACAAGTGAAGTATCCTCATCATGACGCACTAGTAATTATGCTCAAAATGAGGAACTTCGTAATGCACACCATGATGATAAACAAAGGAAGTGGGGCTGAGATCCTTTTCCAGAGCACGATTGACCAGATGGGACTCTCAAATCAGGTCGTTCAAAGTAAGACAGACATTAGTAGATTTAATAGGTCCAAAGAAGAACGAGTTGGGAAGATCACTCTCCCGATCACAGCAGGGCCTACCACTATCGACGTTATTTTTTACGTCATCAAAGTCAAATCAAGGTATTTGGGGATAATAGGACGTTGTTGACTGCACAATATGAGGGTTATCCCGTCCACATTCCACCAAACACTCCAGTTCAAGCATAACAACGGTATTTATGAAATTAAAGGAAGTCAGAAACTCTCTTGAGCTTACGAGAATACAGTCTTACCATTTCTCAACCATTCAAAATAGATTGCTGCATAGAAATCACAGAAGGCTGATCACCTCGATAGTCAGTCTTCTCCAGCCGATCCCGTGGAATATGTCCAGGTCGATGGAGTTAACTGAGGTACTTATATTGGTTCAAAATTAATTCAAACAGAGAAGGAAGCTTTTATTTCTTTCCTCCAATCCAACAAAGACGTTTTCGCATGGAACTTCCAAGAAATGCCAAGCGTAGACCGCTCAAAGTCTTGCCACATCTTTAACATCCGCGAAGGCGCCGCAGGAGCTAAACATAAACGACGCAGGTTATCTCCAAGACTTAGAGACGAGGTAAACAAGGAGATCGACAGACTTATCGAGGTCGGTTTCATTCGAGAAGCCAAGTACCCAGACTGAATTTCTAATATCGTTGCTATTCCAAAGAAGAATGGGAAGGTTCGGGTCTGCGCGGATTTTACAGATCTCAACAAACACACGCCAAAGAACAGCTTCCCTCTTCTGATCATTCATTAGATCCTTGACACTACAGCAGGTCACGAACTCTTGTTCATAATGGACGCCGCTTCGGGGTACAATCAGATTCCACTCTTGGAAGCAGATTAAGAAAAGACTACGTTTATAACAAAAAGAGGTCTCTACTGTTACAAGGTCATGCCATTCGGCCTTAAGAACGCTGGAGCCACTTGCCAAAGGCTGGTCACAAGTATGTTCAATGAATACTTGGGAAAAATAGTCGAAGTCTATATTGACGACATGCTTTGCAAGAGCCTAAAGAAATAAGATCAAATCTCTCACCTCTCTATAGTATTCAGTATATTACGATCCTACAGAATGAAGCTTAATCCCAAAAAATGCTAGTTCGGCGTTCACTCAGGCAAGTTTTTGGGTCATCTTATCCATATCAAATTTGAGCTCTTCTGGACATGCCTTCACCATCAACAAAGAAGAATGTGCAAAATCTCGCAGGAAAGATTGCAGCAATCAACAGATTCGTATCCAAATCCTTGGACCGATGCAGATGGTTATTTATGCTACTCAGAGGTTCTACTTAATGGGGTAAAGGTTCAAAGAACGAAGATATCAACTGGACACCAGAATGCGAAACAGCTTTTCAGGAACTCTAAACTTACCTAGGGAGGGCTCCAATCATGAACACTCTGATAGGCAATGAGGAACTGATTATCTACCTCGTAGTAATAAATATATCTTTCAGCTCAGTTCTCATTCGGCTCAAAGAAAAAATTGAGAAACTGATCTTCTTCATCAGTAAGACACTTACTCCAGCGGAAACGAGGTACTCTAAAATTGAAAGATTACTTTTAACTCTCGTTTACACCGCACAAAAACTCAAACACTATTTTCAAGAATATCCTGTCAAAGTCATGACGAACTACCCACTTCGGGAAGTATTGTCTAAGAAAGAGAAATCCATAAGAGTACAACAGTGGTCTGTCAGTTTGGGGGAGCACAAAATCAAATTTGAGCAACGAATTTCCGAAAAGGGTCAAGCAGTCGTTGATTTTCTAGCAGAATTTCCAGTTTCAGATCCTGACTGGGAAGAACATGATCCAGATCTCGACGAAGATGCAGCAGATGAGATTTCACCCTCCAAATCTTTTGATGATTGAGCATCATGAATATCTCAAAAAAGGTGGAGACTCCTCACTGATGGTTCAACAGGACCCGCAGGGTCGGGAATTGGGATCCTTCTCATTACACCTTCCAACGACAGAATCGAGAAATCCATCCGTCTCGACTTCGAAGCCTCAAACAATATTACAGAGTATGAGGCACTCATTCATGGTCTAGACATGGCTCTCGAACTCAGAATCACTGAAATCTCAGCCTACACAGACTCTCTTCTAATCGTTCATCACTACTTAAAACATTACAAGAAGAACATAATCATGATCGATTATGCAACTCTAGTTGTAAAAAAACTAAACAAATTTCACAAAGCTACGCTCGAATACCTCCCTCGTGGAGAGAATCGCCACGCTGACTCCTTGGCTTACTTAGCCAGAGTATTGGGTACAGAAACAAGACACCTTCAAATTGAAGTTATTTCTAGCCCTAGTATTAATCATACTACAGTATATGCTATTAACACTGGGGGCAATGAGATGGCGGAAGATGATTGGAGGAAACCTTTCATTACTTATCTCGATCAGGATAACTGATGCAACGTGCCACTACCTGATGATCCACAGCAGCATAGACACATCATCGAGAATTCAAAGCGCCACATAGTCTAACCAAACGACGATCTCTACAAATTCTCAGTCACTGGTCCATACCTCAAGTACCTCTCTAAGGAACTTGCCTACAACATGCTTCGAGATCTACATGAAGGAATCTGTGGATCCCATACCACAGGATGAGCTCTTGCTAACAGAGCTATTACCCAAGGTGTGTTCTGGCCAGGGATGCGGAAGCAAGCTGAAGAATACTCAAGGAAATGCGATGCATGTTAGCGTCATGGAAATAAAATTCAGGCCCCTGCCCTCAAACTTCATGCCAATAAGGTGTACTGGTTGTTCAAACGATTGGTACTCGATCTAGTTGGTGAATTCCCCAATACTCTGGGTAATAGGAAATTTCTCTTTGTTGCCACAGATTACTTCACTAAATGGGTCGAAGCAGTTTCCCTATGCAGAACTCGAGAAGAAGAGGTCATTTCTTTTATTTGGCAGCATATCATCACAAGATTTGGTTGTCCACATTTGATCTGTATCGATAACGGTCCTCAGTTCATTGGAGCAAAGGTCGTAGCATTTCTCAACAAATACAACATAATCCATTCTCCATCAAACCCATACTACCCCCAGGGAAATGGACAGGCGGAGATCACAAACAAGATCATCGTGGATGGTCTCAAAAAGCGCCTTATGTTATAGAAGAAGGGCAACTGGATACGT
Organism: Kingdonia uniflora; assembly: GCA_014058105.1. NCBI lineage: Eukaryota > Viridiplantae > Streptophyta > Magnoliopsida > Ranunculales > Circaeasteraceae > Kingdonia > Kingdonia uniflora. Next base: position 825,425 of record JACGCM010001059.1, on the reverse strand, counting down.
GAATTACCTCACGTCTTATGGGCTTATCGAACTACGCCGCGGAAGTCAACACAGTGCTCTCCTTTTCTACTTGCCTATGGAACTGAAGCAGTGATCCCAACGAAGTACCACCATCCTGTGAGAGACCACGAGCTCAGATACGAGATCGAGCTATTACAAATCTTGGTCGATATCATCAAACACTGGCAAATTCCTATAGCAAACGAGTTCGCACTCGGGAGTTCGCTATTAGCGACTGGGTCCTTCGAGAAATCCCAGATAACAGAAAAGATTCACATGCTGGAAAACTAGCAGAAAACTGGGAAGGTCCTTTCATGGCCATAGGTCAAACTGGTCTAGGTTCATACTATCTCATGACGGAAGCTGGTGATAAAATTCAAATCCATGGAATACAAGAAGATTGAAGTTATATCGACGTTGACAGCTCCTCCGTCGTTCAGCAAGGTTCAATCCACATTGAGTTTTCCCCTCCAATGTATGTATAAACTCCTTTCAATCAATGAAATCTCTTTTTTATCACAAGAATCTCTGTTATACAGTTCCCCTCTATCTCTATCATCTCCAAGGGTAAAAGCATAGTTTATCCTAGCTCGATCCCTAAAGGTAAACACCATCCAACATTGGTAATGGCATAGATAATACTATGCCTAACTCCTGAGGATACTCATACATTCGAGGGCGGGGGCCATAACGAACCTCTTAGCCTGAAGATAACAAGCCTAAAGCATGAGTGAGGAAAAAACTTGCTCCCTGCCACTAAGCTCCAATATCCAATATGGTATCAAGGCATAGATAATACTAGCCGAACCCCTAAGGACTCAGAAACCTCCGGGGCCATAAAGAGCCTCAGCCTACGGGATCAAGCCTAAAACACGAGTGAGGAAAAAACTTGTTCGCTACCGCTAAGCTTCAACATCCAACATTGGTAATGGCATAGATAATACTAGCCTAACTCCTGAGGATACTCATACATTCGAAGGTGGGGGACATAACGAACCTCTTAGCCTAAAGATAACAAGCCTAAAGCACGAGTAAGGAAAAAACTTGCTCGCTGCCGCTAAGCTCCAATATCCAATATGGTATCAAGGCATAAATAATACTAGCCGAACCCTTGAGGACTCAGAAACTTCCGGGGCCATAAAGAGCCTCAGCCTGCGGGATTAGGCCTAAAGCACGAGTGAGACGTTGCTCGCTGCCGATAAGCCCAGCTCTCCAATATGGTATCAAGGCATAGATAATACTAGCTGAACCCCTAAGGAAACACAGATCCGAGGTGGAGGCCATAAAGAACCTCTTAGCCTGCGGTGACCGCCTAAAGTATGGGCAAAGATAATACTAGCTCGCTACCGCTAAGCTTCCCTGAAGTCCAAGGGTTGAAGCACAGATAATACTTACTTTTACACCCAAAGACTTCTTCTAATTCAATGGGTCAAACTAGAGAATAACATCTACTGCAGGTATGGAAATATTATTTTCTCATATCAGCATTTCAAATTACAACGCTCCTCTCAAAGTCCTGCATCGAGCACTGAAGCATCAACATCTGCTACATACAAAAGGTACTCGTTATCAAAGTTCAAGTCTATTTCTTTTTTAACTCTGTTGGATTTTCTAGATGGGAAAGCAGTCGACCTTCCACCCACAACAGGAGTAGGTGAGACTACACTCGAGCTTCCCCCTATTTCAGTTTTGGATGCCATATATTTTGGAGCTCGTTCAGCAACAATTTCTCTCCCTCAAGCTATTTGTTCAGCCGTCGTGGTCCCAATACCACGATCCATAACCCCAATTGGATCTATGCTCGAGATATCGAGTTTACATACACAAGTCCTTCCAGAGAAGCAATCCTGCATCAAATCTCTTTCAACCTGCAGGAATTTTTTTTCCTCGACAAAAAATGCAACCAATGCGCTTAATTTCCGTTGATACAAAGCTTCACCATCACATTTTTCTTGTTTATGAACTACTAGTTCCTTAAAGGCTTGGTGAGTAACAGCTAGTTCAACTATTAATTGATCAATACGTTCACTCATCTGCTTTGTAAGATCTATTGACTTCTGCCGAGAGTTTGTGAGATCAATACGCATATTCTCCACTAACTCTTCTTTTCGACGAAGAAATTCCTTCATCTCTCGACTCCCCTCACCAGAAGCAATTTCACCATCCCTTTTATCCAATTTAAATTTAAGATCTTTCTGATACTTCATTTCACGTACACGTAATTCCCGCTCCGATTCGGAAATTCGAGCACAGAGTTTATTAATTCTTTTATTCATCTCCTTCTCACATTGTACAGCCCTCCTCACATTTTCGCCAGCATGGGCCAAATCGCCTACCAAACATTTGTTCTTGCCTTGAATCTCTGCTAAATCAGCCCTGCTCTGAGCCTATCTTTCTTTTAAATGACGTAAATAAACCTTCAAACGATCTAACCTGGCAATCAAACTATCACATATTTGTGCAGAGTTACGCAGTTCTCAATCTTTTCCCACAATACTACTACTCATTTTTTCAAATTTGGCCTCAGACACAGCCAAGTTAGTTCGCGCAGTGTCCAGGTCGATCTCTCTCTTCAACAACTGCTCGTTCAGAGCACGAATGTTACATTTCATATCAGATATCTCTTCATTTAACGCTCTAATACGGTATTCGGCTAACTCAGCCTCATGCCGAGAACCTGACGCAACCTTTTCCTTCAACTCAGCAAGTTCGTTGGTAAGTTGGTTCAAAGCCAAATCCCTGCTCAAAATTATTACAGTCTTATCCTCGACTTATCTCTTAGCTTCTTCGAGCTTTAAAGAAAGCTTCACATTATCATCTAATCGATCTTCATACTGGGAGATCAAAGCCTCATATTCTTCTGTATACTCAACATTATACAAAAGAGTTCGCTCTTCTCTTTCTCTAGCAACGTCGAGCTCCTTCGACATAACAGTTAGTAGGGACTCACAACATCAGTACCTAATGGGGAAACAGATCGACAGAAGCATACTGACAAACTTGCAATATAGACACCTGCAAGCTCGGGACAGCCAATTCCTCCTTGGCCTACCGACCATAACAAGTTTTGGTCGCAAGACAGAGTGTACATACACAAACATCCTGAACTAGAATAAACATACAAGGTACATGTCCTTTCTTCTATTAAATTCTTGTTCATCTAGTTATTAATTTAGCTAAATTATCTAACCTGCAATTCAGCAGAGGATTTTTTCTCCACTTCAAACAGGCCTTCTAAGTCCACAACTCTGAGGCGCGTGCTTTCAATCTCCTATAAACAGAATTTCATAAGCAAAATGTTATTGGCATCAAACAACAATAATAATATTACAAAGCTCGAGTTCATGTTTCACAACCAATGTTACATTACATGATCATCCTACCTGATTAATAGTTTCCTTATTATCGGCAGCGGTCTTTTCAGCAACATCCAGACCATCCTCCATTTCCTCAACCTCCTCTTCATCCATAATTTTCTTCTCCTCATAATTCCCTTCGCTGAATGCCATAATCTCTGCCTTTGTATACCTCAACTGGTAGGGCTTCCCTGCAAGGTTGTTCTGAGAAGTAGCGGACGCGGTAACCAATCGCTCCGCTTCAACTACACTTTCGGCCCTAACTTCCTTCAGTTTTAGAGCAGTAGCTTCCCTTTCTTTCTCCAGCTCTAACTGGAAAGCTTCTCTCTCCCGAGTCAGGTTCTCTTCCAACTAGTTTTTCTCTTTCTCGAGCTGGGAGATCCTTTTTTCCAGCTCAATCGACCTATCCAGGAAACCAAGCTGAACCCCCCCCCCTCAGAGCACAAGCAAACTGCAAAAAGAAATAAGTCAGCTCGATAAACAAAATAGCTTGACAAAACCAACTATTTACTAACCTTCTTAAACACGTCATCAACAATAGTAACCATCTTCTCTCGAGCTTTAGCTCGACATTGTTCCTCCAGGAGACCGGCTTCAACTTCAAAATGCGGCCTCAAGTCCGCCCCCTCAGCGATGTTATCGTTTTCCTCTAGCACCACCTGCGACTTCGTGGGAGAAGTTACCTTCCTCCTCTTACTGCTATCGTCCACACTGTCCGACGTAACAGAACGAGAAGCGGACCCTCTTTTTACAGCCTTCCTCTTCGCCAAGTTCCATACAATAGTGCTCGAGATAGTGGCCATGTCCACTGGCCCATCTGGCATTTCATTAAGCCGCGCGAGCTTCAAAGGTATATTAAGTTCAGGAGTTTGCAATTTCTCTTCCATTGAGCCTGATGTTTTCCCAGCCATTCTCCTCTTCGCTTGAGATTTCCTGACCTTGTCGTCCTTACTAACTTCCCTTTTGTACCTACTTATCTCTAACTCTTTAAGAACAGCTTCGAGCTCAGTGCCTTCCCTGGTAACGACATCTATAAAAGATTCCTTCCTTAAAACTTTGCAATTAATTCCTGCATAAAAAATTGGCAACGTAAGATACAAATCAACTATAGAAATATAGTTTAACATACAAATGATAGTTAAATTTTCAATGGTAAACTTACCCTTTGTTATAGTTCTATTTTTAAGTTCTAGGGGTTCCTCATCAGACCGCTGAAGACATTCACCAGACACCCATAAAAGGTTGTCATTCCACACTCGCCCTGCTGAAGACAGGTCAAAGAAGCATGGTCTTGATGAACTAGAAGAAAGATATGCACAATCAGCTGCTGTGGCATATTTTACAGCATAATACTCAAGAAAATCCTCGGCAGTAATCCTCCTCTCGCTACCAGATGAAACCCATCTCTCATTAAGGGTTTCGCATCCAAGGATAACTTCCCAAAAATTGTAATTCAATTGCGTCGGGCAAGCCCCAATCATAGTCATAACACTCTTAGCCAAATTGTTCAAAGGTAGCGTCAACCCATAGTCGAACTGGGCTAAATAGCAACAAAACCCATCAGTTTGACTATCCTTCACTACGCCTTGAACGTACTCCAACAATACTTTATCCCTCAAACGCCTGCACTTCTTTTCTTTAGCCAAATCAGGCAGCAAATACAGGTAATCCCCTCCTTGACTGACACTAGAAGTCCTAAAGAAATTACCCCTATATCTGAAAGTGTGCCCCCAAATCCCATCTATACTACTCTTGGCCTTACAAAAATCCCTAAACCGACTAAAGCTGGTTGGGTACTCAACTCGAGAACCCTTCAGACGAGGCCATTCTACCAATTCGGCTACAGTCTCCTTCTCGTCCCCTACTCCAATGATGGGAGATAAATGCCCTACGAGGTCTGCTTCATCAGCCTTTGCACAACCGGAAATCGAAGCCATACTTATCTACAGTAAAGGGTCTACTTTACAAAATGCTGGTCCAACAAAATCTACAGATAGGTCGAGGTATATATATATATCAATTTGTATCTCGCACTACTAGATCACTTATACAATCACAAACTGTCTCAAAATGATTTATATCACCCCACAGTCATTATTCCCATTGTTATTTTTATTTCATTTTTGTGTTTGGTAAGGATTACATCCTTATCCCGACACAATAAAAAAATTTATACAAAAACTCTTGTAAACCCAAAGACAGAATTACCTTCAACACCCAAGAAAGAATCTACAAAGTTGGTCCGCACCAGTTTGCTCAATTTCTATAACTTCTTCAAAACCTCCTCGATCTCAACCTCCTCTCGTAGTTTATAATTGAGACTCTTAGTCACTGCTTTCCTCTAATCATTTCCTCCTTCGGCGGCAACGGAATCGTCAGTTGAGATCTCTCTCTCTCTCTAACCCTTATCTTCTTTTTCTGGTTTTCTGTATTCGGAGAGGGAGGAGAGGGGGTACTTATGCACCTTTCCCCGAACCGCTGGCGATTTAGAGATTTCCAGTAAGCAGTCCTCAATTCCTAAACTGAACCATTTGTTCGTCTGAACCTGTCAGACGTGTCGTACCACTTCGGTGAAAACACCTTCCCATCATTACACCAAATATTATACTTTAGCATATCTCTTAGCCTCTTGGTCCCACTCTTTTCACAATACCAGAAACTTATGATTCTGAATTTTCTACTTTAAAATTTTACGTACATTTGTTTGCCCTGCATATACACCTTGACTTTAACGTCAATATCAGTTAGCAATACAAATTCAAAAATTCAGCTTCAACAACAATCCTAGTCATAGCCTATTTTCGTGAACATATTTTTCTTCAATTAAATTCGGGCAATTACATTTCAAAAATTCAAAAATATAACAGTCAATCACTCCAATCCCCAAGATACTTGCATTTGAAGCAATCGGTGTGCCCAACAACACCACAAGCTTTCAGCAGCCCTGAGGCGATATCCCTATCCTCATTGATGATCTCCTCCCTGGCCATCATCAGAACAAACTTTTTACGATCTTCAACAGACCATCAACAGGTACGCATGGACTCAGACCAATACACGCAGTTCATTTCCTCGCCCCTTTCTACATCAGTCTTACTCTCCTAGTTTGCTCGAGTTTTGAGCAGAACCGCATCATAACCTTGCTGCCCGAAAATAGCTTCCCTTATTTCATCAATCTTGAATGCTAAACGCAAGTCGTTCAACACACACGCTTCAACAGCCCTCTGAGAACGATTCTTCACCATTTTTTATGAATAACCTTCTTAAAGAACAAGTCACACTTTTATATTGTTCAGTTAACAGGACTAATTTTTTGATTGACTATACGCAATGTATTTCAATTTCTATAACCCACTCTTTCCGGGTTCGAGCTACTTACTATTATTATTTCGTGTTTAATCGAGCTCATTAAAGTTTATATTTTGAGCTTCATGTTTACATCTGTTAAGCTCGATTCATTTACGAGGTAGGATAAGGTATGTTATCCCACCAACTATTCACTCCCATATTATGTACAACTCGATAACTTGTCGCCTATTTCTGCCTTTCACTAGTAAGAAACAAATAAAATATTCTTTTATTACGCTCGATTTTTATCTAACAAGTTGGTTACAGGACTACTCCTACAGCGTTGCTTTACAATTACAGAATCAAACTTTTCGAAGCTCGATATTACAAATACTTTCTCAAACACAAGGACAGGTCTCTAGATCTTTTCTCGCTGCCAAGATAACGTTGATCTTCCAGGAAAACCTCAGCCATAGCTCGAAAATTGCAAGACTACAATAGGTCAAAAACCTTTTTCCCCTTCATTTCCCTGCATGAAGAATTAAAAGAAAAACAATGGCACCGAAAGAAATGGTCCATCTTCCACCACCACCACCGCCGTCTCTTCTTCCTTATCCCCACTAACCCAGAGTTTGTGGAAATTGAAGAGGACTCCTACCTTAGAAATTAGAACATCAATAGAGACCAGGGATTTTGCATCGCATACACCCCTGCCGTTAAATCGGACGCTACATAATACCCGTAAATATATCAAACAACACTCCTTCAATAAAATAGCAAAGGAAGTCTCTCTACTCTGATAGCCACAAAGCCATATCTGGAATCTCTCCATGATAAAAGAAAACTGGGTATGATACATTTGATTCCTCATCTTAACCATGATTTTGCAAAGGTACGCTTCCAAAAAACTCATTTTTTTTCTCACCCTACAAAACAGACATGTTTGTTTTTCTCTGCAGCGAAGATGTGTTACAGGTTATTCGGTGATCAAATCTGACCACTATTTATAGTGATACCACATTTAATGTAAGTTTTTCCCCAAACAGTCATCCGCTCGGGAAAACCAACAGTCTGCCCATAACACTCACGCGTCATAATGAAAACACACTCTTCAATACTGACATTCCATTTTTTAAGCGTCGCTTACGTCATCACAAAGTCTGAGTTTTAGGGTTTTTTCTCAACTAATGCCACACGTGACTTCAGTTGCGAGGGGGCAATTGTAGGGACTTATCCCTCGGGCTATTGACACTCGACCTCATTTATACTTCGAGCTCCAAAAGACTCAATCTTATCCAGTACCAGTCTCACGCCTAAACAAACAGGTTAACAGTTATAAATCGACCACAAACTTAAGCAGAATGTGGATAGTCCACAACAGATGTAAACAGAATAATTCAACATACACCTGTCTCCCACGGGCTAGCAGTTACACACTTAACTTCCTATGACTCCCACTTTCAGATGAACGTGTTCAAGCACGATGTCAAGCTGAGAGCAGGGTCTATAAAAGGGCAGAGCTTCTAAGGAAAAGAGGTGGTCGATATACAATTTTATACATACAATTCAATACATACAATTATCTGATCTCTAGCTATTTTTCTTAGATCAACTCTTGTAATTAGATTCTTTCACTCTCTCAAGCAATAATGCTACTTTTACCAAATTCTCCACTCGAGGTCGTGGTTTTTACCTATTCACAGGTTTTCCACGCTAAATCTCATGTGTCAAGTGTTATCTTTTATTTAATTTTGGCATAGTTATTCTTGGTGTAAGGATCGATTTCAAGCTAGTTCGAGCTTTACGAATCTGGTCCCTACACTAACCCTAAAGCCTGCACCTTCGACACTGTCCAAGAGTTTTAGAGGTAAGTTTTTATATACATAAAATTACGGTATTCACACAATTTATAAGAATACAACAGTACAACAAACACAGATGTATGTGCTTCAGATCATGTTTTATGGAGAAATTGTTTGTGCTTGAACATAGTATGAAAATAATATCAAATTTTTAATTAATAGGAAATCTTTTATTAGGCATCCAATGACAACACTTACCAAACATCTTACCAAGCATCTAAAAACAATGGAAACAGAACTAATCGCAACAATACACCTGTTTTGCTATGTCTACTGTTATGTCTATCTGTTATGGTCTAACTGTTATGTCCATCTGTTTTGCACCACTGTTATGTCCATCTGTTGTTTTGTGAAGATAATACACTGTTATGTTCATCTGTTATGTGAAGATATTATACTGTTATGTCCAACTATTTTGCACCAATGTTAGACCCAGTAATAGTGAATATTGTTGTTGCTTTATCCGTCCCAATAATAGTGCATCCTACAAAGTAACTAATAAATCATATTATAGAATGTTCCGAGGTTACAGCATTAAAAGTATCTATAGTTAATATCAAATTGCACTTTATGGACTATGTTGAGAACTTATGTTTGCCCTCACTCAAAGTTGAGAGTAGATATTTTAGCTTAAACTCAGTAATGTAATTCTTGAGTTTGCATGTGCCTCAGACCAATACAGATTAAACTACACTTCATCAAGGCGTGGCTTTAATTTAAACTGAGTTTGAATTTGTTGATTTTTGTCGGTAATAAATTTATAATGTTATTGAAAGTGGCAGCATTGTACTTCTTAATACAATGTTACCAAAATTTTAGTTAGTGTTTAGATCAGTTGTTTCCCATGAAAATTTTGTTCTTTGCAATAAAAATGTTTAGTGTTTCACGACATGAAAGAAATGGGAGCTAGATGACAATCTTTAGAAAAGAATCAACAATCTTTAGATTTTTTTTTCAAACGCAAGTAATATAGACGTGCCAGGCACGCAACCAAGCATATAGAAGACACGAAAAATAAGCTGTTCACCAGAAACCCCCTTTTTTCCTCTTTTTTGTACTTTATATCTTTTAGTGTTATGAGCAGTGGTCCACTGCAATTGCTACTGGGGGGTCTTTACCCACAAAGTATCTGCAAGAAAAATATTAAGCTAGATGGAATGAGATGTTGATCAGGGAATTTTAGCATAGCTGCTATAGCATTTTAGACCATAGCTACTATAGCAGTTTTTATGCCTACTATACCAACCTCAATAGGTTATTCATGGAAGGGCCTTCACTTACCTTAAGCTGATCTATCAGCCTTGCCTTACAGGACCATGACGGTTGAAGGTACGATTTAGGATGGGATAGAAGAGCAAAACCACTTGCCTAATAGGTGTGACGGAGTGAACCAACCTTTTCTTCTGGGTCAAGAAGAAGAGCAAGGAGGTCTCACTATCTGATATAGGGAGCAAGCCACCTAAAAGAGTATATGATCAAGCACTTTCTTCACCTGATCTTATGTCTGCAAGATATAGATCAGACATCACATTACTTTCGCTATTTGCAAAGATGTCTTTTTCGGAAGGACCTACTAAACACGAAGGTTCGGGAAGCAGCGGGAAATTCATCAAGAGAAAGAGTCGCTGAGTCAACAGCAGGGGATGCGACAGGTAGGAGATTGATTCATCGATAGAAGATTCTTTAACAGCATAAGATTAGGCGCCATCCTAACCTAAGCTCCAGAGAGAGATCTCTATGTATTGTCTCTATTGGGCTTGCACCAATGCTCTCAGACTAATAGGAAGACCCTCCCTTATTTCTTTGACTTAGTCGACACAGTATCACTCTCCATAGGTTAGTGGGAGAGAGAATTTAGTTGCTCTAGAAAGATATCTACCAGTTCCTTTTCCTTTATTGATTGATGAGTTGTTAGCTGTAGTGCTTTAAGCCAGTTTCTCTTCTTCGCTTCGTTTAGTTTGTTTCTTGCCTGCCTCTTGCTTCCCTCGAGTTACTTCATACCTCGGTGGTTTGCTTTCTGTTGAGGGCATTAAGGCTTAGCCCGCTTGCATGTAGGTCTTTTATAACTACTGTTTAGGATCACCCTAGACGTGTCCTTGCTGATTCACTGTTCCTTACCTTTGCTTTATTGTTGTTTGTGATGCTGTTATTAAGTTTGATGTTGGCCTTAGACTAAGTACTATTCAGACTGCAAGGTTTAGTCAGAGTTGGAGCCCTTTCCTGCAAGCTAGATAAATGGGATATTTCTGGATGGGGAATGGTATTGTTGGCCTTACTACACTCTTGAGAATTAGGTTTAGTAGCACTCTCCCTTCTATTTTAACTGTTACCTCCATTAGTAACCTATACAGTAGCAAAAGTAGTAACAAAAAAAAGTGTTATTAGATATTTGTATGTTACAAATTTGCATATTTAGACCATAACTGTTGTTTTGGAAAGTGTATAATAACTGTTTTGTAGTTATAGAATAACTGTTTTGGATATACCTTTATCTACTTTGGATTATAGAAAACCTGTATTATGGATAGTTGTTTTGCAGTTACAGAATCTGCTGTTTTGGATTATAGACTAACTGTTTTGTAGTTATAGAATTAGTGTTTTGGATTATAGAATTAATATGTTATGGGTTTCATGTTATATTATATGTTTCGCGTATAGGCTTGGCCCTTTAGTTGCAAACCATTGTTGGCGTTGCATACCATTGTTAGTATATTATTCTCGGTTATTCTCAAGCATATATATATACGTGTCGATATTGTTTTGCATCATTTCTAACATTATTTGCCCTTACTACAATATCTAGCTTCAACTTCAAGGATGCATATTCATTACGCTCTTTTACGGCAATTAACCCCATCAAGAGACCGTTGGACTCTAAAAGTGCGTTTGAGTCGAATGTGGATCACCAAGAACTTCACAACCAAAGAAATATGGGGTCAAGATATGCTGCTTATCGATGAGAATGTAAGTATATTCCTATTATTTGCTGCCTATTCTTTATGTTTTCACATTGAGATTTTAACTATATTTATACTATTAACGCCGCAAAATGAACAAATGCATGCATGAGTTCCACGAGACGTTATTCCGCAATTTGACGAAGTACTTAAAGAGGGCAATATTATTCACCTTGAAAAATTTAATGTCTCCAAAAGTAATGGAACTTATCGTCCCATTGATGGGGAATATAAGATCTACTTCAAAAACGACACCATCGTGAAGCGATTAGAAGATCAGCATCTACCTATACCAAGGCACATATTTTCCTTTATAGAGTTCAAAGACATCCCTACCAGATGCCAAAACACAAAAATTCTTACGGGTATTTACTATTGGCATTATTTTATGCATTTCTCATTTCATGAAAAAATTTCTAATTTTATATAAAATTGTAATGAAGACATTGTCGGGAAGCTAAAAGCCATAAAAGAAATTGAAATAGTCAGCAAAAGGAACAGAGACACATCCCAAAAGAGAGATCTTATCCTTGAAAATATATAGTAAGAAAATCAATTAAATTAAAATGATGCATGTATATTATCGCTATCTATATTTTATAGCTTTTCTTTATGACTTCATGTAGCGGATCAACCATTAAGTTCACTATATGGGATGAAATGCTGGACAAAATACCAATTGATCTCTCACACTTACCTTCGACTCCGGTAATTTTGATTGTTACATCTACGATAGTAGACATGTTTAAAGGTATGTACTTCAAGTACAATCAAACTGTTATAATAATATTTTGTAAATTGTCACTGAAATTGTATAATTTGCTTAGGTGTTTGCTACATGAAACCAACATGCGCAACAAAGATGTATTATAATCTGGAAATTCAAGAAGTAGCAATATTATTAAAAAGGTTTAGAAATAACATTTTCCTTAAAAATTGATCAAATTTTTAGCCATTCAAAAGATCTAATTTTACCCTATTTTATTTGTAGTGAAACCCTTTTGAAAGATGCGTCAGTTCAACTGACGGGGAACGCAACGAAGGGTATAAAAAACCTGTCAGATTTGATGTTTGAAAACAGGAAGGAATTAATTGATATTTTCACTATTATGGAAGAACCTCAAACTCAAGTATAATTATATATACCATCTATATATCAAAATATTTACTATACTTTAAATTTATTTATGGGAACTTTACTTTACTATAGGAAAAACATTACACTTGTAAAGCGACAATCACAAAGGTCTTTACAAATTACGGATGGTACTATTTATCATGTCGCAAATGTCTTAAGAAAGTGATTCATTCCAATAATGAATATAGTTAAAATTCTTGTCAAACTCAAACAGCGGACCCGATCCCAAGGTAAGAACCCTCAAAAAAAATTTACCCTTTATGAATATTAAGTCCAATAAAGTATACAAAAATACAGGCACAAGTTGCAATTCCAAATTGACGATTTAACAGGGACAACAACAATGACAACATTTGAAAGAGAATCAAAGGCATAGATTTCTCAATCAGTACAAGAACTAATAGACCTTGAAAACGAGGTAGAAATTCGTCATTTGTCTCCAAAATGAATTATATTTTTTTTTAACTAATAAAATTTATTTATTATAATTTCAGGAGAATGGGCATGATTTGATTGAACAAAATCTCTAAAAGTTAGTTGGTTTAACGTACATCTTCCAACTCAAAATAACATAGTACAATACAACGAATGGGAAAATAAATTTTATAGCATCAAAATTGTGGGCAATAGACGCCACGCTTGAGTCTACTGAGTTGGGGAATAATATGAAACACGATACGAATATTTCAAATCAAGCTTCACAATATTACCCACCTAACTTAAAGGTGTATTAATCTATGCATTCTCCAAATATTTAACTATCAGTATGCAATTCAAACATTAGTATAATTTTATTAAAATGTTTGTATTAATATTGTTGAATTTTTTTAAAAAATATATAGAGGAAAAATTCAACAGGATCTTCAACTGATATGGGGATTTCTGACAAAAATAACAAAAATCAAACGCCGCCTGGAAAGGCGTCCAAAAAAGACTAACTCGCTCACCCAGAGGTACGTTTTTCATAATATATTACAAGTCCATTATTTTTCATTCATAATTGTACCGGAAATTGTAAAACTAATAGTAAATTAACATATCCTCTTTACTATTTAATGCAGAATATCATATGGGTGTGAATCCTTCTCGGTGACAATTTCATCTCCAATTACCAAGTTTGGCGTATTATGTTTACTTTGTAGTAAAGTTAATGAATACTTCCAAAAATCTCTATGACTTTAACCATTTCTTATTATATTTGTTGCATTTTGAATGAATTAATTAATATTGTTTACGTTTTTTTAATATTTATACTTCCTCACAATATTTTGGTTAAGAAACTCCATAACTAATATTTTTGCCAAACTTACACAATAGGAAAAATACAAATAAAATGGCTTAATAATTACAGATGTATTAATCATTTTGAATTTGCATGTACGTGCGTAGTACGGGCTCGAAACCTAGTCTATATTATAAATCTTAGTTTTGTCCTACATGGCGTTGATTATCCCGCATGGCGAGCTTTGTCCTACGTGGCGTGCAAAGAGATGATTGGGACAAAGATGATGTACAGCTAATTTTTTATTTAATACTGGAAGGGTAATTTAATCACTTTAAGCTGATTATTTTTCTTTCCCTCAAGCGTTTCTTCCCCACCTTAATAAAGATTAATCACTTTAACTTGATTCTTTCTCTTTCCCTCAAGCGTTTCTTCCCCACCTTAATAAAGAAAATAGATAATCAATTACAAAAATAAATCAGGGAATCAGTTCTACCTTATCTGCAATTATCACAAGAGTTTACTCCTATTAATCTACTATTTACTATCTCTACAAACTAAAACCGATGAGAAGCTCTATATTCCTATTTAATCTTGCTTAAAACCAGGTACTCTTCTATTTTTTATATCTCTTAGAGTGATGTTCTTCAAAAAAAATTCATAGACTGATTGCCAATTTGTTTTCTCACAAACCAAAGTTTTTTCAATTTTATCCCTAATTTTGATTATAATTCCCCTAATTGATGTTCCCTTTTTAGGCTTTGAATCATCTTCAAAAAGAGCTATCAGAATGTAAATGAACCTGACGACCAGAAGGTAACAATTTCCCCCAAATTGATCTCATTTTTTTGTTTTAGCATTTCAAAACCCTAGATTTCAATTTTGCATTTATTTACGCTTAATAATGCTTTCAATCTGATCGATTTGGTTTAGTTTAGATTTGAATAATTGTTGATTGATTGAGTTTCGTGGTGTTTGATTGGTTAGTAAGGTGATCTAGAGCGAAAGATGTTGGGGATTATTAGGTAGAAAATCGACTTTGTTTCATTGGTAAAACTAGATTTTGTTTTGTTTGATTTCATTTTGATTTGATGTTTGTAGTTAATGCTAAGAATTTAGTTAGGTTTGATTACGTTGATTGTATTTGTATTGTGTTTAAATTAGTCTGGCAGTGTTCGGAGCGAGAAGTTATGCGTCGTCCGCGAAAGAGGTAATCATTAGTTATTTTAGATTGCGCGGTTTCATTTGTATTAGCAATGTGTTATCAAGTCACGTTCGAAACAAAAGAGGTAATCATGAGTTGTTTTAGATTTCACAATTTCATTTGAATTAGCAATCTATTTTGTTATGAATCACGTTTGAAACGTAAAAAAATGCAACGTAACATGTTTTTATAGGTCTGATTAGTATTTCGGTGATTTTACCTAAATGTTCACCAAATGTTTATGTGAAATTTTGTTTCACTCAGCTATTCATTTGAATTATGATTGGGGAATCCAATTAATTATTGATTTCATCTGTTTACACTTTAGAGCTTAAACATTTAAGGGCTACTTTAAAACTGTAAATTTTTTATATTTCTTTACCTTCCTTTCCTTTCAATTGCAGTTGTTTGTAAAGTAATTATGGTAAAATCTCTTAAGCATCGAACATCGTAGAACATGATGATGTCCCAACATCAAACATCATCATCGACTTTATAAACGAATTACCCTATCTCTTTACGTATCTTAAGCACTTCCTATGCTCTCAATTTCCATTTCTTTACCTAATAATTGAAGCTCATAAAGGTTTAAAGAAGTATTTCGCGCGACCAACTACTTGATTTTCTTATAAGTTCTATTAAAAAAGAAAATTATACTAAAAGCATTCCACACGACCAACTACTTTTATATAACTATCTACTAGACTTTGATGGAAGAAAAAAAATAGTTTGCATCTAAGAAGCTTAGTCAACATTTGTGAAGGTCTGCGGGCATAACTTAATCTTGCATTGTTTTAATGCTTAAATCTATAACATTATGGCAATCACTTCCTATTTACAGCTCAAAGGCAACTGGGAGAAACTGCCTTAAATGAAACGAGCTCAAGGTTATATCAGATAATCAAGCTGGTGAGTTTAGTAGCGATTTTAATGGTTGATGGCTAAATATTTTTCCTTTTCTTTTGTTATTGGAGCATGTAAATCATTTTTCTTCTTCCAATAGTTACTTTTCTATCAAAGGATTGCGGTTCAGGCGTGACTGTAATATATGTCGTTATCAATATGCATCAGATTATCAACACGCTATTGTGGATTTATCAATTCCTTTTGATTTCAGACTGTAGAGAGTAGTCTACGAGAATCCTTCGGCCATGTTAAGTCTTATGTAGCCAATCTGGTATATTCTCCTTTTCCTGTTATTAGACCAGCATATATTGAATTTAGTAGTGATAATAGTATTGCTTGAAAATTTAAAGAATCTTGTGGACCTCGCAGGAAGTGAACGGTCCTCGCAAACGATTGTACATGGTTTAAGACTTAAGGAAGGTTCTCATATTAATCGTAGCTTGCTGACACTAATGACTGTGATACGGAAACTCAGGTCAGCTTGTGAAAATGCTAAGTTTAATGTGTGGGGACCCTACTCTTTCAAAGGACAAATTATAAGTGTGAGGGCTTATTTCTAATCCCCGTACTGAGTCCGATATTCGAACTCACATAACTCAAGTAAACATACTGATAACCAATCAAGGACTAAAAGCAATGAGATAGTAATGCTGACTTCCTCATCTATAGCTCAGGGATGGCAAAGCATCCAATAACATCGCACTGCAGAAAATACTCAGATATCTATCAACAGTTCGAATACACGCGAACACTATTAGAGATCATATCTTCATCAACAGTTCAGAGATATCAAAGCATCCTGTGACTTCGCGCTACAGAATATACTCCTCCACTTGTCAACAGGTCGTATGTACGCGAGCATCACAGGAGATCGTATCCTCCCAACGATCTGAAGCTACAACTAAAGAATGCTAATAGATCCGTTACAGATCAACAAGTATCAAGACGTTACAAAAGTCCACCATGAAGACTCATCAAAACCCGATATTGTAACGTTCCTCATCAATGTAACCAACGGTCATATTATAAGACCTATAAATAAGACTAGATAGCTACAAATTAGAGAGGCTGCTCTGGGAACCTCTAAGAGGTCATTTCTACATCACTATCTTTCTTTGTAATAGCTAACAGTCTAAATATACCTCTCTCTCTTTATAAAAATCCTCATGAGAGATCGTGGTTTTTAACCCATTCAAGGGTTTTCCAAGCTAAATCTAGTGTTGTTTGTTTCTTGTTCATAACTAAACATACTAGATTTCAAAGGTGTAAAGGGTTATCTTCGTGCAATACAAAAATAGGCTATTACAATAAGTATACAAGTATTAGTTGCTTCTATCTCTTCCTTCGAAGTGGCATTTAGATTCAGTGTAGAAAGATCTTCTATCATGGTTCTGGAAAAATAAAAATGATAATGATTGACAGTGGTTTATGATTGGTTTTTGATAAACAATTTGGTAAAAATGGTCCTCTCTAGGAGGAACCAATACCATTAGATTTCATTTTATATACACTGAGTAATGATTCTCTGTTACAGGCTACCAGTCTGCTTACTGTGTATAGCGAGCTTCTGAGACTAGAGTTTCCTCTCTATTAGAAGATATTGTTAGAAGTTGGATAAAGGGATTCCGAAGATGATTGTTCAGACACTCGAGGCCATCAAAGGTGGTGGAGGTTTCATAAGGGTAAGAACGACTGGGACAGTTGGTTCATTAATGACCAGGGAATTAGATTCCCTGAAGTGCAAAACAGAAACACCATTTTCTTCTAAACACAAGCCTAAGGTAATTTTATCTAATGAAGTGGGCAATAGTGGATGCAGCAATAGCAACAATGGAAATACTAATCGTAGTTACTAGGAAAATACTAAGAAAACAAGATGCAAGAAAGGAAAGAACGTCTATCGAATACCAATTCTTAGCTCCAAGGAAGAAAAGTGTGTGAAGAAAGGATCTAATATCGTTCCAGTTGTGGACATAAAATATGGGAACCCCCTTCCTATACCCAACATGTTGAAGAAGCTTGGATTCTTAAAACTCTTAGAAAGTGCCCACTAACCTTGTACTTTATTCGCATCAGATTTCATATTTTTGTACCTGAGCTTAAATAATCACATGATGAATACCGATATTGTATCATGTTTGTTTCCCCATATTCAAGGCATATCATTTTTCCTCATTATCACAGTAGATGTAGAAAGGCACAGAAATCCAGAGACGGTGAAAACCAAGAATGGTCCCCCCTATATTCTTAAAACCATCAGATGTGCCTCAAAAGTTTAATACTTCAAAAGTTTAATACTAATATATGTAACATGTTTGTATTCATGTCAAAAGATGCACTTTGCCATCCCTATTTGTTTGAGGTTCTTTATTTTATTATATTTATTTGGAGTTTATTTAAATGATCATTTCTTCATTAATTTGGACTGCTGTAAATGAATACAAGTTTATTGTTTCATATTCCTTATATTATTAGAATATTAATTTAATATGTAAGTAGCTGTAGATCAATGACCAAACTAATTGAATTGATGTGATCTGTGAGCTGTAATTCAAAATGTACAACCCTCTCCATATTTGTTTATATCTGATAGAATTTATGTTGAAGATAATTAGAATAGTGACGGTCCCTCAAATGAACATTAGGAGCTTGCGATTCAGGCACTAGCTCCAATGCTCTACCAATGCATAACCTTTTTTCTTTACTTCTAAGAAAATATACGAGCATAACGGTTTTAGAGCTTGGAAATCAAGCATGAAAACAATCACCTCCATGCATTTTTTTTTGTTGATGTGGTGCTTGAAAAACCAATTTAAGCACCTTCTTTGGGCAGTGTAGAGGTAGTCTACATAATTTATTGCCTTTTTGGCTTATGCATTTTGCCTACAACTATTAACTTAAACATCTGTGCGTAGCACGGGCTCATAACCTAGTATATATAAAATAGTAGTAAAATACCTTTTAAAATAGCCCTTGGAAAGGGTAAAAAAAATTAGGTAAAAAAACTGTGAAAACCGCCTGATTTTGCCCTAATCAGATCTAAACAATGACATGCGTATAGATCTAATCATGTAATCATGCATAGAATGCTAGAATCAATAAGAAAAATTGATTATACCTCTTCGCAAAGCAAAATAATCCTTTTATGAGGGTAGAGGTGTAGAGATCCAAAAGCTCGCAACAATTAAGTTGCACTGATAATGTGTTGAGCACAAAAGTGATCTTCTAGTCTATCTAACCATGTACCCATTTATACACATAGATATATATATCTAGAGAGAGAGAAGGGAAGCTTTTATTAATGTCTATGTAAAAAGGTATGTTACACAATAACCTTACTGGAACTATATATATTAAGCTTCTAAAAACTCTTTAGGGTTTGGAGTCGGTGGGTCCACCCCAAACCTAGTTTCGGGTAGGACCCAACTGAATGGTTCCTAACATTTACGTCATTTATCACCACCCAGCTAATATTTTCTAGGAATTTCCCAACTGCGACACCAATAGCCCTAATTCTTAACTGTTCAATTCAATAATGCAAGTGTTTTCTAGTTTTAATTAAGTGTGTTTATTAAAATCTCTTGTACGAAATGATATTTTACATTCGTATTAGTTTTCCAACCATAATTATTGGCAAGAAGCACTCCTCCACTGTAGCTAAAGTATAACAAGAGCCATTTCCTTCCACATTGATAGAATAGAAACTAGATATAAAGTTATAGTTATATGGACCAGAGAAAATTGGAATACAAACAATCTAATGCCTAAAGTATCTGATTTTGGAGAATAGTACTACAGTCAAAATCTAAAGCTCAACATTTTTTCCTCTACCTGATTGGAGATGGAAGAAGAACGATTTTGGAGAGACAATTGGCACCCTGCATCTGTATGCATCTTAACAGATTGATTCCCGAAATGTCTCCAATATGACTTATACATTTCTATCAACTCTAAGGTTAGTTCTATGATAGGACAAGGAAAATGGAAAGGGGATGAATTCCCGGACACTCAAAAATGAGACACTCAAGTCTCACTTAAAAGGAACCGCACATCTTTAGAGATGAGTGGTCCTCATAATAGTGGAGGTGGAAAAGAGAAACCTAAATCTATATATGAATATATAATTGGAGAAATGATTCCTGTTCCGCCATGTCAGCATTTTCAATCGATCCTGGTCTACCACGTAAGCATGTTCTATCGTATCTCGAACTCAATCAAATAAAGAGTTTGGTCCAGTTCCATCTCTTCAATTTTTACTTTCACCCAAAGTTCTCTCAGCATGAAACGTTTTCCTCTCTCTCCCTCTTCTCTACAAAATTTGAAGGAAATGATGAAGATGATTATGGCTTTAATCAAACACAATAGGTATCCTCTCTCTCTCTCTCTCTCTCTCTCTCTCTCTCCTCCCTCTCTCTCTCTCTCTCTCTCTCTATGATAGGCATTGATCTAAAGCTTTATGATTGCCTCCATTGTTTGATTTTAAGAACAAATGTGAAAAGAAGAACACCAGAGGAGAAGCAAAAAAAAAAAGGTGAAGCCGTAAAGGCAAGGAGAGGAGACACTCAAACTCAATGTGTTACTAAGAATCTCTGCCTAATTTCATACTGCAAGTTTTGGATTCTTTATGGTTTTCACTACGAAGCTTTGTTTATTTTCCAATATCGAGTCTGATCGTTTAATTTTGTTTATATCCGTTACAGAAGCAAGCCGCGAGAAGAGGAACAGAGTCGAAGAAGAAGAGGAACCAGCATTTGTGGGACAGCAAGCAATCGGAGTCGGGTGTTCTTACGGAATCAAAAGTTTCACTCCAATCACTGTTAGATTTACATCTTTGTGATTCTGATTGGACACCTGTACTTTCTATAACTCCTGTAACTACAACTATTTATATCTTATGTATAACTACTCCTATCTCTATTTGGAAGTTCCCTAAGTATATAATTTCTATAAATAATAAGGAGAAGAATTAGAGAGTTGTCTGAATTGAGTCTAATTCCCTTAAGGAATTTAGTAGATAGAACTATGATCTATCATTTGGTATCCAGAGCAAGGTTAAAAATTATCATTTTTTTTCATTCTCAATGCCTCCTAAACCCAAAAATGTTGGACCTGATTCTTCTTCGACGGATCAGGAACTTCACCACCTTAAAAAAGTCTTAGAAAATCACAAAGAACATACTGACAAGCATTTGGATCAAATACAAAAGTGTTTGGATCAATTACTAACTCGACAAGAACCGCCGACCATCGCTAAGAACGTGACGATGAACGATCCAGCCGAAAGGAACGGTACTTATTCTTCCTTTAGAAACTACTACGATGGATCCTCCCCTATACAAAGTTACTTCATAAAATTGAATTTTCCACGTTCTGATGACTCCTCAATGGGGTGCTTCATTAGCGGTTTGAAAGATGATATTCGACTGGATGTTCAGGCACATTACCCTTCCTCACTCAAAGCCGTAATTAACATCGCTCGCTTGATTGAAGAGAATTATGGGACATGACATACAACATCTCGCCCGCCTAATTTTACCACTGCATCAAATGCACTGGCAGGAACCTCTTCATTCAACATGCCATCCACACAGGGCTCCCAAGCCATACCACTAATCCAACACTTAAGTCCAACGAAGGAGCAAAATAGGCGTACTAAAGGCCTAAGTTTCAATTGTGATGAGGTGTATCAACAATGGCATCGATGTAAGCGAACACAAATCTTACTAATGGAAGGTGATGCGAATTTGATGACAATGACATCTTCGTTTATAGTAAAACTATGGCGAAGCACTTCATTCATTTACATATTGTGCTTGATTCTTTGCGTACTCACAAATTATTTGTGAAGCTTTCTAAATGCTCCTTCGGGCAAACCCATATAGATTATCTCTGTCATGTAAATTATTACGAAGGTGTATCGGTAGACCATGAAAAATTAAGTCAATGATCCATTGGCCCAAGTTATCCTCTCTGAAAGAACTATGCAGATTCTTAGGACTTGCGGGGTATTACCGAAAATTTGTACGTGACTATAGAAAGATTAGCGGCCCCTTCCCAACGATGCTTCCGAAGGACTCATTTATTTGGACCG
The DNA here is from genome assembly GCA_014058105.1 of Kingdonia uniflora. Lineage (NCBI taxonomy): Eukaryota > Viridiplantae > Streptophyta > Magnoliopsida > Ranunculales > Circaeasteraceae > Kingdonia > Kingdonia uniflora. The sequence goes on along the minus strand of JACGCM010001059.1, from coordinate 803,401 downwards.
AGGATTCCGAAGCGGCATATCAAACTCTTAAGAAAACAATGACCACTACACCAGCACTTGCTTTACCGGATTTCTCTCAAAAATTTGTCATTGAATGTGACACATCAGGTTGTGGAATAGGTGTTGCTCTATCTCAAGCAGGGATAGGCCTGTTTTATGATCGGATCGGAAATAAAGGTGTTCGGAATTTTTCCGATTTTTTTCTGAACAAGAAAACCTGTTCCGATCCGATCTGATTTTTTTCGGAACTGCCAAAATAAATCCGAATCCGAAATTTTTCGGAATTTCGGAATTTCTGGAATTTGGAACAAAATTCAGAATTTTCAGAATAAATTTCAGATATTCCAAAAAATAAGCAAATAAGTTAGGTTTTTATTTTGATATTTTGGATTCAGATATATTCAGAATATGTTATTATGACTAAATCGGAATAATAGTATTCGGAAAAATCGGATCGGTTATTTTCGGAAAAATTGAAATTTCGGAATTACAGAAGCCTATCCGATTCCGATCCGAATTTTTTCGGAAAAAATCGGAAATCGGATTTTCGGAAATCGGAACTGTAAAATTGGGTTCCAAAATCGGAAAAATCGGATCGGATTTCGAAAAAAATTGGAAGTTTGGACAAAAGTTGCAGCCCTAAACAGGGCGTTCTATTGGATTCAGCAGCCGTTCTCTATCACCTTGTAATCTGAACATGCCCGTTTATGATAAAGAACTGCTCACCATAGTCTTTGCCATTAATAAATTGCGTCCTAATTTACTTGGCAAGCACTTCAAAATTTTTACTGACCATCAGAGTTCACGCTATTTTCTTGAGCAACGATTGTCTTCAACGGAGCAACAAAAATGGGTTTGCACATTACTCGACTATGATTACGATATCATATACCGGAAAGGGAGTTAAAATTTATCCACCGACGCACTTTTCTGTCTTGCCAATGATTCCCACCTTCTTGCAATTTCCTACCCTATTTACAACAACCTTAAGATCTCCAACAAGAATGCCTTTCACAACCACCACAAAGCCATATACATGTTGTCTTTCACATCTCTGGACTCAAGAAGAAGGTAGGCTCAAGCATTCATCCCATTGCAAAGTTACCACCTATAACTGGCTCGGGTATTCTTATATGGCAACCAATGAAGATTCTTGATCACATCATCGTAAAGCATCACATTCAAGCTGTGACAAGGGTTTTCACTTAATGGGAAGGCTATTCGGAAGATGATGCCACATGGAAGGATTACACTTCAATATGGCGTGCTTCCCTGATTTTACGGCTTAAGGATAAGCCGTATTTCAAGCGGGTGGGAATGATAGGACACATGTCCTTTTTGTAACTCCTCTAACTACTACTATCTATATCTTGTGTATAACTACTCCTATCTCTATCTGGAAGTTCCCTAACTTCCTATAACTTCTCTAAACTGTTGTAATCTGTACTTATAAGTATCTAATTTCTATATGTAATAAGGAGAAGAATTAGAGAGTTGTCTGAATTGAGTTTAATTCCCTCAAGGAATTCAGTAGATAGAACTATGATCTATTAGATTCTCTCTCTTTCTATCTCTCTCAAGTCCCGTGATTTTCCAATTATAAGGTATTTCTCCAATTACACTTTTCAATTGTACTTTTATTTGGTGCTCTCAGAATTGTCATCATCCCTAATTCTCTATCTTTTCAGCGATCGAGTTTAAAAATGATGAATTAATTAATGTTCGTCTTTAATCGTGCGCAAGAAAGAAAATTTGAAGGCTGAAGAAGTTCTGAAGCAACCATTAATGGTGTGCAAGGTATAAAGACCAACAAGCCTTAAAACCCAAATTTAATCAATTTCACTGATGCTTTAACATCATCTACTCCGCAGTGAGTTGCTGCTTGGCTTGTTTCATATATACCTAATTTGTGTGTTTCAGTTTATTTTAAATTTACTCTCTTGATGTTTGGTAGAAGTTTAGGAATTATTTAATTAATTAAATGGGTGTAGGTGTTTTTTTTTTAAACTCATTATTCAATTTGTTATTTACCATAAATCATTTATACCTTTCGATTTTCACCAACACAATGCTATAAACTTAGAAGACTTATAAGCTATAATGCATAAAATTGAAGTACAGTCTATCCCAGACAGTATCGACACATTGTAGGACGGTATACAACCAATATGAAGTTTAGCTCTGATCAAAGAAACAACATAAATTGAAAGTTATCTTGATAAAGCCATGCCACAGTAAGCCAGATTATGATCATTTCTTCTTTTCTTTCTGATTACGACTAACTTGAGAAATACCAAGCATCCGTACTTTTGTTATTTTTGGTCGTTGGAATTAGTTAAAATTTTAGTCTTTATTATCTTAATGGCCCTAAAACTGGGAAGACTCGCAGTGCCGCAACAATACAATTGAGCAATTGTGGATACCTATATGTGGGAACAAAAGTGAGAGATGTCAACAAATAGTAGAAGAGGGGAAAGCATAAAAAAATGATCATATTAAAATGGGTATGGATTAGTTTAAGTGTGATAAAAAGGTAAAATGAGGATGAATTTATTTTGATTCGAATTAAAAAAAAAAGTGGATGATTATGGGTGTGGATTTTGGAGATATTAGGCAACATATTTTCTACAAGTTTCTTCTATAGTGTTGGTCAATGCTCTATACCAGTGATGACTTTATTATAGAAGAAAACAAGATCTGCCCATGGATGGATAAAATTGTACATCTCCCACGAGTAAAATTAGGCATGAGTGTTCTTTTCCTATGATCTTTGGTTTTGTATGTGGTTTGAATTATCCCTAACTTTCTCTTTAGCCTGGTGTTTGATTTGTATCTCAAGTTCTTTATCTCAATTAGTTGAGAAGAACAGTAATTTCTTAAAGCTTTTGGGGAATATGAGTGGAAATGATTAGAGGATTTAAAGTAATGTTTTCATCGATGAAATGTTTAATATGAAATGGGGGAAAATACATGGGTTGTGGTTACTTCAAAAGGTTATCATAATTAGGATTATGGATTCAAAATCACATTATGCAAACAAACAAAATGTTATTTTACAAATTTTTATGGTTTTTGTCATTTGCAGTTGCTATTTAGTAGACCAACACAGGTAGACAAAAATTGTTTTCATTGACTTTGTTCATGAGATCTGTTAAGACTACATCTTCCAAAGGAATTTTAGTTCACCATTTCTCAAATTCTCTTGGTAACTGTAGGTTAATTTAGTGTATCCTATGCTGGGAACGAATTCAATATGGGTTTAGGATTCTAAAGGGTTTTTCATATCTTCAAGGTTTTCCTGTTGGGGGGTTATCTTAAGGGTCCATTCCAACTTTGAAGTACATATAAATAGCAAAAAAAAATTGAGTTGTGTCTCTTCGTGTGCTACCACGTTGGATTTTTTTGTTCTCTTAAAGCATGCCACATAATATTCAGGAGAGGTTTTTTGCAGATTGGTTTTTCTCTATTTTTATCTATGTTTGCAACTCTTCTTCAAGTAGTTCGATATGTCAAACTGCAAGTGGTTCCTCAACATAGTAAAATTGAAGTTTAAGCACAACTCTTCATTGATATTTTTAATCAGTCTATATTCTTTTTGTGGACTTTGAGACGGAGAATTAAAAGCATAAAATTGAACCAAATTGGGGGGTCTTATTCAATTTTAGGGAAATTTCACTTTCGGGTTGATAGTTGGTGCGTTTTATGATGAAACTCGATTGCATTTGGATTGATTATTAATTTTTCATTAAGAGAATACCAATGCAAGTGTCATACTTCGTACGTACAAGTTTTTTTTTTCTTGCATTCTTTGCAATGGAAATATCTTAATACTATCAGTTGATTATATGACTAATTTAGCCTTTGTTTGCCTATGATTTTAATTGGTTTACCGAAGGGTTCTCTTTCATGCAGTTCTCTCTATAGAAGTTGGATCTAGAAGCTCCGAAAAACTATGCAACTTCAGGGGTATGTTATGTGGTTTCCTATCTTATTTTCATTTATAATCTCCTTAATGTCGTGCAACATTGTACCACAAATATATTCATCTTAAATTCTAATGGAATTAAAACTTCAATTCACTAATTGATGCACCCATTATAGTAAGATCCACATGATATAGTTAAGGTATCTTAGAAATACTCTCTGATTGTTTAACGACTAATAATAGATATGTTTAATGACGAAATACATTTGAGCGACCCTTTTTTGCAATTCTTCTCCATTCCCATCTATTAAACATTGTTTGGAAAACAAAACTACAAGTCGCTTAACTTTTCAAACTTAATCCATCTCCATCGGGCAAGGTTCCAGACCTCTTCTTTGAAGGATAAAGGTTAGATTTATCTCTCTCTCTCACACACACTCTTTCTTTTCTCTCTCTCTCTCACTCTCACTCTCACTCTCACTCTCACTCTCACTCTCTCTCTCTCTCTCTCTCTCTCTCTCTCTCTCTCTCTCTCTCTCTCTCTCTCTCTCTCTTTCTTACTCTCCCTCTCTCTCTATCTCTCTCTATCTTGTTACTTATATTTATAGGTTTCTTATGTCTGTTACATTGCAATGCTTTCATTGAGTTTAGAGATTCATAAAGGCTGAGTTATAGAATGCCGAAAGGTGTTCGGAATTGGCATACTCTCCCATTAGAAAATATCTATAGCTATTTTTTGAATTTTTATTTGCACTTCCTTTAGGTATTGTACTTATTCGTAAAAATTTATTTATGTAAGGATCTTTCAGTTTTCCTTTAACTTCCCTTATATTTTTTCTGATTTTATTTTTAATTTTTTTGGTTATACATAAGATATAATCATCTACTTATTGGGAGGGGATTCGAGGACCCTAAGAAAATTGACCCTAACCAGACCCAAAAGGAGAGCCACATATCTATATGAGATAAGTGGCTGAAAAAAATTTAGTTTTTTGTACTTCACTAATGAGGTGTATATTCTCTAATGAGGTCTATTTCTATTACTGATGTGGCTCCTCTTATTACTGATGTGCCTCCTCTGATCTGAGGGACCCAAGTATTTTAATTATACACACATTCCCCCAAATTCTATTTCATTCTCTCTCTCACTCTGTCTAACTCTTTCTCTCTTTCTCTCTCTCTCTCTCTCTCTCTCTCTCTCACTCTGTCTAACTCTCTCACTATCTCCTTCTCTCACCAGAAAACAAAGATTTTGGAATTTGACAGAGAGAAGGAATCATAGGAGTTGCGATTCTTCTTGAGGACGAAAGTGCAAAATTTGGGGGTGGAAGGAGCTGCGATTTAAAGTTGTAATTGGTGCAATTGGTGGTCATGAGACCATAGAAATTGCGAGGAACCACTTGGGTAAGCACAATTAAAATTATTTTTTGTGGTTAGGGTTTGTGCACTTTGTGTTTTATGAAATTTGTTGGAGGAGTAATTTACCTAAATTTGTTAAAAGGGAGAGTTAGAGTTGGTGTGTTTTTTGAATATAGGGATACTTCCTTTGAAGGATTTGTGTTTGCTTTATACCATTCCCGCATAAGTTGTTCGCACCTTCTTAAAAAAAAAATCTTCACTAAAATACTTTGTTAGGGAATCTGAAATGTACTGTGTTTTTACGGTATGTGATGTTGGGGGAACGTGTTTGGGGATATTTCCTACATATCTGACCCCCAGAAATTACAGAGATAACTCCCCTATAGTATATGTTGCACCCCATGTTGAATATTTTGAATTTTTACTGCAGTGAATCCCAAATGTTATTTTATAGATGAGTATGGATTAGTTATTTTGGTGCAGCTGTTTGGTAAAGTACTTAATCCTTTAGTAGATTTCAGTATATTCTGAAGTAGATAATCCCTTATGTTAAGTTCTATGTTGTTTAGAAATAGTAAATTCCAGTGTATCCTCAAGTAGGTAATCCCATATGTTATGCACATATCTGACCCCCAGAAATTACAGAGATAACTCTAGAGTATATGTTGCATAATTAAGATTTTTACTGGAATGAAAAGTAGATGTTATTTTGTCGATGAGTATGGATTAGTCGACAATATTTTCTATAGTTGTTTCATAAAGTAGTTCAAGTAGTTAAAATTTTAGTGTATCCTGAAGTAGTTAATCCCCTATGTCAAGCTCTATGTTGTTCAGAAATAGTAGATTCCAGTGTATCCTGAAGTAGGTAATCCCATATGTCATGCTATATGTTCAGAAATAGTAGATTCCAGTGTAAAATATTTCATTTTTTCAAGCACATATCATGGTTGGCAGTACTGATAATGGTGTAAATGTTCAATTCTTACACTTTAGTACTATGTTGACAATATTTGCTTCATCTTTTTCTTACCTATGGATTTTGTGATTATATTTTTAGTGATAAACAATGGACGGGAAGCTATCTCAAACAACATCAATTACAAAGAAGCGCAAGGCAGAGCGGTAAGATCTAGGACTCGCTAACTTCAGCAAACCACAACAAAGTTACAAAAGAAGGAAGAACATGAATGAAGGAATAGAAACTCAGAAAGAACAATAGATTGAACGGTTTGGAGATGATTATTTGGAAGCTGCAGATGTAGACTTAAATGATGAATTTTCCCCCCAAAGGAATGATTTGGGGTTTGGATCTGCCGAATAGGCTTTGGGATCCCAACCAACTGAAGGTGACCCTATGAATGAGGGCAATGTTGAAGCTCCTCCAACGGCTGATCTACCACAAACCGAGGTGTCCCAAAACCAGGAAGAAACTACAGCTCCCATTGACGATATTTACCCACCTAATAGGAGTTTGCTATTAAGTTTTAAATTCCACTAGGCGAGACCAATTTACCTTGGCCAGATAAAGTAGTTGTATTCAAAAGTAGTTTAGCCCTTGTCCCCTTTCTTTGAGTATGCTGGGTTTTTTTTTTACTATATTTGCATAATAGTTAATGATATTCTTCAATATTTTTATACAGGAGCCAGGTTGTCTCTGCGTGCACCACCGTGCTCCAATATGGCACCTTGATAAGGAACCAACAATTGTATTTGTTGCGCGCACGTACATACTGTATGTATTGGGAACCTTTCTATTTCCTATTAAAAAGGGAAGTTATGTGACTTCACGATATCTATATTTCTTCGAGAAGGACAAAGCGAACATCAAGTGGTCTTGGGGCTCCGCAGTTCTTGCCCACTTGTTTCACAACCTAGGAGCAGAATCTCAACCCGGCGGGAAATAGTTTGTTGCTTATACGATACTATTTAAGGTACGCCCTACCTAAATTAAACTATGATATACTATGCCGCTTAAAATACTAAATCCTATTTCTTATTTTATTTCTACACCTTCTGCTGTTACTGCATACAGTCGTGAATATTTGCTCACTTTTCAAAGCTACCTGGTATACCTAAGAAGCAACATTCAGATGCAGTGGAGTATTGTACTAGGTGGAAATGGGGTTTAAGTATTACTAATCGGATCGGTGCCTATGATTTGTTGAAATATAAACAAGCATTTGACAACTACAAGGTTGAGGATGTAAGTAACTTTACCATTTGGGGTATATGCGCCCTACATTTAAATTACTTCCTTCATGACCTTGTTTATCAAACTAAATGATATTGTTTTATGTAGGTTATATGGGACCCATATAAGGCAGAAAGAAGGTTTGACCATGATTTTAATGAGAACACCTTCTTTAATAGGCTTACATCTAGTCTAGACCATGTAGAGCCCATCTACCCTGATAGGGTTGTACGATAGTTTGTAAGGATTCAACCAATCCCTAAGAACCCAAAATGTGTTGAAGTGTCGGGGTTGAAATCATGGGATGGAGAAGAGCCGAAACAGTACTAACCTAAATATGACTGGGTTGATGTATTTTTGAAGAGATTGTGAAAGGAATGGATAGTGAGGAGTAGTGATAGAGAAAGGAGGCTAAGGGGGGGGACCTGTACAATGTGTAAATGGGTATGCAATGGTTTTAGTCTGTCTCATGGACTAAAATCTGTCCACCTGCTGTAGACCTTTCTACCGATGACGATGTCAGGTTATCAACGTGTCACCCCAGAGGACAATTGCCAAATAATCTTATGGCTGGTGGTGATTGCGATCTACTAGTAAGTCACACAAAACCTAGATGGATCATTAAACTATACATCAACTAGATAATTGTTTTTGCATTATTTGAAGAAATTGTTATTCTAAATCATATGGTTATTGTGTGCTTCTATAGATGGAACCCAATGGAGAACCCCCTAATGTTGGTGAGCATGAACAATATCTCTTGTTAAGGGATGAAAACAAGGCATTGGTGGAATAGATATCGGCTCTGGACGAGGAATTCTAGAAGCTAAAAGACCAGAAAAATTAGGGGAATGAAACAACATCAAGGATAACAGATAAATTAAGTGAGAAGGTTAGTATTACTTAACAGGAGTCCTTTTAAAAGAAGTGATGTTTGCCTATTCATTCCAAAATTAATTATACGTCGATCTGTGGCTTGAAATCGACAATTATTGTACAAACCATCCATATGATTTTGTCATACAGTGAATTAATTGACAATCTTTATTGTCAGTACACAAGGCTGTCAACAATGCATTTTCTATTTTATTCAACTTCTTACTCTGAAATATCTATTCTTAATCATAGGCAGCTGAATGTGAGTAACTGAGAGTACAATTGAACAAATGAAAAAGGACAGAACACTCAATGATGTTGTTTATGAACAATATATCAAATCATTCGAAGAGCTACCTACAAAGTTGGAAGAGAAGGTAATGTTTGACCGCGTTCATCATTTGCTTAACCAATTTGGATTTTGATTATAAGAGTACATCACTCATAAATAAACTACAAACTAATGATTATATGCAGACGAAAGAGTGTGAAGCTTTGAATGAGAAAAATGCCAAGTTGGTCAAGGATTTAAGAATACGAGCAGGAGTTGATGATTATAATGTAAGCATGTCACGGGAGTTGGCAAAGAAGGTATCATCCCAACCTTTACAACTTTGTTTAGGATTTTGATTATAAGAGCATATCACTGATATATAAATAACACACTATGTATGCAAACCGAAGAGTGCCAAGTTTTGAATGATCAAAAGGCAAAGTTGGCATAGGATTTGAGAATAAAAGTAGGAGTTGATGCTTGTAATGTAAGCCTGTTACTAGAGTTGGCAAAATAGATAACATCCCAACCCTATTTACTACTCAACCGCATTTAAAAGTCTCCACAACCCTATCTAGGAGTTAATTATTTCTCCCATTTATGTTATGGGATATTATCTTCAGACAAGATAATGCAAGTTACTAAAATATATCAATACTAAGTTGACGGACCAGTCAGAAAGACAAAACCCAGCACCTATATCTGTGAGTGTTTAAACCTATCATTTCCCAATTCGTTGCATAATGTAAGGTTATGTAGAACTCCTCTTTGATAGCAATGTACTTGTTACATTTTAGCAGCTTGTTGTGATTCCAAAAGGAGAGGCAGTGCCTTCCCCTAATTTGTAAGAAATGATTGATGAATTAACTATCAAGTATGAAGACGCTGTGAAGAGGTTAAGAGAGAAATAATCCTTTGTAAGTTGGTTTGGATGGAAGTAAAGACCTTTTCGTGCAATGTGGCATACTCTAAAGTATTTATCCATTTGTATTTTAAGGATTTAAAACTATTTTTGGAACTTTTATGAAAACTATTTTTGTATTTTAAGCCTGTTCTTTCTGTTAATATTAGTTTGTTGGATATGCTATAGGGCTATATTTATTGTTCAGAATAGTATACCAATTTGTCGATCAATGTGTTCTCTGATATTTTTGTTATCAACCACTCTATTTTCGTCGATAGTTTTATTATTTGTTGATGCTCTGATCAACTGAAGATGGTCTAACCACTATGTCTTCATCATCAATTTTCTACTGAATGCTGTAACAAAATACACCATTTTTCAACTCTTTTAATGCTTTTACATAGTTAATTGCATCAAATCATAGGTGGATAGCCATGTACAAGTCCGACACTGCGATACATAATCAGAAAATCGCAACCCTAGTAAGTTACCAACCTTAAGGATTTGTTTTCAAATGTTGTACTTCAATGGATAGCTAATCCTTTGTTGGATGGCATACCGTGATTGTAGCATAACCAACTCATCATTGTTGAAGAAATGAAGAAGACCCTTGAAGTCAACCACTGTGAATGGGTATGCTCCTTTTAAAAAATTGACCGTTCGTAAGACATTACTGTTTCTACCCCCATGCATTTCCACTAATTGCCATTCATTACTGTGCAGGAGGCTTAGCCCCAAGTAATGAAGAAAGAATTTCAAAGCGGAGAGTTGGCTGATAAGGACGATCCAATATTTATAGAACTATTTGATCAGTATGATAGATTTTATACTACAGCTCAACAAGCGCCCAAAGGTGACTATCAAGACGATTTCACAGTAACGGGTGGAACTCAAAACAAGGTGATGGAGGTTAGGAGGGCGAATGTTGTAGTGAAGAAGAAGATAAATAAGGCACTATTCCAATTGTATGTGAAGTTTCATCTATATGTGTGTGATGTCCAAGGGGAAGATGTCAATTCTGCTTGCAAGGTACCGACAGCAATTAAGCATCAAAGTCAAAACCAATTTAAGAAGGTAATGAATTCGTTGGAGTCTTTGATGACCAAGGATCCAGTATTTTGGAAGACTATTTTCAGTCAGTCTTTGGATGCCCATTTCAGTTCTCAAGGTGAGAAGGTGTACGACCAGTTGCGCCGTGCTTGTTCATATGGTGGTCAACATGTGGAATATAGGCACATAGGGCATTTGTTTGCTACATGTTATGAGAAGGTTGTGGTCTTTATCAGCAATCATGAGGCATACACATTCTTACCTCTATTTTGGCTTAGGAAAAACAACCACATATCCAATGAGAAAAAGTTTGAAAACCTAGTTGGGGACACTACTAAGTTTTGGTGGGTTAGGTTGGGTTTAGACAACAAATACGTCTGATTGTTTACAAGGTACCAAGCACCAATGCCTCCAGTTTCTTCTCTCTGGCTTGCTCATGTAGATTTGGGCCTTCGTGGTAATTTCCAAAGGGACATGCTGCACAAATGGTTTGGTGTAATACATAAGCTATTTAAGGCTTTGCTCAAAGAGAACAACGTTAAGGGTTATAAATTAAACGATCTCATCTAATAAGAAAGGGGGGAAAGTGTATAGTATATTTGGGTTTTCATTTTTTTTTATTTTTTTGGGATAACCACTGTAGAACAGTTTTTTTACTGTAAATATTTTTTGGGGAGATAAACACTTATCTAGTAAGCAAAGAAAGGAAAGTGTATAGTACATTTGTGTTTTCATTTATTTTTTGAGGGGATAACCACTACTAAACAGTTTTTTTGTTGTAACACTTATTTATGGCAGCCAATTTGGTTGGCCTGAAATCCATGGCAGATGTAGTTGTTTTATTGTAATACTTTTGGGAGACTGATTAATGGGAAAATTCTTAGTTCAGTATAAATTGCTTATTTAAAATTGTTGGTTATTTGCATTCTGTGTATGTTCAAACTGTGGTTGTATTGTCGAACAACTAGACATCCGACAGCATCCTCGTTGAAGATTGTCGGTTAGTTGGCGTAAATGACAATTTCAATTATTAGGTTAGATAGAGGTATTTTGGTGACTGGTACATGAAGTTGTTCGATTACAATCCTCTTTTGTGGGAGAATGATTAATGGGAACCCCTGATTATTATATTTCGCTTAATCTGAATTACCTGCTGCTCAAGTTATCCACCAATGGTTTCGTCTGAACTCCCATTGTATATTTTGTATTATCGATCAACTAGGCATCCGACAACCTTCAATTTGAGGATTGTTAATTAGTTAACGTAAACGACAATTTCTACAGTATGTACAAAACTTGACAACACCTAGGCACAGAACACGGTCAACCAAATTGATTATTCGACAAATTCTTATCAAAAGTATAATTTAATATTATTACAATGGATTCCAAGTCATAGTACAAAACAATCACAATGCATAAACTGAGATGAGTGGAATCACCGAATGGTCACTTAGTTAATGTGGTTACAATACCATACAACAAGATGGTCACTTAGTTTTGGACATGGAACTTATGAAATACATTGATATTAAAGAGGAAAAAAATCAACTCGTTGCCTTCTTCTTCCCCTAGATGTTGTTGTTGTCATGGTTGTCTTGCAATTAATGGTTCAACTTATTGGTCATGAGTCCCCCCTACATAGAGATTGCCATAATTTAACCTAGAAATGGTTATAAATTAATCAAGCAGAATGTGGGGGGTTATGTATAGTATTGAAGTTATACTTACTTGTTTCGAGTATCTTCATTTTAAGAAGTAGGCAAGTCTATTTGTCGTGGTTACCAAATACTCCACATCCTGTGCATGTTATCTTCTTCTTCTCAACAGCTTCCTCCATCCCCCCCTTCCATCTCCCTCCTTTCTTGTTATCTAATTTGGCACGGCCCTTTGTTTGAACCACAAGAGAGTCTAAAATAAAAATTACTGACATCATAGATTTTATGAAAGGACTTATCATGGATGGTTCTGATGGATCTAAGGCAGTCAAATACTCATCGTAATGGTCAAGGTAAGACTCAATCTCATCTAGCTTTGAAACCGTGAATTCAAACTTTTCCTAAGTATTTGAAGCCCTATCAAATAGTAACGTCGCCCGAAGTGATAAGTGGCTATGGCACAATGGTTGTCGTAAGTTCTCTACTGACAAGTGGCTCTCATCATACAACCGAGAAAATTTGTTTGCACCAATCCTCCACCTTTCCATAATGAAAGCCTCTAGGATTTTAGGAATGTTGTATTTCAAGAAAACTTTGAGGAGGTGCCGGCATGGGATTCCAACATACTCAAACAACTTACATCCACAATGACCGATTAACTTCTCCAAGTCTATATGCAGCTCAAACGACTCTGGGTGACCGCTATACGATTTTACAGTAAGTACACGTAGGTTACCTTCTACTAAAATTTTTAATACAACGAAGCGAACTACTTGGTCGAACTGTTCCTCAAGTTTATGGAACATTGCTCTTGTATATATCTTTGCAGCATCTTTCAGAAGGGCTTGATGAGGAGCTACTTGACAATATTTGTACTCAGACGCGAAGTCTTCTTCCCTCTCGCGTTCATATGTCTCCAACAGGGCGATGCCATACTTGGTCACAAAACTGTATAACACAGTTGTTGGAAGTAACCAACCATTGAAGAAGTTATTAGTTGACTCACTACGCCCTGCAGCTCATGCCTGCAATGAAGGTTGATCTACTCCATAATGGTATCCATCTCTCTCTAATATTGAAGATTCTTGTATCCAATGGTTATCATCCAACTTATTTTTCTTCATTAGTTTCATCCACCTTGCAACGAAAGCCGCAGGATCATAGGTGTCATACAGTAGCGTATCAATCTCTTGCTTAAACGAAGATAGGACCCGATAAACATGGCTTATTTTCTCTGGGAATTTGTGTATAATGTGTCATAGACAAAGGCGATGGATTGTGTTGGGGAAAACCTGAAAATAAATAAATTCATAACTGAGTAGACACGAACTAAATATGCCCTATAATATATTGTCGATTACACCTTGCTTACGATAATATAGCATGCACAACACCGACACACCGACGATATATATTTTTGGGGACATAGTACGTCGACAACATATTGTCGACACCCAATGGTAAGCGATAATATACCATGCACAACACCGACGATATATATTTTTGGGACATAGTACGTCGACAACATATTGTCGACACCCAATGGTAGACGACAATATGTGCTCGTCAACACGTTAACCCATTCATGCTTATCTTGAGTACCGTAACTCCCATAGTTGCATCCTGACCAATTATAATTGAAGTAGGGTATTTGTTGTTCATTGCCTTCAGCCACATATGAAATAACCATACAAATGTTGATTCTTGTTCATTCGTTAGTAGAGCACATCCGTATTGTATCGTTTGGTAGTGGTTGCTGATTCTGGCAAACTGGGTTAAGGGTATCTTATACACATTCATCTGATATATATATATATATATAGTATCAAAGGTCACCACATCCCCGAATGCCTTGTCTGCACACCTTGACCGTCCATCAATTTAAAAGAAATTTAATGCTCGGTCCTTTTCATCCAATTCAATATCAAAATATAACATTAGATCTTCAATTTGTTTTTTCCTAAACCACTCCAATGTCGCTTGTGCATCACATCTTGCTAGACTTTCCTTGTTTACCTTTTCCTTGTGGTCGTAGAAGTCTTGTTTGATGAAGGTTTTGTCTGGAAACAAAGCCGGTACCTTACTGACTAAAATGTTGTGGAGCTCAAAGGTCTCTGTAAGGCTTCTGGCTGCTTCTGGAATAAGCCGGTTCACCTTCATGCGATGATGATTACGCGGAGACACAAGTTTATGGTTATGGAAATCCAAAAACTTGTTACAACGTATTTACGGAGTTTGTTATTCCAATTGATGTTTAGCGTTGCTTTACACCCGCACTTATCCGATGATCGTCTGCTCCTATCTCATTCACTAGTCTCCGGATGTATCCCTATGTTTTTCTTCGAAAATCTACTATTCGAACAATAGAACTTTACTCTAGCTACTTCCTCTGCTCTGTTTCTCTTAGTGGAATTGTACTTTTTCATGGAAAATCCTTGACCTCTTCCATATTGTTCATAGCAAACACATGCATCTTCAACAGTCTCGAAATGTTAGCCTTCGTACGGGGAGTCCGTAAACAAAGGATATGTAGAACATTCTGCAAAATTAAATAGAATACCTCTTGTGCGTTCATCTTCAGTCCTTTTAGGTGACTCTTCCCCAATGACATTTGACCAATTTTCATCAATAGAGTCATCCATTGTATGTCGGTCACACTGGCACGTTCATAGATAAGACATTTACAATTAGAGAATATTTAGTTTGAAACAAGGGGAAATAAATTTTATAGAGTAATAACTCAAAACGGTTGCATCATGTAATCAAAATGCTAGATTACAAAATGCATATTACGCTAATCAAAATAAAACACTACCCCCTTCTTATACGACCTAAATGGTCTACCCCCAAGATACCCTAACTATTACAACATCTACTTGCAATCATATTTTTCCCAACTATATCGACCCCTCTGCCAACTGTCTAAAGAGTCATTAGAAGAATCATTCTCTGTATTCATATATTCTAACTCCCTTTTTTCCAATACTCAGTTTCTAGATGGCCGAATTCTAATTCAAACTCAATTTTAGGTTCTGCAGCTTCTTCTGCCTCCACTTGTTCTAAAATCTCATCTCGCTCTTTGCCAGGTGGGGTAACTGGGATGTGGACATCATCCTAGCTCTCGGTGTCATCCATTCAAAAATACCCCATAAGTAATTTATACACCCATGCAATAGATCTAAACCCCATTGCCATTCTAAAGGTTCTGAAAGAAGAACATGACTTAACACATCACAACAAACCCCAAACTAAAACATAACGCAAAATTAAAATGGGCCATAAATCTCAAATGTACTGATAATCGACAATTTATTATCGATCATCACAGTCTCCGACAATAGGGTCGTGTACAAATTATTGATTACCCAGGTCGACGACAATAACAATCTGACACATTGACCTAATACAGGGGTTTCACAATGGGTTTTATATTTCTTGAGTCGATCAAAATCCAGATACTCATCTAATTACTAGGAAAGTAGCTTAGGATGGTATACAATGGGATACAATTACTCACCTTGCTAGTTATTCTGTTCGAGATTGAGAAAACCAGTAATTTCCCGATCTGAAACACAAAGAGCCCACAAAACATTACTAATTAGCAATCCCCAAAGCCTTAAACAAACACAAACTACAGTAAATTACTCCTCTAGCAAATTTCATGAAACACAAAGTACACAAACCCTAACCACAAAAAACAAATTTAATAGGGGTTTGTGCTTACCCAAGTGGTTCCTCGCACTTTCTATGGTCTCATGACCACCAATCGCACCAATTACAACTTTAAATCGCACTTCTACCCCTAAATTTTGTTCTTTCATCCTTAAGAAGAATCACAACTCATATGATTCCTTCTCTCTATTGAATTACAAAATCTTTGTTTTCTGGTGAGAGAAGGAGACGGTGAGAGATAGAGTGAGAGAGAGAGTTTGTTTGTTTGACCGAGTGAGAGAGAGAGAGTAAGAAAGAATTTGGGGGAATGTGTATATAATTAAAACACTTGGGTCCCTCAGATTAGAGGAGCCACATCAGTAATGAGATTAGCCACATCAGTAATAGAAATTCACCTCATTAGGGAATATACACCTCATTAGTGAAATACAAAACGCTAAATTTTTTTAGCCACTCATCTCATATAGATATGTGGCTCACCTTTAGGGTCAAGTTAGGGTCAATTCTCTTAGGGTCCCCGAATCCGTCCCCCTACTTATTAACTCTTATATTAAGTTTAGACTTGTGTCTCATTTTAGCTATCCTCAACATTATGAATGTATCTACAACATATTCGATTTTTCTTAATTTGTGTTTTTTTGCTTTTCTTTAGATGGTGAGTTTGTGTTAATTTGCAACATTGGATATATTTTAGGATATGAAGAAACGTAAAGATTTCAAACATGTCGAATTGGATAGGTACTCATAATAGGCATGGCTCAGTTATGTGGTCATAGCAAGAAATATTAAATAATGTGTGGTGTATTCGCTTACGGGGATGAAAGAACTATATCTTGAAATTAACCAATGTTCTAACTTCAAGGTATGATGGTTCACCATTTTTAGGATTTTTGTTATTAAATTTGGCTTTTCCATTGATATCCATATTTATGCACTATCTAAACGATCCAGAAGGATATAGGAATATTGGAAGTTTAAGTAAAAGTCGTTCGAACGAGCTTGAGAGTCGTTCGAACGACTCCCAATTTCATTCGAACAACCTTTGTCATCCCCACTTGAAATTTGGCCCAGAGCCATATTTCGTTTAAACGAGTTGAGATTTCGTTCGACCGAGTTGACAACTTGCTAGAGTTTTAGACCAATTGGCATAAAGTCATTTAAAGGACTCCCTATTTCGTTCAAACGACTCTGGCAGTGCTTTTATTTATGAGGCTTGCTTTGCCTCGAGATGCATTCTATTTTGTAATTTCGAGTTCCCTCTATATAAAGGGGACTTAAGGTTATTTTCTTTTTTTATGTTAGATCTAAAAAGAGTTCTGAGAAAAGCCTAGGGTTTTAAAGTGATTTTCTTATAATTACTTCATTTTTTAAGCAATTGAAGCTTTATTTTCCTAATCAATTGGTATTCTTCATACTTTTTAGCTAACTAAAATTTCTCAATCGTATTGTGGATTACTAAATCATTTGGTTTATGTTCATTTGACGTTGACAATATTATAGCTTAGCAAATGATATATGTGGGTTTATGTGTTTAAACAAATATTGACAATAGTATCCACGTTTCTTACTCTTGGATATTTTTTTTTCCGAATCATATTCGTCTTTTTGCCAAAAATCAAGAGGGATTAGTGGACCATGTGGGAGATGGTACCCCAAATATAATTGACCCAACAACAACAACATTTACATGGACTAGTCAACTGTGAGGGGTAATTTAATATCCTAAATTTTGGAGAAGATCATCATTTTTCCCAAAACATTCATCCCTTTTTTTCATATTAATATAATAATATTGGGTTTCTTAGGAGTTGATTTGAGAGAGCAACTGAGATAAGTATATATAAAATATTTATAAAGTGGAAGCAATTTATTTTTATTTTAATGTAATGGGGTTTAAAATAAAACTTGTGGTGATGGTAGGAGAAGATTTCTTTAAAATAATTAGTTTTTTATATCGATGTTTAATGAGGTGATAAAATGTGATAATGGTCACTGATTCACTAAAGTGATTTTAGAGGAGTTTCTTGGGTTTTAGACGTCTTTAAGCAAGAAGAAGAAGAATGAGGGGGCATTATATTGAGTTGTTTATAGTGTCAATTTTTTGAACCAGTTAAGTTTTATAGGTTTTCTACTTTGTCTTTACTTTCTTTTATGGTACGTATTTTCATTGCATAGAATAATAAGGGGACTCGCTCGCTTTTGTTGGGTTTGACCCAATCTCGGTTCGGTATAGTCTAGGAAAGGAGAAAAACTTATCTCATTTAACTCTTGGTTGTAATTGGGCATCAAAGAAGAAGAAAGTGACTTGAGTAGGAAGATAGAAGGTACACTTAAGGTCACTAAATGGCCTACAGTAATTTATCATATATAAATCGTGAATATATTACGGGTAGGCCTTAATGACTGCATTTTCTGAAGCATTTCCTTTATATTATCTCAAATTAAGGGCTTTTTGATTCTCATTATTTACTTTATTTTAGTATACTCAATTTTCATGGAACTTTCTTATATAATTGGGCAATTAAAAGGAATGATGTACTAAGATACATAATACTGAAATAGTGTCTTGGTTTACAGCCAAGTGAGATTTCAGTAGGAATTATTTGACATGTCAAAATGTGTTTAAAGTCTTTTAATTGCCTACAAGTGAAATCGTGCACTCCAAATTGGAAACAATGGTGTATGCAAGTAAGTGCAATTTAAATCATGATGCCCATAAGAGGCTTCTTCTGTTCCCAATATAGCAATAAAAAAAGACACATTTCGTGTTTATTGCTATTTCCAAAAAAATTAAGCCCACATACTAATATTATCATTTCTACTAATTTGGTCATTTAGTACCTATTCCTCTGTGCTAATGGTAAGTTTTTTTATTGGCAGTGGTGATTATAATATGTGTGTAATATGAGAACTCAAACATAAACTAGATCACTTGGATATTAAAGCAGAAGAAACGTGAAAGAGTGACAGAGTGTTTGGGGTACATGGTGAGTTGACCTCTTTAAAATCCTTCCACCCGTGGATGGCGTTAGCTGGTAATGATATCTTGTACCTCATATTTAGTATGTGTGGTGCATACAAGGGCCATTTCAAAGCTTAATTAAGGGAAAGATACTATTGCCATTTTATGAGGGAGATGAGATGATCAGTAAAAACGTTAGCCACTACCAATTCTTAGTTAATTATGAACCATATGTATATTTTGTAAAGCATCAATCTCGACTCAAGTGATGGTGGCTATAACTTATAAACCACCAAGATCCTATAGCCTTTAGATGTGATACAAGTGAAATAAATAAACAGAGTAAGCATTTATGCCAATATTCTTAAACAAATTTGATCTGCCTGTTATTAGAAATTGAAGAACTGATCGAAGTCATTAAGAGACTTCTCTATAATGTAAAGATAAAAAATAATCTCGGAAGATGACGTAAGGTCTCTTTCATTAATCTTCAAGTAATACTTTGAGATTTATTTTGAGTCTTTGTTACTTATGTAGTATATCTATCCAAGACTTTTGATTAAAGGGAAAACTGGAATATATAGATAGAAAACATAAGTAGCAAGGCTGATTAGTTGAGGCACTTAGCTTGAACCACTATCCAAGCTACTAGCAAGATAAGAAGCAAATGTTATTTCACCAGCTACACCATTTGCCACGTCACAATCATAAATGCACCCCTCAATCTCTTTACTATTTATGTAATATTATCTCTTTATAACATATTCTTGACTTATAATTTGGCATTGTAATTGTCAAAGAAAATTTATTATTGATCCTTTAAGATATGCACGAGCTTATTAATGTTGTTTCTTCAAATTTGCAAGGTGTTCAATGTTTGTTGCATATCGGGTAGCCAAGGCTTTGTGCAACAAATACTGAGTGTTGGCATTGGCTTTTCAAATCAGAATCACGACTATTAAATGGTAAAGGGATTGAACGTAATGTCGGATGTAGGCTGTCGTGATTCCCATATTGTCAGCTTCATCAAAACCACTCAATTCTGCAGACTACTCCCCTACACTATAATATGAGCAACCTCCAGACAATATTTAGATGTTTATGGAGTAAACAGAAAAGTTGGTTAACCAAATTACAGACCCTTCAGAATGAATATATGATACCCCGAAATCATAATAATTAGGAGATGGATTTCAAAGATGTAGATTTTTGTATGTTGACATGTATGCTCTCGAGTTACATGTCTATTCTCCAGTTGCCTGTATTTTTCTTATGGCCATATTTGGGCTACAAATAAGATGATGGAGGTGATCAAGAATATTAAAACTTGTGACAATTTATGAGAGGTGATTGAGAATAGCAAGAACTTATGACGATCTGTTCGGAGTATGATCAATCCGTGTATTCTCATATTTGAGTTGGTCAAAATGATTTTGATGGCACTGGTTTATTAGGTATATATCTTAAATAACAGTTTGAGCTAAACAATTTTTTGCAAGGATATATCTTAAAGGATGTACATGGTATGAAACCATTCATTAAATAAATTAATTATTTGTTAGGAGTTGGGTCTAGCCCAAGGTGGGAACCCAATTGGGTTGGGGTGTCTTACTGGACTCCTAACAAGCTCATAGGCCTTTAAGGTTTATGAGGAGAGTTTGAGTAGAGATAGATAACCTCATACCTCATATTGGGTTATCTTTTGTAATACGTAACAAAATAACCTCTGAGGATACACAGAGAGATATTATTCAATAAGTAAATCCCAGCTCTTTTCTTATATTATTGTTTGTAATCAACCAATAGAGTAATATCTATTATTATCCAACACGTTATCAGCACGCAGAGATAGCGGATCAGAAGGAAGAAAGAACACTCCAAATCAGTATTTTTCTTGAATTTTTTGCGTTACTTTTTTCCTATTACAAAATTTTTATCTATTAATTGTTTCTTTTATGATATATGATATCTAGACATGAATTGTATAATTAATATTTTTTTTTCGGATTAAAAGGTTATTTTTAGTAATTTTTAACCATTGTAAAAGGGCTATTTTCAAACTAAAATAGCGATCCCTATAGAGATTGGATTGATGCACAATTAATTTTGTTGCGTAGCCTATTCTACAATGATCACATCGTTATATGGCATGTCTAAGGGAAGATGTCATAATCACTGGAAAATTGACTTTGAAACTGGGTAGTTCATGGCCAAAAAATGGCATTTTTAGGTTTTTGGCGTCACTAGGTTATTTATTTATTTTTAATTATTTTAAAAAAATCATTTAATACTTATTTATGGCATCATCGGCCCTAATCCATTACTGACATGGCAATTATACATGTCAATGCCACTTGGCAGTCCAGATTAAGGAACACGTGACACATGGTTTGACCGCGGTCAAACCGATCCAGACCGGTCAACCAGGTCCAGCCCTTAACCCAGACCAAGCCAGATTGGTCGAGGACCAGTTCAGACACTAAATTAGCTTTAAGAGTGCTCAATTTTTGGTCAAATTGAGTTAAATTTAAAAAAAAAATCCTACCCCATGGGGAACCCATTTTTAATTATTTTTATGAAAAAAATATTTTTAAATTTTTTTTGGGAATGGGTGCCTCGTATAAGAAAATTGACTCACTTATATGGGATATAAGTAAATAGATTAATGCATATTTAAGTATCTTACGATAGCTAATATGATATTAATGTTATTCCCTAGGATACTAATTATCATTATCAGAGATCACAGATGATACAAAACCAAGACTAATTTATAATACGACTAGGAGTCATATCTAAATCACAGTTAATTGTCAAGGATAAATAATAAGAGCTCAATTGGGAATTAACTTAGGTGGTGTTTGTTTTTTAAGCTTTTTCTGCTGAAAAAAAATTTAGCAAAAAAATTCAGCACTTGAAGCAAGCTAAAAAAATTCAGGAGTTGGGAACTTAAAAACAAATTCCACCTTAGTCTTATTTCTAAAAACTTGGTGTCTGAAGAACCAATTTTACATATCTAGGTACAATTAGATGTTACATGATAATATTTAGAGGTATATAGGCAGTGATAGCAACCTATAGTACCCTAGAATATTAGTTTAAAGACATGCATAATCTACCCAAGTTTGAACGACTGGCCTATTTTTGCCTGAGAAATGTTTCAGCTTAAAATTAGTATTATGGGAACCCAAGTTTGTTCAAACGACTTCAAATGTTGTTCAAACGACTTTGTCTATTTTTGCTTGAAATAGACTCAGCTTGAATTGGCCTTCTGGGAACTCTAGCCCGAATTGTCCAGGATAAATAGGATCAGTTCGACTTGGTCTTCTGGGAACTCCAGGTTAAATATAATCAGCTCGAATTGGCCCAAGTCGAATAGACTCAACTCAAGGTGTCTTCTGAGAACTCTAGGTCGTTTCTCACATATCTCGCTCGAACGACTCTAAGGGGTTCGTTCGAACAAGATGGCATCTTTTAAAGGGGTTCGATCTTCAGATCCTCCCGGATCATGGCTCCCCTTTTTAGGAGCCTTGAGCTCCTACTCAAGCTAGAACTAGAGATGAGTAAATATGGCCGTGCCTATTTCTCTGTTGTACCACTTCGACTTGCTAGGTAGTTAACCCTTCTTCCCAGCTCGGAATGACTCGATACTAGCCTGTCTTGTGACATGAAATTTCCCCTCTATAATACTATCCTCCTATAATGGATCTTCTCTTTTCATCCATAAGTCATCAACTGACAGTATGCGAGTGTCTATTGTAGAGTCTTCATCTAAAAGAGATGGCTCAAACAGCTTCAAATGCTCGACGTTAATCACCGAATAAATCTTCATGAAAGGTAAAAAATCCAATTAGAATGGGTTGTCGCCAATATTATTGAGTATTGTAAATAAACCATAGCGGATAGGCTCAAGTTTCTTACCTTCTTCTTTTAGCCGTTCTTTACCCAAATGCAACCAAACTAGGTCGCCCTCTTAAAAAGTACACTCAACTCGATGTTTATCGTGGCGAGTCTTATACTTCGCTTAAGTCTTCTTCAATTGTACCTTAACCGCCTTATGAACCTTTCTTATACTCTCAATGAAACACTGAGCTTTAACCTATTCATCTTCTTCCTTCCCTGACACTATCTTGTCGCCAAGACTAAAAGCCAAATCAAAAGGGCTTTGAGGTAAGTAACCTAAACAAACTTTAAATGGAGACTTCAAAGTATAACCATGAATCACCCAGTTAAACACAAACTGAAGATACGGTAAACTCTCGTCCCAAGTCTTAGGAGGCTTAGAATGGAATCCCCATAATAAGTGAACCAAAGTATGATTAGCTACCTCTATTTGCCCGTGAGTCTGTAGATGAAAGGCAGTACTTCTCTTTAACTTAGTATCCATCATCCCTCATAATGATCTCTAGAAATACCCCCAAAAAGTGGCTATCTCTATCAAAAATAATAGAAGAAGGGAGCCTAAAATACCTCCAGACGTCTCTGAAAAACAATCGTGTTGCTCCTTCCCCGGTAATCGTCTTCTAGCATGGAATAAGAACAATCATCTTACTGAATCAATCTATCACCACAAATAAATATTTATTCTTACACTTGGTCATGGGTAAACCACCCATAAAATCTATCGAAATGCTCTCCCAAAGTCGGCTAAGAAGTGATAATGGTAAATACAGTCCTAACTTATGATTAAAAGGCTTTAATGTGTTGCATAACATACAACCACGAGCCACACGAGCAACATCTACCTGCTTCTTCGGCCAATAGATGTAACGCCATAAATTCAGAAGAGTCTTCTCAACCCCGAAATGACCTGCCACCCGGGAACAATATGCCTTTCGAACCCAATACAAACGGTCTTCACCTTCAGGAATACATAGTAGACTACCCCTGTAAATCAAACCATTCTTCAATACATACTCGCATGTCTTGTCTTGCAGTAACTTCTAGTAAATCATACTGAGCTCCTTGTCATCATCATACCCTATACATAATCAGAAGGAATAATTGGTTGTATCTGCATAGCTACCAGCACAGCAGAAATAGATTGTAAAGGGGGTCGAGAAAACATATCAGCCATTTTATTGTCCACTTTTTTCTTATACTTGATTTAAGGGTGAACTGTTGTAGGTACAACATCCAATTCATGTGGCAAGCCTGCTAGAGCTTAGACTATGTAGATAAGAATTGTAATGGTTTGTGATCGGAATGTACAATAACCTCTTTCCCTAATAAGTAACTCCGCCAATACTTTATTGATTGATATAATGTGTAGAACTCCCAATCGTAAATAGGATAGTTGAGTATTGCTCTTGTAAGTATCTCAGAATGGTAAGCAATTGGCCTCCTATTTTGTAATAAAATTACCCCTAATGCATAGTCAAACGCATCTGTTTTAACCTTAAAAGGCCGTTGCAAATTAGGTAACGCTAACATTGGCGCATCTGTAATCTTGCACTTCAGCAACTAAAAAGTTTTCTCATGGTGATCTTCTCACATAAACTTTACACCGGCCTTTGTCAAGGAATGCATCGGTGCGGCTATCTGTGAAAAATGTTGAATAAACTTCCATAAATACTGACAAGAACCCATAAAACTTCTCACTTCTGTCACTATATGGGGTCTAGGCCAATCTGTAATGACCGAGATATTCGCTGGATCTACCTTAAGCTCACTGCCATCAACAATAAAACCCAAGTATAGTAGCTCCTTCCCAAACTTGTACTTTTTCATATTTAGAAAGAGTTGTTATGACCGCAATGTTTCCAACACTTTACGAATATGCACGAGGTGCTTTTCCCATGTTTGACTAAATATTAAGATGTCATCTAAATACACAATTATGAAATCGTCAATAAAAGCATGAAGTACCTTATTCAACAACCGTAGAAAAGTCATTAGAGTGTTGTATAACCCAAACGGCATCACCAACCACTCAAAGAGTCCTTGTTTGGTCTTGAAAATAGTCTTCACTACAAGAAAAAACACATATAATAGCATTCGAAAACCGCTACGAAAAGCTACGATAGCATTTTTTGCCCTATCTATTATGCGATGTTATCCTTTTTTAAATAGCTTTTTTACACATGCTATGAAAACATAGCATTCTAATAGTGCTATTATAAACTTTTTAACAGCAGTTGTTGAAAGCTATTGTTTGCTTATAATAGCAGTTAAAAATTACTATGGAAAGGTTACGATAGCATTTTTCGTATGTTGTAATATGCAATATTATCCTTTTTATAATAGCTTTTTTCAGCATGCCATTAAAAGTGTTTTTAACAACATTTACTGGTTGTTATTGTTTACTTAACATAGCATTCAATAGCGCTTAGTAAAGGCTATCGTCTACTTATAATAGCATTTGTAAACACCATCATATATCCTCTGCAATAATATTTTCCATTCTACATGTATTTTGCAATATATTATGCCAAAAATAATAATCAAGCAGATCCAGATGGATTCAAACCATCATCTTCTCAAACTATGAGTGGTCTTACCGATTTAAGCTAAAGATTCATCGACATACAAGTACAACTCATTCATGTAAGTACTTAACCTTGTAGAAAATAGCTAATAACTCAAAAAAATTCAATAACTAATACTTAATAAAATCCCAAACTCTCTATTTACATAAAGTAATCAAAAAATAGACAGATGTATACCTACACTAAAAGAATAAAGAATACCCAATTATCTAAAGAAGATCTTTTTAAATCGGTTCACCACATATTATTGCAATCAACTATGAAAAAAAAATAGTTTGATTGATTAAGAGTATATATATATATATATATATATATATATATATATATATATTACTACTCTATGTTCTAATAAACCAAACTTGACTCACAAGAGAAACAGATTATTCAGGTTGAACTTCTTGGCCAAGAAGAATGACGTCTAAATTTCTTCAGCTTACTTGAAACAAATTTGGTATATAAAGTAACTTAAGAAGAAAACACACCTTAGCACTTTCGTAAATCCCTTGAGACTTGTATATACTCTTGATGTAGCATGGGAGAAGAGTAGTGTGTCAATCGTTGGCAATAAAGACAACATTATCCCCTATGTACAAGAAGAATAACGACTGATACGCAAGTAAAAGTTTGGACACTTCGTTGTGTACATCTCGTAAAAAAATATATGAAATCGAAGAGATTGGAGACTTTGCTTCCGCTTCATGTCTGGCTTCAAAGCCATAAATAAATCATATATTAAGTAGTTATTAACTATGATACCTGAGACATGAAATAAATCATATATCAGCAAACAGTAAAAGAGTAAATAATCAGAAAGAAAGTACAAGTCAAATTGAGTAGATCTATTAAAAAATTACTAAGAAAATGCTTACTGGAAATAGTTTAATTAAAATTCATAATCCGTGGTACTGATTTAAAGGAATTAAGATGCACCACGCCAAAAATAAATTCCCAGTTGTAAAATACACCGATGATATGGGTGACAAAGCAGGGGAGCGGAGTGGAGGTGAACATAGCGGGAGAAAATTTAAAATGAGAAAAATATGGGGAGTAAATTTATATGAAGAAAATATGGAGAAGAAATCTAGAGAGAGAATGGAGAGAAGAAACTAGAGGCATACTTGAAAAAGGACATCCAAAATGGAGAAAAATCTTGGAGAAAATTTCAATACAAATTATGGAGAGAAAACTCGCTGAGAAAATCTAGAAATAAATTTGAAGAAAAAAAAATATTATCAAGAAAAAGTGAAGAGAAACTTTATAGAAACGTGTGTTTATATGTACAGAAAATCAAGTGAGGGAATATAGAGAGAAGATCGATACAGAAGTTTGTATAAAATATGAGTGAATGGAGCATGAATCTAAAAAGATAAATTGCATAGAAATTATGAAGAACTTAAGAGAGAAAGTATAGAATACTTATATAAAAAAATTAATGAGGAAAAAATATGAAATGGGAAAATGTAACAAGGCATAAAAAGAAAATATGGTGAAATTTGAGAGAGAGAAAAGTTAGTGTTAGATAGAGTTTACATATTTCAGTCCTTTATTTTAAATTGAAAATGTATTATTATTAATCTATTAATGTAATAGTGGGAGAGTGAGATTACAAGAGGTATTTTTGGTAACTCGCTCATACCTTATTGTACCCCAAATCTATTTAATATCATTTTAAAGAAAACACAACCATGAAAACTAGTTGACTTCAACTCCGCATGCCCACCTTAATATATTACAATTTTTTGTCGGTCTCCTATATGACATTTTGAATGTTACATACTAACATACCCGTACTATAACGTTTCTTTACCAATGTTGATCTCTTCCCCTAGCTCTTAATATCTTACATTTTCTAATGAATACAAGCATTATAGATTTAAGGGAAAAAAAGGGAAACATACGACCAAAAAAAGGCTTAGACTTATTCTTCAAACAAAAGAAAAACATGCCAACACAAGTGCAACACCATGAACCAAAACATACACTAAGCCCTGAAGACTCCCAATTAGCCACATGTAACTATAGATGCTTTGTTGCACCAAAAAGTTAAAAGATTTTTTTAACATAATACCATCTTTTGCTTGTACTTCCTTTGCTTCAAATTTTCTAGCATTCCTCTCGAGCTAAATTTTCCAAAGCGCCAACAAAAAGAAGGAACCGACGTATTTGCACCTTCCTATTTATATCTTAATCATTGTCAATATTTCTCTTTAAAGTTAACTAAAAACATATTGTTAATATTTTGAAATTTGGGTTTACAAGTCAATCATGTAAATCAATAGGTGCATTGATCTTTGGCATACAGAGAAGGGATGTTGCAATCCATTGAAAGTGTAAAGGTAAAATACCCTTTTGCCTGATGCGTATGCAGGGAGAAGTTAGAAATCTGGATAGACCATCACAACCGTGAACTTAATTTGAGTGTATTATATGGAAGAGGGTCCATATCAGCTTGAATATTTAATATTGGGAAAGGCAATGTGTTGAAGGTAGCCTAGATAAATTAAAGTTATGATATTCGAGAAATTTTGATAATCTTATGGCAATATCCCTCCCTGGCTTCTTTTCAAGGGCAAAAGGAAAAACCATTATTCATAAGAGTGAAAAGGAAATACAAACAAGATCAAGAGACCCCATACATAAATGAAGACAAATAGATATTGCCTCACCCCAAGAACGCAGTGTTCTAGGAGCAGTTTTGTTGAGGCTAAAAAATAACGAAAGGAAGTGGTAAGTCGTACTTTGCTAAAAAAATACAAAAAACAAATAAATAAATCCACCAAGGTCTGGGGCAATAGAGATGACTGTAATTTTGTCTGCAGCTAAAATACCTTCTCCAAATATATATATAATCTTGTAAAGTACAAAAGCCAAACAATGCAAGCTATGTTTATCTAGTTATGATCCTCAAGGAACGTTGGAGTTGCGTTTGTTAAGAAGTTAATAAGCCTCATAAAATCTAACACCTAACTTAGGATTCCATAATAAAAAACTAAAAAATATAGCACCCACCCCCTCACCCCCAAATCTCAAATCCTGGCTTCGCTCCTGCCCATCGACTTATGGTTCAAGAACCAAAAAAAATTGGTTGGCCCACAACCAACAATATAAACCTAATTGCTGAATGTCATAATTAATCCCATACAAACATATTAGCTAGCCTAAACAAACCCCTAACAAGCATACTAATAAAAATACGAAAGTAAGAAGAAAAAAATTAGAGAGTAAGATATTAGAGAGGCTTCTAGCGGATGATTCCCCATAAGAACCTGATCCGTGGGATTAACCACACCCGACTCGACTGTCCGATTCTGGATGTCCACCATACTGTAAATGCTAGAGAGCATTACAACAAATATAGTCCCTGCAACAGTCTTGATCATCACTGGACCTCGCCCTTGTTTCACCCGATCTAAACCCATGATTGCTAGCTTTCTTAATGGGATTTTAAACAAGAAGATCTTGATTAGTAACATCTCGGTGAAGATCATTCCCTTTTTATTAACCAATCAGTAGAAGCACCCAGTTGGGTTCTCTTTAAATTTCACACAAACCCCATAAATCAATCTAGGGAAACATAGTTAAATTCATAAAACTAAACTCAAAATTTTCAAAACACAGACTTACTTACCAATACCGAATAGCCTTGCATCTAGAGCACTGAGTAGTAGTAGGGCAATAACATACAGCACACTGTGAGTGCCTCTACCGCAACTGATACCGGAATGTAGTAATCTACAATTGCCTCATGCTCGACCCTGGCCTCCTCTTCTGCAGCCATAACAACCAACCGGACAATTTCCTGAGTCCTCGCAGTTGCAATCCTCCATTTATAACAGGTTATAAAGGTTACAATTGGAGTGAAAAACATGAAGAACACAAGGACCAAGCTTCAAAACCCTAAATCACCCAGAACTAACATTTAATCGGTATCAAAAATGTCGCCTTTTCATAATACATGTATAGAGAAATCTGTATTAGGGGAAGCTCTGTATGTAAGGGCGCTTCACGGATCTTGATGATGATGAGAGAGAAAGAGAAAGCTTGAGAAAGAGAGAAAATTGGCTTATCGAGAAACAAAAGTGTAGAAGTGGCGATGGTGAGAGAAAATCAGAGTGATTTTAGAGATCGAGATTTGGGGATTTTTAAGAAATGGAGGGAAATAGAAGAAATAATCTTGGTTTTAATATTCCATCTAGTTTTAACATTCCATAAAGTTTTACTAACAAAACATGAATTAAATCGCGTATAAAATGCTATTAATGTTCACTTATTATAGCATTTCACAATTATGCTGTAAAAAATGCCATCAAATGTTTTTTTTTTGTAGTGCTTCCAAGTATCTTCTTCCTGGATTCAAACCTGATGGTAACCCAACTTAAGATCCAGCTTGGTGAAAAACTGAGCTTTCTGCAACTCTTATAAAAGCTTGTTAGTCCATGGAAGTAGATAACAATTCTTTACAGTAATCTTGTTCAGCGCTCGATAATCTACACACATTCTCTAAGACCTATCCTTCTTCGGCACCAATAACACCGATAAACCACATGGTGAGCAACTCGTATTAATAACTCATTGCTCAAGGAGTTCTTGCACTTGTTTCTTGAACTCATCAGACTCAGTTACAGAAGCTAGATACAACCCAATGGTTGGATAATGGCTCACTATTCACCAATGTGATATCATGCTCCACATCCCTCTTGCGCGGCATCCCTTCTATACCCAAAAACAAGTCTTTATACTCCTCTTGCAACTTCTCTATTTTGGTTTATTGCTTAAGAAACATTTCCAAAGTAAACAACACCTTAGCCGACGAACCCTCTTGAACCGGTCGTACCAACAACAAAACAAACTTGCCGCTTGTATTAACCAACCATTTCGCCTGAGTCGCCGTTACTAAATTATTGGTGGTGACATATTCCTTGTGTCCCTGCCAATTATGTAAACTCGAGTTGGTTAACATGAATAAAAGAATCTTGAGGTAGTTGTTAGGGACATTATATGTATCATCTTCTATGCACCTTGGGAAGTCTAACGTGTTATGTTCGTCAGAAAATAAAAATATTGCTGACTTAGGATAAACCAGGAGTGTTCACTACATGTTTAACTCTCAGCTTTAACACCTCTTGCTAAGATATTACATTAGAAAAATCAAGCATGTAAAAATATTAAACTATTTGAACACATAGGTTAGCATTTTACAAATAATTGTCGAGTGTGCCCGATTGCTAGTATTCTTTTAAACAAAGCGCTAAACCAATCTTCCACTAAACAAAACCCTAAACCTATTATTCGATCAAAGATGATGACTTCAAACTCCCAAACTCAACTAAACACTTACATCTCCAAACCCCACTCACTCAAATCTCCAACAAACCAACTCAAAGAGCATTCTCAAGGACATTGCACCATTCCCCATTTATTTACTCTGGAAATAATCAGGAAAATTAGTAACAAGGGACAAGGAGGGATTTGTAATTAGGATTTGTACTTTGATGTCTCCGATACGAGGGATTTGGAGGATTCGACGTTGATGAGATTCAGGAGGGCGATCATAGGGAAAAGCTTTTTCTCCTTCTCGATGACGTAATCGAGTCCTTGGTTTTGACTCATTTGGCTCTTGCCTCTACGAAGGTCCTCCATGTTTAATAATGGTGGTGCTGGTCTGACTATGGTTGTCGCAAAGAGTGGGAATGTCTCTCACAAAGACTCAATATAGGCAGTAACAAGGTACTGGCAACCAACACTCGACTTCTAATTCTCCTCACATGATCGCTAGACGAATCTGTTAAGCAATGGAAATCAGAAGAGTTAGTTCTACAAGGAACTAATACTAGTTATTGTCTCGATGCCGTCTCCATTTCCGCTCACCCGTCTGGTGTAATCACAGTTTCGTCATCTCTAGATAACTTTATTTGAGTGTCTGGTGTTGATCTAATGCTACGATTGCTACATTGGAGGCACTGCCTTTGGAAGTTTGGCAAATGGAGTTTGATCCTAGGGTAAGGTTAATGATACCCTTTGATTATTTTTAGTGTTTTTAAGTAATTCTGTTGATTTAAGTTATGGTGTTTTGTGATATTTAGGTAAGAGATTATAATGTGTTTGATACAAACTTGGAAATATAATGGGGGTAATTTTATTTTCATGTTTAGTGTTTCAGTATTATTGATTGCATCTTTTGGTGTAGGATTATGGAAGAAACATCATTTAAAGTACAATGTAAGTTGTTTCATAGTAGAAACTACTCTACGAACACGTAAGCGATGCCCGGTACGGGGTGGTCAAAGAACAGCGGTGGCATTTGTGTTTTTGGCATGTTTGGGCCTGCCCCATTTTGAATTAAAGTAACCCCATATTTTGCATTCCCCATTTTTAATACTTAATATCCCAATTATGATATCGATATATTTGTTAAAAGGGTATGTTTTGTTTGTTAAGATAGGGGGGAATTTTAAAGAATGCCAATGTAGAGCAGGGGTTGAAGTTTAGAGGAATTACTTATCAATTTTGCATTAATTTGAAAATAACGGGCATGGGTTGTATTTTATATTTTCTGATATGGAATGCCCCTAGGACATAGTTATTTTCTGAGGTAAATCATAGTACTATTTTTGTTTTCTTCTATTATAGTCCATCATAAGTTGCCAATGATTCATGTTTCGCAATTAGAATTGGTATTATAAATGATGTGCATACTATTTGAGAAATTTAGCCTAATGATTTTCATTAGAAAATGGAGATTTGAATGGTTTTCTCTGTTGTAGCCTAATGTTTATTTGGTCTCTAGAGAAGGCACATGTGATCAAATCATTCAATTATATGAAGGCTAGAGCTGTGGACGTTCTTACTTCTTCAAAATCCATGTATTCTCTTTGTCTTGTCGCATTCATATATTTGGGTTTTGTTGGCTTAACTAAATTGCCAACTCAAGGAATGAACATGACAAATTTCTCATAAAAAAGAAGAAGAGACATAGTTATTTTATCTGCTAAAAGTAGATTATTTGGTGATAATGGGCAGAATTCTATGTTTTCTTACTGAAACTTTTTTCCTATTGTTTGAGATATTGTCATAGTCCAGTTTTCTATTGTGTTCTTACACTAGCATGTGATTTTTTTTGTATATTTTAAATAAAGTGATTGAGGCATCAAAGAAGGAAAGACCTGTGCCGAATATTAGAGCGGGAGATATTGTGCAAATTAAATTGGTAAATATGATTCTTTAGAATTCTTGAATGGATATTCTTAAGGTTAAATGGATGTTTAGATGTAGTAGAATTAGTTGTAGTAGTTATGATTTGAGCTTTGTAAGTTTTGGGATATGTTAGGGTCTAAACTGTTTAAGTCTTAACTGAAGAATCCTTAGTTTCCACGCGTCTTTTGTTCCTTTTTGGGATTATTAACCACCTACGGGTATTTTTAGTATAAGTTTGAGTGCAAAAATGTCCAAAGAGCAACACTTTCACTTGTTTTAGGTTAAGATATTCTCCTTTTTGTGTATGGTAATATGATTCTTGGCTGCCCCTATATTTATAAAACCTACACGAGAAATCTCTTTAGAATTCCTTAAGGTGAGATGTTTCTATTAATCTGGGGTTTGCGGTGGTAGTACTATCTAAATGTGGTTTTGCTTATATGTGAGACTATTTTGTATGAGGTCTTGTGACATAAATTTCATGATTGGGTTTTGGCTGATTTAAGTTTGGAGTTACGTGTAAATAGAACTATGGTGATTAATGATGTTGGTTTGTCGAATACTGTTTTGGAAGGATGAATTTCTTATTGTAGTGGAGCAAATAAAGCCTTAACTATATTCATTTGGAAAATACGGCTTATGTTTGATTTCAGCTGAAGTTCTTACAGCTTGGAAAGAATGATCATATATGATCTCAGATGCATTTTAAGAATACACTATTATCTCTATGGGCATGATCTATTTAGGTGTTATTTACGATATCATGGTTTGGAATCAACATGTAGTTAGGCAGTTGGCATTGTGAAGTTCAGGGCACTTGTAACATCAACACTTTTCTTAATATGCAAGTTTTTTTTTTTTTTGCAAGTATAATCTCTTTAATTACTTCTTGGTGTTAAAACATGAACTGTCACATGATTTTTAGGAAGATTTTTGAGAGGGAACTATCCCTCATACAAATTGAAATTGCTTATAAAGGGTGCACTTGTCAAAAACATGTTATCGAGAGCTCCTATCTATTCTTCATTTCTCTTACCTAATACATGTTATTAGATATGTAGCATATCTTTCTCTATTTTCATCTTTACCTGTGTCTATATGCACTTAATGGCTGAATTGATTTCCATCTCATCAGTTGTACATAGCAAAAATCGAACAATCTCAACAACACCTTCTTTGAAGTTCAAAAAAAATGTCTCGAGTTGTACATTTTGCATTATCCTTTCTATATAATGACTTTAATTTCTTTCTTTTTTATCTATATAACATAAAAAATATTTTGGCTATAATTCAATAGTGAAAGACTGCAAAAGATGAGCTGCATGAGGATGAGGAAGACGAACCTAGGATGCATATGAAATGCTAGAAAAAAATGATAAAGAGAAATTGAGGTATACTAAAAAGCTACTAATTTGGTTATATGGTATGGTTTCAACACTAAAATAAATTCGTTAATAAGCGCTTTAGCATAAATCCAGACGTTTCTTTAGTAAGCTTTTTATCATAAATCCTAATGAAACGTGTGCTGGAGTTCAAAATTTTGTATCTTCCTGGATATTATTTATAACATGACTAATCAAGATGTTCCATTCCTGGAACTTTTATTCATTATGTAATATACTTGGGTAACCATACCTTAAAGTTTCCTTGAAGGTTGACTCAAGGTACTTATATGATTATTTTTTAAAATAAGCAAAAGAATGTCATTAACTATATTAGTGAATGATGTTTAGCACTATGTTTTATACATTTGGAACATAGTGTTAAAAGGTGCTCACACTTCTAAATTACCGTGTGAACCAAGTGGCCAAGAAGTCTGCATAGTTGTTGGCATCTCTAATAGACAGGATAAATGTCAAAGCTCATGAATCTTCTGATAAGCTCCAATTGACCTGATGTATTTAAATGCAAGACGATGGTGGTATTATACCTTTCTTTATAATATGTACCATCAGAGATGAGGTTGAGGGTAGTAGTATTCAATTAGCATAGGTTTAAAGACCACTTTTGTATGTGTGTTTGACCTCGTGTGTTGACATCTATATCTTGTGTTTATGTTAGACAACAGTTTTCATATATATGAATTACAAATCAAATGTGAACTATCTTTTATCTGGATAATAAAATATCATTTTTAATTGTATTTAATTTTTTGGGAACTGATACTAAAAGAATAAACCCGATTTAGTAGAAAGAAAGAAAAAATTATAGCTCATAAGAATGTATTTGTGAAGTCATAGGTTTATTTACTTACTAGCTAGCTTTCTTCCTTTCCAGCCATTGGTAACTTTTGCCAGACCCATCAAGTTTGTAGCTTTATTCACCTTGGGCAACATATTGGTGATCGAAAGGTACATTATAGTACACGTAACTCAATTTCTCTGGTCCGACCTCAAATTTTTGATGGGATAACGTGATCAGCTTACACGCTTGACTAATTTCTTAACAACCTCACCACCAACCATCTCACTGTTTATATGTGCATACATGGCTTTGATGCAATTAATTATGATAGCTAAAATAACAATTTAAGATTATTTTTACAGGCTGATGTAGATGGTATGTTGCAGTTGTAATTCATCTTAGAAATATAGGAAATGACAAACATCCACATAAAGCATTTACATTCTTTGATTAAAACAAGAGCGATTACATAAAAAACAAAAACCTTAAAGATGCATTGGCAGATGAGGTGGACGCGGACAAGTTTGGTCATTTACATCGTGACATTAACTTATGTACCTATATGATTCTGATGAAGTATAGTTTTTTGGAGGTTTTTTTATCTTTGGAAGTTAACTTGAGCATGCATATAACAAGATGACACCCTAAAAGGTAATTAGTGTCTCCAAAGAAGTTTATGAAGTACAAATTAGCTTTGAATTTGTAGAATTCTCTTATGCTCCTGTTTAAACTTTAATAACTTACAGGATGGAAAAATAAGCAATGAGGAGTTCATCACGATTATGAAGGCCAGGACAGATTGGAGGAAAGCATAGAGAGAGAGAGAGAGAGAGAGAGAGAGAGAGAGAGAGAGAGAGAGAGAGAGAGAGTATTTGCAGTTTCCAATGAAGTTTACAAGAAACGAAAACCAAGTGAATGCTCCTTAAACATCATAAACTAATGTTTAGGAATGAATATGAGAAAGTTGCTATTGTGGGTGTAGATATTTTAATTTGGGTATCCTTGACTTAAACTAGATTTGCAATTTTGTCTATTGGAAGTTTTTAGTTTGTTTTAAGTAAAAGCAATTGTTATTATGAATATTTATTATGCAATGATTGACTTGTGACACAGTTCAGTTTTGCAATTAACCCAAACATTTATTATTAACATTTTGTTTCTATGTGTTTTGCGATCTTTAGCAGAAATGGTGGAGCGTGAACTAATCTTAAAAATATGATAACAGTTGTGCCATTTGATTTACAAGAGCTCCACAAATCATTCCACGAGATTGATTAAGTCTGAACTAAAGGGGTTATGGTAAAACAATGTGTTTAACCTTCGGGGTTGGACTAATATAGCAAACTTATATTTGATTTTTAATATATTTATATGTTTTCATTAATTAGTGAATTTACATTTTTGGAATTGTATATGTAAGGGTTACGCTGTTGGAATTGTATATGTAATGGTTAGTATAAATTAAGTTAGGGTAAAATGAATTTATGCGAAAAATCTCTTTGATGGGATTGTATAAGATTGTGTGCAACATTAAAGACAATAAATAATAAGTCAAATCCCAAACTTGCAACAAAAGGATTTTATGCATAATACAAAACTCTCTTTGAAGTTTATTAATGTTGAACGTATGATTGATGCTTGATAGGTCAGCATTTTACAAATAATTAATGTATAAACGTTATGATATAACACTATAATAACAAAAACATATATCATATAAACTTTAAATTGATCAAAAAGACATACTTATAATTAAATCAATTAATACTTCAAATAAGTATTCTCAAAATAATCTAGCATAAGCATAGTTGGCAAGTCATATTGAAGTTATACAAGTTCTTCTAAAAATAATAAATATAACAAAATGATATTTGACAAACAAACCTAATCAACTATCTTGTCTAACAATATCGGCAATTCTACATTCCTCTTTGCCTTGATTAGATGTCTCGCCACTAATACCTTCATTTGTTCATAGTGCAACATTATCACGTTCATAAATATCAAATCAAAAATCTCTTACATGTTTCTTCCCTCATTGTCCTCAAAAGTAACAACTTCCTCATCCAAAAGATCAAGAAAAACATCATTTTTACTTGATGCGTCAAAATCGCCCATTGAAAGGTCTTCCAATACACTTCACATAGCATGAATAACTCTACTTGTTTTCCTTTTTCTTCGAACCTCACTCATCAAAATTCACATTAAAGTTATGTTATCAAGTTTAATTTTTGTATTTCAATGAGATTGCGAGGCTTAATCTTAATTTAACCAATGGATGAGAAAAGTCTTTCAACAGATGCATTGTGAGGAACAATTACGAAGACTTTCACCACAATCTGTAATAATGAGGGAGTACCAAAAAACTTATTCCAAAAATTATGTGCAGACCCACTGAATAGTCATACATGATACATACTACAAAAAAATTTAAAATTATTAATTTAACCTCGGTCAAAATGCATGCCTAGTTATGATGCCATGCACCCTAGCTAAAGGCCATTGAATTAAGCTTGAGACTTGCTACTGATAGAAGCCTGAAGAAAGAGTGGGTTTATATGCAGAAAATAACATGATACAATAGAGAGTCCCAAAAATAGTTGTCCACGGGTCCTAGCCATTCATAAATTTAGAGAGGATTATCTGGCCTCTTTACTTAAATTTTTCTTGGGTGAGATAGTCTTAAATCGGAAATTATGATTTAAATACTACTTTTTGCCATCTTTAAAAAATTAAACCCAGGGAGCAATAAATTCCAAAATCGATACTGGCAAGAGGAAAAACCATATTTTCCCTTACTAAAGTTACAATATTACAGCAGACAACCACCTATTTTTGGGCTCCACAAGTACGAATGTCATATCCGAAACAATAAAAAATTCTTTAACTCATTTAAAGCTATTATATCAAGCCACGTGTACGAGGAAGGCTGACATTGTCACCATCTCATAAACTACTTGTCATTTCTTTTAGTACATTTTGTCCTACCTTTGACCAGATTTCTTATTTATAAGAAGGCAGACTCTTTTACCAATTCTGTTACTATTTCTCACCGTTCATGGTTAGGTATCACCTGCGGTTCACATGAGTTCATCTAGTTTTTGGTGCCAAAAGCGATCCCGAGTCATCGAATAGTTTCTTCTTCTTACTAAACTACAAAAGCTGACCTAATTATTTGTCACAAACCGTTTGTGTGACTGTTGCCTACCAAGTATTTGATTAAAGACTGGTACTCTACACATTGGGCATAGAGGAAATGATGGTACTCGTAACACCTGTAGATGGTACTCTACTTTACTCAACGCATGGAACAAACGATAGAAAATCGTCTGCGTAGCTACTGCTAACCAAACTATGTCATTTATTTAGTTAAACTCTGGCATTATTTCAGACAACTATGTCATTTGGTAAGAGCTAGTTGTCATATTTAATAAATAATTTTCCATTTGTTCGCCCAACTTTGTCATTTGTTTTATATAACCTTACAATTCATTCAGAAAAATATCAACTGCTTAAATATTACAGTAGGATTCAACGTCGTGGGCTCCACTAGTACGAATGTCACTTCCTAAATAATAATAATAAAGTTTGAATCATTTAAAAATATATACTATCACGCCACGTGTCCAAATTTAATTCCTCAATGTACACGTGTCATTACTATTTTGAGATGTGTAAGGCAGACCCTGTCACCATTTCATATATTTATTGTCATTTATTGATGTCAATTTGTCATGCTTTTAAACATAAGTTATATTGAATCATGCAAACTCTGTCACTATCAGTTATATTAGTTGGTATTTGGTTACTGCTGTTTAGGGTTAGGCAACACGTACGATTCACACGAGTTCATCTAGCTTTTGGCGCCAAAAACTATCCCTATTCCTTAAATACTTTCTTCTTACACGACCACTGCAAAGACCGCAAAAATCACAAAAACCATCCCGTTTCTACAAATCGTGTGTATGATTGACAACCATAAAATTTGTCCCGATCGCACAAACCATTTTCTCAAAAATTGTCGTGATTCTACCCATCGTGTGTCTGTGTGATTTCAGTGTTATATCAGTAGCAAATCATCTGTGTGACTACTACCTACCAGGTGTTTGATTAAAGTCTATTTTTTCTTCTTCTTCCACAATGAAGTTTGATAAAGAAGTGAGTGAACAAGTTGACGAGGATAACCAAACATATAAGGGTGGAGCCAAGAAGGGGCACCTCCAATGCAAAAAATTATACCTCTCCGTATACATGCGTGGGACTTAACAAAATGTTTGCAGCTCTGCCTGAAAAGGAAAAGAGTGCTCTTCGTACCACCTACTTTGCACCATTATTGATGATTGATCCAATAGCGACGATGTCGACATTGATTGTGGAAATATTCGATCATCATCTTAGTGATATGAAGTTCCATTTTGGGGGGACGATAATTTAGATGAAACCTATTCATGTTTGCCTAATTTTGGTGCTACGTGTCTCTCCTATTGCAAATGAGTTCTTATTTGTTGATCCTGAGCATATGACAGATTTCAGAATGAGGCGATTCCCTAATAAGAAGAATACATATGGGTTAAAGAAAATTGATGATGCTTTAAAACATACAAAATTAGAAAGACATCATCGTAAGGTTTTAATTTATCATTTGTTTTGTCTGCTTTATCATCGTTCTTCATTGCATTAGTCAGCCCAAAAAATTTTATATCATATTTGCAATTTTTGGGTCATTATTTGCTAAGGTTCTTATCATTACATTGTGTATTATTTGGCATTTTTTACACATTCGTATTTTTAGCCGTATGTGATTTTGTTTTGCCGACGATGTTCTTCAATTAAATTTGTAAAAAGTTATACTATCATTTCTCCTCCTGAATAAGAGGAGAAATATTGGGGTGAAGTATGTTGATCTGGTAGATGATCTACAACATTTCAATAGATTCCCCTGGGGTGAGCAAGTCTATAATTTCTTATAGAGTCAAATAACGGAGTTTGTTAATTAGCGATCAGCCGCTGATAAAAAATCGGATAAAGTTTTATCACCACACGGATGTACCTGGGTATTGATGATATGGACTTTCCTTTCTATTCTTAGCCTGAAGTTCCCAAGAATTAAAGAATCCATATATTTGTTTCCTAAGCTACAGGGATGGAGGATGACATCCTTTAAGCGTCACCAAATTATGTCGTTTAAAAAGTTTTTTACTAACCCTAAATTGCTGGTAATAGCTACCGTCTAAGACTGACATGCAGCAAGACTTGTGCAAGAGGCCATGGTAATCTTCTATTCTTTGTATGATTTTGATTCATTTTATTGTTTCCTTTTCATTTAATTTAGGTTTTGTATCATTTTATTTGCCTTGTTTTGGCTTTTTTAATCTTCTTCTTGTCATTTGTTTAATTTTTCTCTGTCATTGTTAAGTTGCCTATTATTATTGTAAGAATTGTTTTTGTCATTTCTAAGTTTCCCTTTGTCCATCGTCATCTGTTTGAATATTTCAGAGAAATCACATCGAAGCACCTGCAATCGGCGTTGTGCCTGCAATCGAACCACCTATAGTCGGTGCACATGTAGTCGGTGTGCCTACAATAGGTTACAGTTCTTCTGCCACTGAAATTGGATTTGTAGTGGCTAAGGTATGCTCCCAGCTGGAGGAGCATGGTAAAATATTGCTGAAGTTGGATGACCATGGCAAAATGCTACATAACCATGGAGAATGTTAGAACGAATTTTGATGTCAACAGTTAGAGACAATACTCTACCACTTGGAGATACTTCACCCTTTGGGCAGTACCAGTTCTCTACTCCTGAAAAAACTATTAAGCGCAAGCGAGAAGGAGGTAATAAGAAAGAAGATGGGAAAAGGAAGAAGGCAGAGCCGAGAACCTGGCAAAAAGACCTTCAACCAAAAAATCCAAAGATTAAAGAGAAAAAAAAAGGTAAGGGAGAAAGGCAGAAGAAGGTGAATGCCAACAAGAAGAACAAGAAGGCAAAAAAAGCTGATGTACCCCTGAAGAAAAAAGGCATGAACATAGAAGATCTCACTAATGAACAATTGGATCATGTCCCACTAATCCAATTAAAAACTTTAATCCCTAATATCCTCAAGAAGGACTTAGCTAATAGAGTGCCAAGGAAGAGACGGGCAGAATTCCCAGAACTTGAGAATATTCAATCAACTGCATAAAAGTTGCTTCAGCAAGTTGCGCCTGGAGAGGGATTGGAGGTGGTAAAAGATTTAATGGTAGATGATGATGTTAAAGTTGGGAGGGAAGTAAATTTAAAAGCAATATCGTCTGAATATGGTGGTGATCTTTAAGAAGAATTATCCGTTTGCTACTTCTTATCATTTATATAATTTTATTTGACATTTGTATATCAAAATATTGGCATTTACTTTATGACCTTTGTCATTTGTTTAGATATCTATCATTTGTTCAGTTTTTCTTTTTTGCATTTGTTTGGCTGTCTTTGTCATTCTCTTTTTTAAAACTTTCATTTGTTCTGAAGTCTTTGTTTATTTCATTTGTTGTATATGAAGTGTAAGAAGGGTGAGAAAGATGGCGAGGAGAAAGCTGAAGATGATAAAGAACAACCTCAAGTTGCTAATGAGAGGAAGTTCAAGAGGTATTTATCTAACATTTTTTTAGCTATCTATCATATTTGTTGCTACCCTGTCATTTGTTCATTTAATTTTACGGTTCATAATATGTATGTACGTATATCCTATTTTACAGATGGACAATTCATAACAAGAAATTTCAGTGGTGTATTATGATGGAAAAAAAGATGTAGTGGAAGAAGCCAATGAGGTATTTAACTAATATTTATTTGTATTGAGTTATTCATAATATTAACATCACCTATCGATACCATTCTTAATTTGTTTCTTCTTTACTATTTGGTGTTCAGACTATGGTAGCAAAAATAGATATAGTATTCTTCAACCGGGAGGAAGTTGTTGGTGAAGCTTATCAGATAACTTATCATTTGTTTGCAGATCACTTCTCATTTTCTTCTTTTATTTTACCATATCTTGTATCACTCTTATCATTTGTAGTCTACTTAATTACAGGCTAATCCAGACCAAACAACTGTTGTATCTGTCGAGAACGGACTATGGAGGTTGTAAAAATTGAAAATGAAGCTAGTCAGGTAACTTATCATTTCTTTGCTGGTAACTTCCCATTTTCTTCTTTTATTTTACCATATCTTGTATCACTCTTATTATTTGTAGTCTGTCTATTTACAGGCTAGTGCAGACCAAGCAATTGTTGTATCCGTCAAGGAACAGACTACAGAGGTTGTAAGAACTGAAGATGAAGCTAGTCAGGTAACTTATCATTTCTTTGCTGGTAACTTCTCATTTTCTTTTATTTATTTTCCCATATCTTGTATCACTCATATCATTTGTAGTCTGTTTATTTGCATATTAAAAGAGAGTAAAGAGGAGGTGGAACAAAGTAAAAAGGAGTTGGTTGAAGGCAAGGATGATGATAATGGAAATTTATAGAAAAAACCAAACCATGTACAAGTAATAAAAGAAATAGCTGTTGACCAAACCAATATATGAAGTACTTTTAAACCAAACAACTGGTTTATTACTCATTCTGATGTAATATGCATATTTATATTTTATTTTCTTATTTCGACATATCTGTTCCAGCTTGTTTTAATAGAGTCAGAAGTGGATGTCACCTTAAAGAAGAGGCATACACTAACTGACGCAGAAATTAATGAAAGAACCTTCAAAATGCTTATCAAATGAACTAATTGCATGCTCACCTTGACGAGCTTCTTCTGGGAGTATTATTGGAATCTTTAATTCAAAGACCTATCTCCTAGGATGAGAAAAACCAGGTGGACCAAGTTTAGTCTCTGAGGAAATAATAATTATCTCCTGAAGCTAAGAAGGACAACAGGAGTACCTATAGGAGGATAGGTAAAGAAACGGTTTGCCTTAACACTCTCTATACCTTATATCCAAAGCAATGGTTAGACAATGAGGTATTAATATCATTTATTTCTTTTCCTCTGTCATTTGTACAAGAGTCTCTACCATTTGTTTTCAAATTCTTTCTTCTTTATTCTTTTGACCTTTATCATTTGTTTTAACCTTGTTGTCATTTGTAGTTATGAAATTTATCATTGTTGGTATATAATTTTTCATTTTCTTTTCCTATTCAGGTCATTAATATGTACATTAAAGACCTGATTCAATATTTTGATATACAATATCATGCTCGCAAAGCTAAAGAAAAGATTATACTGGCGGATATCTTTTTCTGTCAATATATTGGCAGGGCTTTTAATGTCTGGACTAGTATTATATCCTCTCCAGCAGGTGTAGAATTGAAGAAGAAATTAATTTGGGAGAAAATTACATCTATGCAATGGGGTCGTACAGTTTCTAATTGCTTCAATCGAGGAGATTTAAAAGTGGCCAATTTGAAATTAATACTCATTCCCTGGAATCTCAATAATAACCACTGGGTCCTTTGTGTTGTGTTCTTTAAGGGAAGAAAAATTTGCATCTACAATTCACTAGTGGATGCGAAAATTGCAAATACGCAGAAGAAGAAAAAGTTATCTTCTGGACACCAGCGTATTGAAGATCAACTATTAAAGATCCTTCCCAAAACATTGATATGCACAGATTTTGCGAATCGTAGTTGTCCACCTACTGGTTCAAAGGTAAAGAATTATTGTCTAAACTCCAAATGAATAACTCATTTTGGGAAATGTCCAATGCAGCCAAATGGTTAGGACTGTGGGGTCTATATGTTTGTCATTATGGATAAGATCCTAAGGGGAATAAAATTTCCAAATCTGATAAATGGTAATGTATGCCGTTATACAATTGTTTATGACATATTGAGACTGGGAGTTGAGCCGTAGGAGATTTTTAAAAAGTTTGATCTGCATTTTGTTGTAATGTATAATTTCTATAATTTTGTAAAGTTATAAACAGCTAATATCATTTATTTATATGATTTTCTCATTTGTTATATCATCTTTATCATTCGTATATGACATATTTGTTAGAATGGAGTCAGAATCTAGTCTGTATAGTTGGATTATTATTAATTTGTCATTTCTTATGTATGATTTGTCATTCACTTCATATGATTTGGTATTTTGTTATCATAGATTTGTCACTTATGTATGATTTGTCATTCATTTCATATGATTTGGCATTTGTTATCATAGATTTATCATTTATTATATATGATTTGGCATTTGTTATCTGAGATTTATCATTTGTTATCTATGATTTGTCATTCGTTATATATTAGTTGTCATTCGTTGTCTATAACTTGTCATTCATTATATATGATTTATCATTTGTTATCTAAGGAAAATTGATTTATTTGTTTTGTAGATAGATAACATTTGATGTAAGTTAATGGTCTATTTGGTTAATTGATATAATAAATTGTGTTTGTTGGTTAGTAGACAAATCTATGATTTGTCATTTGTAAACTATGGTTTGTCATTTGTTATCTATGATTTGTCATTTGTTAACTATCAACGGTCTATTTGGTTATTTAATATAATAAATTGTATTTGTTTGTTAGTAGATAATATTTATACTTAAAAAAATGATTATTCATTTGTTAACTATGATTTGTTATTTGTTAACTATGAGTTGTCATTTATTAATTATCAATGATCTATTTGGTTATTTGATATAATAAATTATGTTTGATTATTAGTAGACAACATTTGTACTTAAAAAAAATGATTATTCATTTGTTAACTATAGTTTGTCATTTGTTAACTATGATTTGTCATTTGTTACCAATGATTTGTCATTTGTTAACTATCAATAGTCTATTTGGTTATTTGATATAATAAATTGTGTTTGTTTGTAAGTAGACAACATTTGTTCTTAAAAGCACGATTATTCA
The DNA here is from genome assembly GCA_014058105.1 of Kingdonia uniflora. NCBI lineage: Eukaryota > Viridiplantae > Streptophyta > Magnoliopsida > Ranunculales > Circaeasteraceae > Kingdonia > Kingdonia uniflora. The sequence continues at coordinate 758,758 of JACGCM010001059.1, read as the reverse complement.
TTTGTTATACAGGATTTAATATATGTTAGTTATGACTTATCATTTGTTATATGAGATTTTATCATTTCTTATGTATGATTTCTCATTTGTCATAGTTGTCATCTAGTTCTAAAAATTTTGTGCGAAATCATTTGTTATATATGGTTTGTCATTCGTCATGTAAGATTTATCATTTGTTATATATGATTTGTCATTTGTAATATGAGATTTGTCACTTTTTATATGGGATTTGTCATCATCTTCATCTTCAGTATACTAAGATTATATTTCTTTAGTTCGAAATTGCAATACTCATTGGGCATAAAAAAAATTCATTAGCTCGAATATATTGTTATAGATCACAATTTACATTATATCAGTTTACATCAATTTACGCACTCAGAGGTGGTGGTGGTGGTCGGTCTCCCCTACCGCCACCATCGTCTCCTTCTCTGTAACCCCCCACCACCATCACCATCTCTTTCTCTGATTCTACTCAGGGTAACGACATGACATCATTGGACGTATACCAGCTACCTCATCTACCACTATAGCAGCATCTTCTGTCAGAAAATGGAGACCAATTCTCCAATCCTGCTCCGGCGTCACCATATAGTGAAAGTAGAGCATTTGATAATAATCACCATCCGCCTCTTCCACCTCTTCATGCATCATCCCATGGAAGGTAGAACGCACTGGAATGGGAGTAGGAAGTTCAAGGGACTGGGTCCCAAAGTATCAAAGTCGCAACACTTGCATCTTGGCAAGAACCCTAGCCTCGTACGCTTGGCGTCTAGTAGTCACCATCTTCATCCCAGAGCAGTTACAGAGGAAATAATTGCACAAGATTAAAATAAGGAAGTACGGCAATATTTACACCATACCACTGTAAACCACAGCAGTATTTAATGTTGAGTTCCAAATCCCAATGTCAAAATGAATTCAAACACAGCAGTATTTAATGTTGACCAAACCCATTGGAAATGATCCCCGAGTGCAGAATATATTTATCATTTAAGGAAATATATGTCATCTATCAACTCTCCTTCTATCATTTGTTTTTCCGTGTTTGTCATTTACCATCTTATGTCATGGTATTATAGAATGTTGCCATTTACTATAAACCATTTAGAATTTCCCATCAAACATTTACCATTAGATTTCTTTACGAAGCTTCAATCAACTGTCGAAGACATTGACAATAGGATGGTTGCTAGTCTTACAACCATAAATTTGAATCTTGAGCGCATTATTGATATAGTTAAATCGCTAGATTTGCCTATCTTCTGTAATGTCGTTGTTCAATAGAATTTGTAGTTTGATTATCATTATTTATCATTTATATTGCAGCTTTAAACATTATTCCTTAAGAGTTTAACATTCTAAAGAAACAAATTAATGTCACTAAAGATAAGGAATATTACATTTCACTCTTACATATTTTCCTACTTGTTAAGATCTAAAGATTTTAACTTGGACAAAAAATCTTGCAACATCTCCGTTCTGACCTCGGAGATCCTTAGTTGAGTGTAAGTTTTATTTGTAATAGTATCGAGGATCAGATTACTCCCTAGACCAGAATTTGTGATATCTTACGCCGTTGATAATTGTAGACTTTTAGAATCATCGGGCATAGAGGATTCTCGAAACCAAGTTTTGAACTGATAATGGTATTGTAGGCAATGGTAGAATCTCCTACCAGGCGGTTTAGAGACTTTGCAAATGAGACCACAATCGTACTTTTTCACCTCATCTACCCACGCCCATAAACCACACCTACCAATTTTGCGAACGCATTGACAGAACCAACGGTTAGGGTTGAGGCTTGTGCGTAAGAGACGAAGATCACAATTTACACCACACCAGCAAATAGAGGAATGCATTGTTGGTAGAGAAGTATATAATGCTTAAGAACTGGTAGGGAAGTATGTAGCAATTCAATCTTATCTTTATTACATGATTTTGACAACCTAGCATAAAGTCAACTTTGATTATGTTTACAGCAAGCTATCTATCCAAAACATCCACATTGGCAGGGAAGTAGGTAATGCTTGATAATTCACAACAATAAAATGACAATGATATCTTAAAGGAATGACAAATACTAATGGGAGGATGACATTGAATTTATGGTGACAGATAACTACACTAAAATAATACTCTTTGTAAAAACAAATGACAAATAAGTCGTTTAAATTCTAAAAGCTTCTTTCCTAAACAGTTGATGTGACAAGTCAATCTTTATTACTTGATTAGACAATTTAGCTTAAAGTAACTTTGATTACGTTTAGAACAAGCTATCTATCCAAAACATCTACGTGGTTCCCACAACTCTAAATACTGAGCCCTAAACCCTTCCCACGCGTAATTTAAAGTCCCAATTCTCCCAAGTATAAAAAACCATAATCTCTTTTGAGATAAATATTCTCAAGCCTAAACTATTCAAACGAACCCTAAACAAGTTACAACTTCACAAGAAATATCGCACTCCCACTCTACTCGATTTAGCCGTACCTCTTCCAACACCCCTCAAGATTGGTTTGAGGCGGTAGGGATTGATGAAGAAGAGGCGGATGAATATCTCTTCACCTTGAATAAAATTTCCCTAATAGAGAAAGATGTCTTGGGTGAGAAGGCGCAACTGCTGAAAGAGCATTACGAAGAGTTCAAGGAGAAATTAGGAGAGCTCGATGAAATGGAGGATGAACTGGATAGAATTATAAAAAAGAAAAGAAAGCATTCTGAAGAGTCTAAGTTCGATATTTGCTTTTGAAATGTCAGCTCTGCGCCATAAAGTTGGACCGGGATGAGCACAAGAAACTGTAGGAGGAGTCGGCCAGTAAAATTAGTTGTCTCGAGCAAAAGATCATGGCTATGGAACGTGATCAGAATTCCACAAGTGAGGAGTTGTGAACATTTGTATTGCTTGGTTTTTAGTTTTTTTTTTGTTATTATTGTTTCCCTCGTATGAACATTTGTTTTGTTTCGTTTTGTTTTATTGCTTTCAAATAGTGATTTCTGTCTGATATGAGGGAAACAAACAACTGAAAAGTTCTATCCAAATAAATGATATAAGGGAACTAAACAAATGATAAAGACTACATAAATAAAGGTAAATAAATTTTGAACTTAACGAAACTGGTGATAACATTTGAATAGATAAATGAAAAAATAACATTAAACAATGGCAGTTCTGGCAAGAAACAAATGATATATAGCATACAAACAAATGCAAAATTATCTTCAACATACTGCAAGTCGATGTGAAAAGTAATGATACTTGATTATACAACTCAGTTTAAATACTCATATGACTTACGTGTACAACAAGAAATGACAGCGCTGAACCGAAGTAATAATAACTTTACCATAAACATCGTATAATCCCTGACACGCGTCCCTTCCCAATGCATTCAACTCCTCTTATAAAAATCCTAATCTCAAATTAACTATTTTCAACTATTCAAATCCTAACCCTAAACTCCGAACTCTTTTCAACTTCTCAAAAAAATGTCGTACTCCACTCTAGTCAGCATGTATCTTCGAACAATCCATACAATTGGTTTGAGTCGATAGGGATACAGGAAGATCAGCGTAACCAACGTCATTACAAATTGAATAGATTATGTCTAATGGAGAAGGATATCTTCGGCGAGAAGGACCAAATGCTGAAAGAGCATTACAAAGACTTCAGGGATAAATTAGGAGCGTTTGATGTAATCTGGGTTGAACTGCATCAAGTTCTAGCAAAGAGAGATCAGCGCTTTGAAGAGTTCAAATTCCATATGCGCTTCTTGGAAGATCAGCTCTGCGCCGTAAAGTTGGACCGGGATAAGTACAAGAAACTGTGGGAGGATCAGTCTTCTAAGATTAGTTGTCTCGACCAGAAGATCCAGGCTTTGGAGCGCGATCTGGAATGCTCGGAACGTGATCAGGAGTTGTGAACATTTGTTCTAGTTTTTTTGGTGTTTAGTTGTAATTTATTTTTTGTGGTAACTAGTATTTTCCCTATGTATGAATGAACATCTGTTTTGTTTTGTTTTGTGCAATTTCGTTTGCTTTTTACTGTTAAATAGTAGTTTCCGTATGATATGTGGCAAACAAAACACTCACAAATTTGTAAGAAAATAATGATGATATAAAGGGGGGCAAGTTTAATGATGAACTTAACAAAACTGATGATAAAAATTCTACAGATAAATAAAAAATTCTTTCCGCACAAATAACAGTTCAGAAGCAAACAATGATATAGTAGAAACCAACAAATGCAAAATTCTAAGAACAAATGACAGTTCCGAGGAAAACAATGATATCATAAATACAAACAAATGAGAAAAAAAATTACACAAATAACAGTTCAGAAGCAAACAATGATATCATAGAAACAAACAAATGAGAAATTCTCTATGCATAAATGAAAGTTCATAAGCAAATAATGATATAATGGAAGCAAACAAATGACAGTTATATTTAAATAAATGATGATTTTTACAACACTGACGATAAAGATCATACAAACAAATGATACATAAACTACCCAAAATACTCAGTGTAAACTGATTGCAACATCTTCATCTAGGATGACAGGTGGCTCAGTGCTCATCGTAAAAGACGGTGCCATTGTCGGACGTGTATTATCGTCGGATGGGATTGACAGAAGCTTACAAGAATGACGATTGTGTCTATTTTTTCGACAACTACTGTAAAATCTTAGTTTGGTGACAAGACCAGGCATTTTCTCCCTTCCCTTCCCTTTCTTTGCGTGCGAGGACGACCGGCTCAAACTATTAGAATAGGAGCACGAATACGTGGATCTGTTTTTAAAATTTTCTACTGTTCAATTCCTCTTATAGGAATCCATATAGGTTCATAAACAGCCTTGTATGAATCATTTGTGAAGTACTTAGAGACATGTGTAGTTGGATCAACATTAGAGAGACTGAGAGCGCGTACTCCGTGTTCACAAGGTATACCCATTGTTTACCACCAACGACAAGAACAAGTACCATCTTCAATATTTACATAATCGGTTCTGCCATAACTAGTCATCTGAAAATGGTGACATGGTGTACGAATCCTACAGGTTAGTGAATCCGCCATAAACTTTTTGCTCTCACAGTGATCCGTAGCCCATGGCGTTAAGCAAGCTTGACTCTTTTCAGCTTCCTCCCTATATGTGTAGGACATTTCCGAACAGATTCTACGCAACTCCTCAATAAACATACAGATAGGGAGATCTCTTACTTTCAAAATAATGTTATTCCAACTATCGACATAATTTGTGTAAGCCACTCCGTATCTGAATAAATGGAAAACAATAGAAATTAAATGCCAAATGAGCATAAACATATAACAAATGGGATCATACAACTGTAAAAAGAATAATAAAGAACTGATTAGAAATAAGGGTAAAAAAATGACAAATAAGAATATAAATGGAGTAATAATGACTATTCCTAATATAACAAATGATAAGTTGAGCAATACAAAGTGACAACATACCTACTTAATGGAATGTATAGATTAGATCATGTTTCCTTGGGAACACCTTGTATGTATTGGAGACCCACTGGATCTGTATTTCGGATAGCATTCACGTGTTTATCAAAATCAATACTGGTTAGGGCCTCTGCTGCCATCCTAAATGCGATCCTCGTACTTTCAATGGCAGTTTTAATGTTGTTCGATATGTGGAAGGCACAAAACGTATAGATTGCAAATAAAACACCTTGGGTATAGCATTAATAATTCTGGGGTTCATAACAGAGATGACGACGAATCTAGTCTCATTACCGTGGAAATTAAACCCAAACATCTCCAGGAAGTATGTCCAACTTTCGGTGGTCTCCGAGTCTATTATCGAAAATGCAAGTGGAAAAATATGATTACTTTGGTCAATGGTGATGGCTGTTAGTAGAGTCCCACAATATCTCCCCTTTAAAAAAGTTTCGTCAGTCACAATAACTGGTCTCAATAGTTTATAAGTTTTTTTGGGAGGACCAAAATACCAAAAACACCTTGTGAATCTCTTATCCTTACAACTCGTAGTTTATATGTCAAATACAAAATCTGGGTCAACCAACCTCACTTCCATAAAGTAGCTCATAAGTAGTTGGTATGCGTACTCAAAGCTGCCTCGCATCTAAAATAATTATGTAGATCTGAAATTGTGTAGCAGACAAATGATAAACATCACAATACAAATGACAGAGTGAGTCGACAAAATGACATGCAATAAAATGATAAACATTGTTGTACAAATTACTTGTATGAGGGAACAAATAACATAAAGTGATGATACCTCAGCGTGAGCTATCTTTCGCACGCCAGGCAAGATTGTATGTTACATTAATATTGTGATGAATTTGCATATCATCAATAATTCTAGAAGGTTTGTAGTTTGGGTCATTTTGTAGTTTTTGCTTGATTATAGAAGCAACACATCTACTAGACGCAGCCTTATACGCGTTCCTAACTTCAGTTTCTACTCGGATGCATGTATGCAGGGAGCAATAAGTACTTACGCTAAATAGGGTAGAACCAACCAACCTTGTCGCATAAATCCGCCAAGAGCATTTATGACATTTGCAACGTACCACGATTTTATATTCGTTGCTCAGAAGATGTTCGAGATTAAACTTATTTATAACTGCATAAGCTCTTATGCGATTCTTGAATTCAATCATACCACGATATAGATCGCCAATGTTAAACTCTTTACTGAAGTCATAGGGATCTTCTGTGTAAGCAGCAGATTTTAATCGAAAATCCACAAGATCTTTCACCTGTTCGGGCTATGACTCAAACCGTAATTCAGCTGAACAAATGAGAAATATGTTTCTCAGGGTGATACTAATTTGATAAGAAATGTTAAAAAATACCTCACAAATAACAAATTTTGTGAGCTTACCAGAAGGTTCAGTTTTTCCAATGATAGATTCGGGTTCAATTGAAAGATGAACATCTATTAATGCAGGTTCATTTGAGAGATGAATATTTGATTAAGAAATAATAGGTTCATTTAAGATATGAACATCAGTAGGGATAGTTTGAAAAGGTTCATTTGATTGAGGAATATTAGTTAACACACGTTCATTTAAGAGATGAGCATTTAATTAAGGAATACTAGGTTAATTTAAGGGAGGAACATAAGTACGGATAGTTTCAAAATATTCATTTAATTAAGGAGCATCATCATCATTCACTAAAGGTACAAACCTACGTGGATCAACCCCTCTGTCGTTTGTTTTAGAGTAACCCCTGTATTCAGGTTCAGGATCAGGAAATGAGTTACGACACAAAGGTCCCCCTGTTTTGGTGGTGGACAACCCTTCACCTGAACCAGTTTCTTATGTGGTGGACAACCCTTTACCCGAATAACAGAAATCAGAAATAAAGTTCTGGGAGTTCTGGGAAGGTACTTTAAGCTCATTAATAATCCATATGTGAAAGGGTGTGCCGGGATTGGTTTTATGCATATTGATCATTACGGTAAAGTCCTGGACAGATGAAATTGCGCATGCACAACCATGGACGAAGTTGTACAACTTACAGTCCTCACGACGGATTTTGCTTGTTTCTTTAGAAGTGTAATGAAATCTTCGTATGACTAGTGCGCTCTAAGTGAGGTAAGTTTTGTAATTCCTCCAACATAACTAAGGATTGATCCGATCTTTAGATGTACGATATCCCTACCAAAATGAACAATAATATAAAGCTGAACTCCATTCATCCTTGAAACAAATGATATAAATAAACAATTTCGGTGATAAAGTAGCAAAAAACAAATGATAAAAATAATATAAAACTCAACTTCAACAATCCCTAAAACAAATGATAGGAATCCCAAAATAAATGATATCAATGAACAATTCTGGTGATATAGTAGCAGATAATAAATGTTAAAAATGATGCAAGAAAAATGACAAATGATAAAATAGCGACGATAAATAATTAAAAAGGTAAAGAAAAATGATTATGTACAAATTGTATCGTCTTGCATAGCATTTTTCTTAAGAAAAAAAACTTCAACTCATGATGCGGATACACAATAAGAGATGATAGATACAGAGTTAGAGGTGATATTTACTGCAACGGTTACTTCAACGATCAAAGAAAATGATAACAACGATCTTTGGCAACGAGAATCTATGTTGTCAGGGGCGGGGCGGAGCGCAAGGCGGTGGGTATGGTCACTGGCAGGGCGGGGCGGGGCGCTAGGCGGGAGAATGTAAATTTCTAATATGTGTAAATTTGTAATATGTGTAATGTGTAAGTTTGTAACATGTCAATGTGTAATTTGTAGTATGTGTAATTATTTAATTCAAAGTTTCAAACATGACTCAATGTGTTTTCTTCCCCCGTAATGTATATTTTATATATATTGCAATGACTCAATGTATTATTATTTTTTTTGTTATATAATATTGTAATATGTTAATAACATAAAAGATAAATCTCAAATTGCAAGTAATAAAGCAAACATCAAAATAGATTAATAGAAGATCAATTCAACATAAAATAAAATCTTAGCATATCCAAAATAAAATCCAACCCCATCATCCAAAATGTGCAAAACCAAAAAGCCAAAATAAAAACATCTAGCTAGAATAATGAAATCAAATGTCCTCATCGGATCCCGAGTCAATGCCATCATCATCTCCATCACCCACATCGTAGTTCACATCAACATCGTAATCATCATTGTCGGAAGAGTCTTGAAGATGACGCGTTGTCGATCGTGAGCTTGATGCCCCTCTTTGTGAACAATGTGAAGCGGTGTTTGTGCGAGAAGTACGAGTCAGCGGGGGATCATCAAATCCATTTTTGGCGTCCACAAGCACACCATAAGTCATGTCCGTCCCTTACACAATGTCGTCTCTCGCATCGTCGGGAACTAACCACTCCGCACATTCATCGAGGGACTTCAACACAATTGGGTCTATCTCTTTTCCGGAAATGTGTCTTCATAACGTTTTTTAAGCCACTTATTGTATTGGATATATGCAAGATCCCTCATCCGATCATGCTCCAAACAATTCCTCTTTCTAGTATGGATCTACAATAGTAAAATAAATAAATAAAAACTTAGGGAAATAAACTTTAACCTATAAGATAAATTGATAATGTATTTTGCTACAAATACTAAAAGCAACTTACATTGTCAAAGTTACTCCAAATCCTTTCACAAGGAGAAGCCGCACTAGTAAGCCCAAGAACTCTTTTAGCAAATCTTTGCAAGACGGGGACTTCACTTCCAAAAGTGATCCACCAGTCCACTACATTAAAAATCATAAAATTTAAAAAGTAAAAGAATAAAAACAAAAAAACTTTAAAATTACTAAACACTAAAAAGAAGTAACTTAAAGCAATACTAAGTTACTAACCCGGAGCAATTGTTTTCACACAAGCTTGAGCACCCCTCTTTCCCAACCTCCCAGCCTTGGTACGATATACAATCAGATCTTGCAAAATTTGGCTTTCATCTTCCTCATCCAAAGCAAGTTTTGATGTGCAATCTAACAAGCCTTCTTTAAGTTTAGTATTTGATTCCATCTCATCTGAGCTCGTAAGAGTTGCATAATAATATTGAGGGTTAAGATAATGAGCCGCCGCGTGCAAAAGCTTTTGAAGCATACTAGACCACTTACGATCAAGAATTATTTCCATCTTTTTCCATAACTCGCGGTCATCCTCGTTTTGGTCTCCCAAATTAGTTCTTACCCTAAGCTTGCAATCCTCAATCGCCGAATAAATATAAGCCATAGAAGGTTTCTCCTCAGTATCCACCACTCGAATCACATCTACCAAAGGAGCCATAATTTTTAGGCAAGTATGCATATTGTTCTAAAAGGTATTACTCTTAACTTTCTTCACAATTTCTTTTCGAATAGGGTTCTTTGGCCACTTGCTATTTCTCCACTCAACAGTATGAAACATGTCTCTTAGTTCTTGTCTTTTTTCATACATATTATGTAAACATAGAAAAGTGGTAGCAAATCGAATCACCGTCGGCCTTAGAATTTCTCTATCCTTTGTTTGCTTCCTCATCAAATGGAGCACATGTTTGTGACTGTAGATGAAAAGGGAAATCTTTTTCGCATCTTTAACCGTTTCATCCACCAAATGCATCTTGCTCACATCTCTAAGCATTAAATTTACACAATGTGCCGCACATGGCATCCAATAAATCTTTGATTCCCCCATAATCCAATCACCCACTAGTACATAATTACTTACATTATTCGTGCATATCTAGTGAAAGTATAAAAAAAATTCAAATATGTATGAAGTCTAAGCAAAATAACAAAGATGGGAAAAAACATAAATACTCAAGACTTACTTGAATAACATTCTTCTCTCCAACCTCTTCAATCACATCTTTCAACATTTTATAAATGAGTTTCACATCATGAATATGTACAGATCCATCAATAGACTTTAGGAAGATCGTTCCTTTCGAATAATTCACAAGAAAGTTAATAAGTGTCCTACCCTTGCCATCGGTCCACCAATCGGTCATGATGGTTACTCCATAAGTTTCCCAATGAACTTTAAAATTATCTACCCAATTTGAGGTCTCTTCCTTCTTCTTCTTCAAAATTTTGACTCTAAAGTCATTATATGAGGGTGGCTTGAAAGCTACAAATTAAATTTAAAACTAATAAGAATGTATTTGACAATAGTCTTTAACTTGTATTGTAAAAAATAATTCGTAAGATAAAAGACTTACTCGATGGATCATTGTATTGGACAATTGCTTGCATCATCTTGGAATAACTATCCGATATTGTACAATTAAAGGATATGCTATTTTTATAAAAGAAGTCGGCAATGTAACCATGGATGTTCTCTAAAGCCTTTTTGTTTTCGTTCGAAGTAGGAGCTCAAGGGCGGAAATCCATATCGGCTACAAAAGCATCCATAGGCAATTTCCTCTTCTAAGGAATTTGAATCCCAACTTCTTCAACCTTGTCATCATTTTCATACACATTGACGTTTCTAATCATCTCGTCTTTCTTATTTTGTTTATCTTCGGTTGCTTTTTGTTTTCCTTCCATAAAGCTCCTAAGTAAATCAACAACATCTTGTGGAACTTTATCACATTTCCTAACGTCTTTGTACAAAGTCCCTTTGTACGAAGCTTTCACAAGATGCTGTTTTAACCTCTTAATCCTCCCCCCCCCCCCCCCCCCCCCCCCTTCGACACATGACCACAAAAGTCGCACTTAACGTGATCTCTCTTTCCATCTACTGGTTGACCATAATCCCACCCCGAATCATTTGAATTAGCTGGTCTATACCGACCAGTACTTCCCTGGGAACCATCCGCCGCGTTGGAAGACATTACAAACCCCAAATTATATCTCAAAGATAACCAAACCAAATCACAACAAAACCCCAAATTATGCAAAGCAAACCCCAAACAAAATCTTCAATAATAAACCCAAAATCTTCAATAATAAACCCAAGCTTCAATCAATAATAAACCCAGAATGTTGCTTAACATACAAAGCTTCAATCAATAATAAATTCGAAATACAATTGGCAGAGAACAGCGAGAGAGACAACACACCCGTTTATGAAATTCGAGTTGATGAAATTTGAACCAGTTGGCAGACAAGAGTGGCAGATGAACCAACTGGCAGATGTAGCAGTAGAAGACGAGAGTGCAGCTCAGGAGTTGATAAAATTTGAACCAGTTGGCAACAAGAGTGCAGCTCAGCTCATCTCAGCTCAGAGAGGAGAGGAGAGAGTAATTAAAACAACAAACTTTGAGGATAGAGACGAACCAGCAATTGAAACAGCTCAGTAATTGAAACAGCTCATAGAGGAGACAACAAAATCGTATAGAACTTTGAAGAGAGAAACGAACCAGTTGTTGTTGTTTTTTTTTTTTTTTTGGTATGAGCCAGATCATTTGGCAGCTTGTTTTTTTTTTTTTTTTTTTTTTTGTTAATAAAATAAGCCATATCATTTGGCAGTTTTTAATAAATCAAAAAACAAAACAAAAAATGTCTTTTAAAGAGGCTCCCCGCCTAGGCGGCGCCCTGTTCTCTGAAGCGCCTAGGGAGCTAAAATGTTAATGCGAAGCAGTTGGTTCAAATTTGGTCTCCCAGGCGGCGCCCTTGACAGCATAGACGAGAATAATCTATGATAACATCGATTTTTTCCTCCCCAATGACCTCTGTGTGTAGACTTTAGCGAATGCAGAACGATAGTTGGAAGACTTGGCACATGAAGAAGACAAACAGTATATCAAGGAGAATGTGTTTTGATTATTTTAGAAGCTTTGTTGTTGAAGAATAAGAAGAAGCTTTGATTTTTAAAGTTGGTAATGTATTTATGGGGGAATCTTCCCTCTTATTATTGTTCTTATTACTGTAGCAGATTAGACTACTCAACAACTCCAGTGAGATAGTTTCTCATTTTTTTATGCATTATTTATCATTGATTATGCGAGAACTTTGTTATTGGATGTGTATATCTTTGTAATTGCTTTAGTATAGTTTTGTCATTTGTTGAGTAATTTTTGTGAGTTGGTAGATTTATTAATGTAGCAGATTAGACTACCCATCAACATTTAATGTTAGAGAATATGGTGGCAGCTAGGGGGTAATAGGTGGGACCATTATCGATTTGTTAATTTTAGTATCGATTTCGGAAGAGGTTTGCCAAAGTATCGATTTTGTAAAGATAGCAAAAAGTAGTATTTATTCTCATAATTTCCGGTCTTAAATCCTAGCTTTAAATTTTTCTTGGGTGAGATAATCTTAAACCCGAGTAATGAAAAACAAAAAAACAAGTGATTCTGACTCGATTAGAGAGAAAGATTTCCTTCTACATTGCAAGTCAGAATCATACTTCAATATGTTTCTAGTCAGAAACATCTTTTCCCTGTATCCAAAATTGTATGCGGGGAAATTAATTTTACCATGCCTAGCAAACTTCACGTCATTTAAGCGACATATAATAAACTAGGTCGGAAAACATCAGATATAAGCGTCGACATATTATGAATTTGATAAAGCAGGCATGTCTAGGTGGGAAAAGGAAGGTTCTTCTGCATTATTAACCAACCCTTTTGGTCTCCATCCATGACCAACATATAAAATTCCAGAAAAATGACCCCATAAACAAATATACATGAAAACCAAAACTACCAGTGTAAAATAATATCTCATCTTTTGCTATAAATTCCAATAACTCCCATTTCTAAAACTCCAAGAACTTACACCACAATTTTCTCCCCCTGATTCCCTAAAGGAGCAATATCTGCCAAGTTTGAAACTATATTTAGGATAATGAGTAAGATTTTGATCATTGGTGTGACGGGATTAATTGGCAAATACATTGTAGAAGCAAGCATGAAGTCTGACCATCCCACATTCGCTTTGGTTAGAGAATGCACTGTCTCTGATCCCGTAAAGGGGAAACTCATTGAGAGTTATAAGAACTCTGGCGTCACTCTGCTTTACGTATGTAAATAATTAAACTCGCCATTTGTTTGTTTTGATCAGCAGACTCTTAATATGATCTTTTAATTGGTTTTGATACAGGGAGATCTTTATGATCACGAAAGTTTGGTGAATGCAATAAAGCAGGTCGATGTCGTAATATCTGCAGTTGGTAGCAAACAATTAGCTGATCAGGTGAAGATCATTGCAGCTATCAAAGAAGCGGGAAACATTAAGGTACAACGGTATTGTAACAAAAAATACATGATAATGGACTGGTGGTAAATGGAAAATTTCTTGTAAACATATTAACATATATTTTACAGAGATTTTTTCCTTCGGAATTCGGAAACGACCGCACAAACGCTGTTGAACCAGCAAAAGCTATGTTTGCAACAAAAACTGGAATTCGAAGAGCTGTGGAGACTGAAGGGATACCATACACTTATGTCGTCTCTAACTCGTTCTCTGGGTATTTTCTTTCTAGTCTGGCACAGGCAGGTGCTACGACTTCTCCCAGAAATAAAGTAGTCATCTTAGGCAATGGAAACCACAAGGGTACGTAATTACTTTACGGCTCTCATTTTAGTTTGACATCTTAAACCCGGTTTTAGAATGATTGTGTTTTTTACGCATATGTATTGTCTTCAGCTGTTTATAACAAGGAAGACGACATTGGCACATACACCATCAAAGCCGTGGATGATCCTAGAACATTGAACAAGATCCTTTGCATGAGACCTCCCGGAAATATTTACTCATTCAATGATCTAGTGTCATTGTAGGAGAAGAAAATAGGGAAAGCTCTTGAGAAAGTCTATGTTCCATAGGAGCAACTCCTGAAAAACATCCAAGGTAATTAAGAACACTTTACTAAACTCGATGAGTTATATAGGACTATGTTATGATTCGAATAAAAAACTTGGTTAGCTCGTGACTGCAGAGACACCGGTTCCGATAAAAGTTTTACTGTCATATGGGCACTCTGTTTTCGTGAAGGGAGATCAGGCTAACTTTGAAATTGAACCATCGTTTGGAGTAGAAGCTTCGGAACTTTATCCTGATGTGAAGTACACCGCTGTGGATGAATACCTCAATGAGTTTGTCTGAACTCTGATAAGATGTTGCATAACTAAACAATAAATAAAGTGTGATCATTTGAAGATCTGTGTATAAGGGAGAGTGTGGATTGTTTTGGCCCCTGGAGATATATTGTTTAATTTAAGAAAAAGTTTTGTTCGAGTCGTTGACGCCTTCTTGTTTTGCACTTATTTTTTCAATTCCATAGAGGAGAACAAGTACAGAGCCTAATTTCAGTCATAATTCTTTTAAACATGAATGAACGGAAACATAGAACCATCTTTTGAAGGTGATAAAATTCCTGACCAGCCAGAAGGCCTGCAGGAGTCAGATCTTACGACCTCTGCTTCTTGAGACATGGTCCCTCCCTAATTTCTTGTTGCAACCCTATGGTCTGTGGTTTCTTGTGTATGCCAACAACAAACTAGTGAAGGAACTTAATGCGTAATTCCTTAAAGGTTGATTAGGACCAAATTGTTTGTAGGTCTTACAAGTTACAAATGTAACAACATTCCACGTGGATCATTTTCAGTAGTAACACCTTAGTGACATAAGTCTCCACTATCATTGTTTACGATCAGTATACATGTTTTAGGTAACCTCCAATGAATGCAGTCCAGATTCGACAAGTTTAAAAGGTCTAACTTAACTTTGTTAACTCTTTAAGAATGTAATTTAGGGGAGCGTCATTTAGGCAAAGGAAAGATGTTCGAGTTATGTTTTTACGATGGGCATGTCTAACTACCTATACATATATTCAGTAGTTATCTCACTTCCCTTGTATCCAATTAATTTAGGTGTTTCCAACATCAACTAAATTATGTAAACAAGCATATCTTTAGATTAAGCTTATACAATGACTGATATATTGAAATTAAGTGCAGACTGCTAAGAAGCATACATGAAGATATATATTTCTAAGTAATAAACGAATACTCAGATCCAGAAAAAATGTTGTATAAACCAAACTCTTTCATAATTAAGATCACATACGAAAGGATTAAAACAGGAAAGTCGCAGTAGCGAGAAAACGCTATCCATTCATCAAAACTGAAATAAATAATTAATTACCTTGCCTAAATCTGAGACCGGAGTGAATTTGTCCTCTTGACTACTTTCCTTTGTTTCCCATTTTCCCTTTTCTGGCCGAAGGTTTGGATGACCCTTTACTTTTTGCCCCTTTCTTGTCTTTCCCGCCTTTTGCACCCTTCGAACCACCCTTCCCTTTTCTCCCTGATCCATTAGACCTCATATCCTTCTTCATTCTCCTGTCAACTAGCACCTTTCCTTTGCCTGCCTTAACTTGCACACCTTTCTTTGCGACCACGTATTCTTTCTTGGGCCTCTTAGGCGCAGCCCTCTTATAAAGTTTTTCAATCATCTTACCCTTAGATTGCTCTGGTATATCGGTTTGATCCGAAATAGTGTTTGCTTTTCTGCGAATTTTTTCGAGCTTTCTATCAGTAACTCGCTTCTTTCGGGCTTTTGCTTGCGCAACCTTCTTGGCAGGACGGGCATCAATCTCTTTAAATTGTGCTTTCATTGCATTGATTTCTTCTTTTGTCACGGGCTTGGTTGGCTGGCGATGCCTTTTCTCCTCTTCTATAAACCACGTGGGCAGATTATCATCATCAAACATATACTTGTTGTAACCATCATCGATTATCTGGTCCCTCTGTTTCTTCCTCAACATCCTCCTGGCACAAGCTAATACCTCGGCTTTTTCGTAGTCGTCCAAATCTGATTCATCAGAGGATGAGTCATCACTAGAATCTGTATCTGGAGCAGGAACTATCTCAAAGTCTTGTTCTGACTTAAAGGCTTGGGTTTTAGGGAGATTGGAGACCACAGTATCACGCGTTTTTTTAACTAAAGTTTTTTCTGGGATTGCAATTTTTGGTATTTTCTCCTCTTTTATGTCTTCCATTTCATCGTCACTCTCCTCTTTCACCAGATCCTTCGCTTTTACAGCATCAATAAATATATCCTGACTAAACCACTGCTCAGTTACCTCATCTTGAGTTGGCATTTCTTCCTCATGTATAGATACCATTAGAGGATTTGCTTCCTTATCACCTTGATCTTTATCGGAGTCGTAATCAGCATTTACAATTCCATCATCACCACCCTGAAACAGAAGAAAATTCAAACTTATAAAGTTCATGAGCAAAACAACTACAGTAAAACCTCTATAAATTAATAGCCTCGGGACCAAGGGAAACCTATTAATTTAGCAGGTTATTAATTTATCAATGAATTAATAACTTATTAATTTATCAAGTATTACTTATTTTTCCTAAGCGAAGTTGAAGATGATAGTTCTGTTTTAAAGTCCGTTTCGAGCAAATATGCTCTCAAAGCGACAATGACATTGAATAATTTTTTGTTGTAATACGAGAACACGGCACCAGAACTTCTTAGCATGGTACAAAAAATTAGAGATGAAATCCAACTCGACTTCAATTTCAAGAAAAAAAAAAAAACACTTGACTCATATTTTAAGGCTCCTTGTCCATGTGAATGTATTTAGTATTAGCAATATTATTAATTTATGTAGTAAGCGGGACATATAGGAACCTTTAAGAAGTTTTTTATTATGAATTATCTTATAGATTTAGTGAATTTATAAATTTAGTCTATTGGACCAAGTCGGGACCGGGACCGGGACGACAAAAAATATTATTTAATCGCGATTATTAATTAATCGCGTATTAATTTATCAAGGTTCTTCTGTATATAGGTCAATTGTCATTTCCGTTAAAGAATTTTAACAAAATCAATTTCTTCAAGAAACCCTTATCCTATATTCCATATCCGTTTACTGTACCTCCATTAGTTCCTTGTTAGCTTCAGAAAACGACCTCTTTGCACGCTTCCTCTGCTTTGAACTTCCATCTCTTTTGTTGATAAATCGTTCATATGCTTCGTCAAGGAAGCCTTCCAGTTGCTCATCATAACTACATGAATAAAAGCAACATTGGTTAAAAAAAATGTATATCTTAACAATAGTCATCCATGAGTTGATCTCTAAAGCAACATCTCAAAATTAGAATATCACCGTCTGGCTTCTTCATCTGAGTCAATATCACTGGATGATTCTTGTCGAAATCCAGTCTCCCGGGTATCTTCATCACTACTGTATCCCATATTGGCCTTCTCATCATTGACTTCCGTAGAATCAACAGCTTCTAGATCTTTCTTCCCCTATACAAAGAAAAATAAAGACATGTCACTAATGTTTCTTGCTACATAAAATCATACAAGCAGGAAAATTGGACGAATTAAATATATAGATAAATGTAGTATAGATATAATAAACCTCATTCCAGAATGCTTGAATAAAAACATCAGTAAGCATTTGTGTGTTCTATGTCAAACACCTTGACCTCTTCCAATAATTTTAATGACAATCGCCATTCCAATCTCAAATAGATTGGAAATTGTAACACCAACTGGTTTATGATTAAGGAAAAAGAGAAAAATGAAAAACAGATGACAAAAACTGTAACAAGAAAAGTGTGGGAACTTTAATTTATTTAAATGGCAGCATTTAATGGCTTTCATTTAGTAATGAAGACACCTCAGAAGGAGCTGAAATAACCACCTCGCATGCGCGTCTTACGCGTCTTAGGTGTAAATGATATCAATGTTACAAAAACTTCAAATTGTTCTAATGTCAATAAAGATTTATATATTTTTGCTCTTTTGTTTTCCTTTTTACATTATGCATTAGTTTGGCAACACAAGCCTTGCGTGAGTAATTTAGAATGGAGTATAGAGAGAGGCAACTGTGGACAACAGTGACAATAATAAATAAAAATAAGGTAATTATGGTGGCAAAAGAAGAAAGTATTAATAATTATGTACAAGCTAGCTATGTAAGATAGATACGAGATACAGAATATCTTCAAAAGAACCTGTGTCAACACATCCGACATGAATACTTTTACACAACACAAGTGCCCAGCATTGTTCCAAGGTAATTATCTTTTTTAAACTGTGCCCGGCATGCATATGTATGTGCCAATGTTACATAGTGCACAAAACAAGTCATTGTTTTTCTAATACTGTGCTAAAATATTTTATCTATTCTTTTATAACCCTATCTGTTCAGTTCATAAAGAAAAAATGGGAGCCGCGGATTAAGGAGCTAACAAACCCCCAGAATCGTTACTCTTTTAGCCACCGTAAGAACTGTTTCCAAGTTGATAATTTAAGTGATAATCCTAAAGGCAACTTGTTTATCTATTTCGTAAAGAAAAATCTGTTCTCAAACATCAAGCCCTTATCAACCTCTTTTTTTCTTTATAATCCTTATCTACCTATCGATGAATTGCCTTTTTACTAAACCATTAAACATATAGTTCGAAAAGGAGCATGAAGGCAAGCACATGTCCTTTTAACAAGTCACAGGTTTTGGCATTGGAGGATGATGACTTGCACTTCACTCTTTAGGAAGTCAATTATGGTGTTCTGTAATTGCACTACAGTACCCTATCGTATTAAATGCCCGCCTGGTCCTTCATGTACCCATAACTCAGGCACTACACTTATTATAGCTATCCTTCTCGATATTGTTTTTGTAATTACATCTACAATTAGACAGGCGAGATTAAGGAAACGAATACTACAAACAAATACGGAATATCAACCATATATACGATAATAACGAGGGAGTTGTGCAATTCAAATTCGTATTCGCATCTAACAGCATAATGCATATGCATATCTAGGAATCTTCTGTAAAAAGTACTTTCAAATAGAAATACTCGAGTCATATATGTTAGAATGGTACTATGCCAGAAAAATCCACTTTCCAAATAAGAAGAAAATAAGAAGTTCAGCAAACCTTGATAGCTGCAAGAGAAAACAATTCATGGTCAACATATTCATCTCCCAACGCATCTATTTGCATACCAGTTGCTTTGCGAGATTTATCCTGTGAAATAAAGAAAACTTTGAGCCAAAAAGTACTAAATAAAGATATCATTACCTCTGAAACATTTTCTAAGTATGACAATTCGTGAAAGAACCAATATAGTTATATTATTAACCTTAACTAGTCTTTTTTGAATACGTTGTTTTTCCCTCTTCTTCTTCCGGTCCATAGCATATGTCAACTCCTCCATTTCATTGAGTACTTTATCGTCATCTTCATCCTTATCTTCCTTATCTTCATCTTTACTACCATCATTTTCAGTGACAACTTGTTTTGCTGGAGACAGTGCTTTCCTTATATTCATTCGCCACCTACACGTGAAAAAACAGTATGAGGTCCTCTCCTGTGTTGGTCGTAAAATATAGTCAAGATACCCAAAAAAGTAAACAATGTTCAAAATCCCAAAAAAGTGGGACAAAATGACAAGACGAGATGTTCACAATTACGTGTCTCCAGAGACATTCAAATATAAAAAAAAGACCCATCTAATCTGCCAACATGTACTTACTTCAAGAGATGCTTGAAATCTTGCTTTCCCAATACGCCTAGGTCATCACATAGCGCCTTAACCTGCGTAAAGCATCAAAACCCCAATTAATTATGACAAAATGGATGAGACAAACAATAACCAAAACCATGAAATGTTTGAATGAAAAGGCAACCTCTTCTGTTGTTAAAATGTGGTCTTTGACTGATAAGGAGTCTGGATCATCAAAAGATATAAATGTCACTGAACCCAGAACATCAAGCGGACTTTCTGACCACACAAACTTTGAAGCCGAGTAAACCTTTCTCAATGTTGATACACCGTCCTCGTACCTGCATAACAAAAATTAAATCCATTAAGATAACATCATTGAATATTACCACCAAAACTTTCTACGTTATACTGATTCCCAATCTCCAACATCTGAAGTTTCACAAATGAGACTAAGCCCATTTAATTTTTTTTACATTTTCTAGTAAATAAAAATGGAATGAACGCTAATTTTGTGCTTGTTAAATTGTCAAGAGAAGTGTCCATATGTGGATACGGATCCCATGAAACCCAGTAGGGTTCGGATCCCTAAATACTGGCTTGCCTTGCAAAAAAAAATGTTGTATCAACCATCTCAATGTGACACACTGAAGAAAGAAAATTTACCCGTCACGGTGTCGCTTTTGCTTTTTTTCTCTAAGAACATCCACAACCTTCATCACGAAAATTCATCAAAAAAACAAACCAAATATTAGTTATTGCTTGAGCATGCTGAGTAGGACTTTCCAACAAGCAGATTGCATACACTATTAAACATATGTGCTTAAGTGAGTTACCTTTAGAGTCTCTGTGCCCCCTTGAAATAAATGCTTAATATCAAGAAGTTTAGGATCAACTTTAGCCGGGGCCCGATAATGTTTAGCAATTAGAAATGTTTCTGCAGATTCCTTACGACTAGAATCCGGCTTAAGAGGCTCAACCTTCCCAAATAACTGCAGTACAAGTTTTAGAATAAGATAATGAAGAATAAATAGAGAACCAATACATCAATTAGAACAGAAAAAAAAAACTGACCTGACTAAGACAGTAGATGACGGCAGTGTAATCTTGCGACCTGAAAATCTACAATGAAACTACGGATAAGTATACAGTCACAGTAAGTACCCTACTAATTCATGCAATAATGTACTTCAAGATATAAAAAAACCATAGAGAGTTTATATCCCTCCCTTCCTCCAGGATTTTCACTCCTTTTAGTCTTCCCGTGTTTTTTCACAAAATACAAGTACAAATCCCCGATACCCATACAAGTACAAAAATTTATTCTCCTAATTAGGCGTCATGCACATTTCCCATAACCCATTTGCTAGTACAATCAACAATTGCTTATACTAACTACGAAACCCTTTTGAACTAAATTATCAATTCCGGGTTATCATTTGTGTGCCAATATTAAACATATTTAAGCTAAAATCAAACCCCAATTCAACAATGTGGGGCTGTCGTAAAAATTATACCTTGGTGATAAAATCCCCTTTCGGCGCCAAAAACTGCGTTGCAAGCCTAAGTGCTTCAATAACTAGCGCATTCTGCTCCGTGGCTTCTTGCGCCCATCGCCCCCCGATATTAGGAGACCCATCGTGCAAGACAAGGTCGAAAGCGCGACACCCATTCTCCTGCATCAATCTCTTAATGGTTGCCCTACACTTTGGGGTTGTGATATCCTCTTGAATTGAGATTGCCCCAAGCATTTTAGTAATGGGGTTGAGATCGACACCAAGAACAAATGCGCCAACGGGTGCGCGTTTAACAGCGATTTGCATCCATCCACCTGGAGCTGCACATAGGTCGAGAATCGAGCGAGATGAGTTGAGGAAATTGTACTTGTCATCTATGTGAATGAGCTTGAATGATGATCGAGCTCTGTATCCAGCTTGTTTTGCAAGTTTGTAATACTTGTCCTCTGTACGATCCTTCCCCTTCGTCTTCGCCTTCCCCATCCCTCTCTCTCTCTCTCTATCTCTCAAGTATTTAGGGTTTAAGAGTGAAGTGGCAGAAGATGAGCTGCAGAGGAGGTTTTGAAGAATTGGGAATTTAGGGTTTTAGAAATTGGGAGATTTGGGATTGAGTTGAACCGTGGGTGACCCTGTTCTAGTTTTTGTGAGTTTTGATTAAGGGTGGATGGGTCCGATTAAAAGTTCGGTGTTTTTCCCTGGATTCACCCTGGATTCACCCCATAGCAGTTGTGAATCCACCCCAAGGTGAATTTGCCAAACGCACTTCTGAACCGCGCGCAAGAAATAAAAGTCTCAGATACGTCCACGTGTCTTAAAACACTCAGCGCACTTCAAAACCGTGCGTAACTACCATCCAATAGGAAAATGCCATGTAATTTATTTTTTTAATATATAGCCGCGAGGTTCAGAACCGCGCGGCATCACGTTGCATCTTTTAGGCTTATTTTTATACTTCTCCTTTCAAGTGTTATTTGCAACTAAGGCATTGGCATTATAAGCTTGGCATACCCAACCTTACTCCACAAGTTTCCCAACCCAACCAATTTCCTCCGTTAATCACTTAAAATGTAGGGAGAGTCTAGTTTGCGACCGAGGGAAAATGCTTCCAAAACTACACGTTACTCTAACGCAGAAGTAAAACGAAAGGGGAACGCTGATGTAACAAATGTTTGGTCGGATCAATTGACGGATGACATCGATCCCACCCCATCGTACGATGAGTTGAATCGAGTAGATATCCTCCCTGACGGCTGGGTCTATATTTCTGTTGGATCGGAGGAAATACCGGTAAGTTTTATGTAAATTTTATGTGTTATTAACGTATATTGTAATGTATTCGATGAAATGCCCGAATGAACTTCAAACGTGTTAATGTACATTTTTTGTCAGAACCGAGATGAATTATAGTGTAGGGGATCATTGGATAAGGTACTGAAGTGGTACTGATAGATTGTTGTGTACCCGACGTTGAAGAAGTTGGTCGATGATATAGGTTTTGCAGAGTTTTGCTCGATTAATGCGGGAAAATCGGATAACCATCTCATTCATGTTCTCGTGGAGCGGTGGTGGCCTTCCACCCATACATTTTACTTCCCTTGCGGGGAACTAGATTTCACACCATTCGACTTCGTCATGCTAACGGGCATATCTTTTGAGAGGGGTCGCGAACTCCCGTACGACGAGAGGTACTCCAAGTTAGAGGAAGCAGAAAAGATGTTCCCGAGAATTACAAGCTCTGACATGAGGTACGGTAACATCACTCTCTCCTATTTAAAAAAGTGGAAAGAGCCTTTGAATCCACGTCTCCACAATTACGATTCAGAAATGAATATCGTGTATGCACAGGGCATTTATTGCCTATATGATGGGTAATCTCTTCTTCTCAAATGGTGTCACATCCCTTCGGGCGGGTTACCTTACAGCCTTGATAGACTAGGATATTCTTGGTGCGTCGGGTTTTGACTGGGGTACCCCGATTATGGTGACTTTATATCAGGGGCTTGATGAAGTCTCAGTTCTGAGGGACAAGAAGGTAAAGAAATCGGTCACCAGATTCTATACGGTGTTGGAGTTCTGGTTCTTCGAGTACTGTCAGGTTGGAATGTATCTAGTTAAGGTACAGAACTTTAACCATATTTAAACTCGTATTTCTGGGTGGAGAGATGAAAGGGTGAGTATGGGGTCTGAAATCCATCACTCTTTTGCTGTGATCAGAGATATGATAGAATGGAAGGACATAACCAACATAGATTGGTAACCATGGCAGAGGTCTAGGCAATTGTTCCGTCCAGAGGTAAGAGTTGCTTCAGCACTAAGCACCTAGAGGGTTCCATTGGTGTCAGTCCCATACGGCCACGGTACACTTTGGTATTTAGGAGGCCGGTGTATGCGTCAGATGACCGGGCGTGATAGTGTATCCTATGACCCCCCTCAGGAGAATATGGAATTCCTAAGGTACGATCGAGAATTATATTAGAGTCTGAAAGATGTGAACTTCTACAATGGTTGTGATTATCTTGTTCCCGACGTAGATTACATGACATATTGGCGTACCGTTCATCAAAATCCCAAGATCGGTTGCAATTTAGCAAAGAGGAAGGGAAATATTTGGTCAGTCGAGCGTGATCTAGTGAGGCCCGATGTACACTTGCCACCTACGTCGAGTTTAGCTATGTCTTCACATGTGCAAGACTATGGTGCTTAGGCTACCGGCAATCCACGTGATATGGGATGATTCATGGATGTGGCGGGACCGAACGATCAACGTAGACGGATACCGATCCCGGTGATGCAGGTACCATACCCGTGTTCATCTACGTATAGTACGGATGAGTTGTGGCATCAAACCAAGGATTACGGTATGCGGCATATAAAGACTCGAGGCAATACGTTGATCGTATGACCGAGTTAAAGGAACAGCTGAGGTGGAGGGATGAGATCATCCGAGAGACCTCCGAGAGACTAACTGAGATGTTTATTTCCTACCAGACAGAGCCGGTTGTGCAATGTACCTATGACGAGAGTCTCGCATGTGGCAGACGCGCCCGCCAAACGAAGAGAGGTCGTCCCAGTTAGGCTATGTTTTATTTATAACTTTTATTTATATTTTGTTTAACTATGTTTTGTATTAATATTGATTAAACTATGTTTTATTCAGAGTTTTAATATTGTTTTCTTTTTTAAGA
Source organism: Kingdonia uniflora (assembly GCA_014058105.1). NCBI lineage: Eukaryota > Viridiplantae > Streptophyta > Magnoliopsida > Ranunculales > Circaeasteraceae > Kingdonia > Kingdonia uniflora. Next base: position 734,123 of record JACGCM010001059.1, on the reverse strand, counting down.
TTTATGTTTTGGAAACTTGTTGTCCAAGTTACTCAATCATCAACGACTAGTATTAATATTGATTTATTAATATGAGACTGAAGTGAAGTGAGGAGTGTAACTCTGGTTGACCTCAATCTTATTGGAGCCGCCAAACCAATATTTCAGTATGTTAAACCTTAGGCTAGCATTTTTTATGGAAACTTGTTGTACAAGTTACTCAATAGCCATATTAACGGCTAGTTTTTTTTATAGAAACTTGTTGTACAAGTTACTCAACGACCATATTAACGGCTAGTTTTTTTAGAAACTTGTTGTACAAGTTACTCAACGGCCATATTAACGGCTATATTTTTTTTTAACACTTGTTAACGGCTATACTAACGGTTAGTTTTTTTTGGACACTTGTTAACGACTAGTTTTTTCATCTATAAATGTCATTCATCTCCTACACTCTCCTCCCTTCTAATCTTCTACACTCTCCTCCCTCTTTACCTTATAAACAAAATCACTATGTCTTCCTCAAGCTCCCAATTTAATTCTCAAAACCACTCTCGATCCTCTAATACGAATCAACAAGGAAACATTTTTCCTCATCAATTTGGCACAATTCATCCGTCACAAATGCCTAACACCTCCCAATGTCAAAATTAGCATGTTCACCAACTATTCCCGCCACCCGACAATCAATTCCAATCTCAAACCCATGGATATTACCCTTATTACCCAAACTAAGGATATTGCCCTCAATTTGATGGGTATACGGGCTCGTACCCTTAACCAGTAGCGGAGCCAGGATTATTAGGGGGGGCAGGATATTTTTGGGGGTTTGGGGGCGGTAGCCCAAAAAAAAATATTATGTAACTGATTAGCTGATATAACCATTTTTTGGGGGTTACCACTACAACTGATAATACCATGCCAAGAAATGTGGTAGGGTTCAGAAAACTGTTCTATAAAGAGTAACTACTGTTGATTCCAATAAAGGGGATTTGGGGTAGCAATCATGGGCAGAAGAAAGAGTATAACACAATAATACTTCCTAGCTAGCATAAAAAGTATTACTGTTACTCAGATCATCAGAATATGGTAGCGCAGGGCAGAAGGAAGAGTATAACACAGGTTGAGAGTTGAGACCAAATGCAGCATAAACCAGTTACAGAAAATGGACAGAAAATAGACAGAAAACATATACTATGATGCATTGAAAACAGTCCAAAAAACAGTCCAAAAAATAGTATCTAAGTAGAAGAACCTTGTGTCAGGAAACCCAATTGCAGATCGGTGGAGTTGCGCAAACCTTTCCTCCTTGAAATCATAACTTACAACCTGAATTTCAAAATGGACAGAAAACAGTTACAGAAAATGGACAGAAAACATATACTAGGATGCATTGAAAACAGTCCAAAAAATAGCTATGGGGCAGATGGATACAATTATACAAACGATGATCAAAAAACATTTATAGATATTATGATAAAAAGATACAAATATGAAAACATACCCGATTGTGAGATCATTAAACTTTTCCTCGACGTGATTTTATACTTTAGAAGTGGTTTAGGATTGCCTCATCAGTGACGCTAGCAAAAGTGGTCTTCTCAACATATGTGACCAAACAATCATTTACAAACTCATCTACCATTCTATTACGCAAGTGGTTCTTTATGAAATGCATAGCTGAAAATGCCCTCTCTGCTGTAGCTGTAACAACTGGAAGTATTAATGCCAATGCTATGAGCGAGTAAACAAAGGGGTATAATTTATCTTTCTTTGTCTTAACCATCTCCTTAGCAAGCCCTTGAATGCCATGTACTTCAGAAAATGCACTATCAGATCGCATTGTAGAGATATAAAGATCAAGCTGATCATCAAGTTTCATAAGGTCCAACGGAGAAAAATCATCCCCGTACAACTGAGCAAGGCGAATCAACTTCTCCTTGTTATATGTTGAAAAGGAATCACTTGAATTCAAGCAAGCCATACAAACAAGTAATTCAGTATTTACCTCGCTAAAACGATCGTTAAGATCTGAAAGTTGATGATCTAAACATGAATTGAACAATGACTGACGATAATAATGCTCATTTGTATTTTCTTCTGCATTTCTTCAGGATCGACCTGGTGCTATGAACCTATCCGCCATCACTGGAATTCTGATATTATATTTTGTGCAATGCTTAGAGACATCCTCGAGAATAGAATCCCACCCATTATCTCGCAAAAACTGCAATTGCTTCTTAGCCAATTTTACTAAGTCCATCGCATTTATAATGTCTTGATCTTTCCTTTGTAATGCTTTGGACAAATCATTAGTATGTCCCAAAATTTTCTTCATTAGAAATAAGATCAAGACAAATTCAAATGAGCACATTGTATCCAACAAAACAGTTGCAATGCCTCTTTGATCTGAATTTGACTTATGTATCAACTCGTAAATCACATCAGTAATAGGCCCAAACATCAAAATCAATCTCAATAGAGTATCATAGTGGGATCCCCAACGTGTATCGTCAGGCCGCCTAATGCCTGTCTCTTGATTTAGACCCCTTCCGCTATCAAGTTCCCCTTTTTCTAATGCTTCAATAATTGTAGTCGCTTGTTTATCTCGAAGAAGATCTCGGCGTTTACATGATGCTCCAACAATATTGGAAGCATTCGTAACCATGGTAAAAAACAACTTTATTTGATAATGATCTTTTGCCGTTGCAACAAGCGCTAGCTGGAGTTGATGTGCGAAGCAATGAATGTAGTATGCATATGGATTCTCATTCAAGATAAGCGTTTTAAGACCGTTTAGTTCACCATTCATGTTGCTCGCACCATCATATCCTTGTCCCCGAAGTCGTGACATACTCAAATTGTGCTTAGAAAAAAGTTTGTCGATTTCCCCTTTAAGAGATAAAGATGTAGTATCGGCAACATGCACGATGCCTAGAAGACGCTCAATTACACACCCCTCTTCATTCACGAAGCGTATAATAACAACCATCTGCTCTTTAACCGAAACATCCCGAGACTCGTCAATCAAAATTGCAAACTTTTTATCTCCAAGCTCTTTGAGAATAGATTTGGTCGACTCAAATGCAGAAGACTTCGCAAGATCCTTTTGAATATCAGGAGAAGTTTTCTTATTATTATTTGGAGCATTGTTAAGAACGACACCTTTAATAACTTCATTGTGATCAGCCGTAAAATTCAAAAGTTCAAGAAAATTCCCCCGATTACTCGACCCCTCTAACTCATCGTGACCACGAAAAGCCAACCCTTGCTTGAGAAGAAATCGAACACAATCAATGGATGTTAAGAAACGAACTCGGTTATCAATCCGTTCTTGATCTGATTGCTTACAATAAGCTGTTTGAATGCTTTGATCTTGGTTCCATAAAGCTCGGCCTCTCAAATACGCGTTATTATGATCACTATCAACCTCTCCAACATGTACTTGAAATCTTTTTTTCTTTCTCCAATTATTGTAACCCCTACTACTAAAGCAATCACCGCCACCTTGGTCTCCATTTTCTGTATTGAAGAGATAGCAATATAAACAAAAAGGTTTATTCTTCTTTATGTTATATTCCAACCAAGTTGGAAAATCGTTGAACCAAGTCTTAACGAAGCGCCTTTTAGACTTGTCGTCTTGGGGAAACTTGTGATTTTTAGGCTGACATGGTCCCATTTCCAAATACGCTCTTCGAATCATATCTTGTTGATTGGGATGATATTCAGAAATTGGAATTCGTAACCCCGAATCTGTAGGAAGATCATTTATCTCTACTTCTCCATACTTTCATTTTAATTGACGGCGTACTTCCTCATAAACCTCAAGAATATCTTCAGTTGGAGGCATTTGTTCAAGAACTTCATGATCTTCCATGGCCGAAAGAGGAGGCGTTTGTTCAAGAACTTCATCTTCCATGACCGAAAGAGATTGATCAATTATAGGAGCACTTTCTTGATTAGGCAACTGTCTAAGGACTTCTTTCTTTTTCGAAGGAAGTTTGCTAAAAAATCTCTCCATTGTTCCTGCGAATGCGATCCTACATTAACGAAAGTATTGCTAAAAACTAATCCTACATTTCATGTTTCTAAAAACTTATTATGTGAATGCATCCATTTGCTTATAACAATGTAAATGCATCCATTTGCTTTTAATAAGCATCCAAATTCAAGTAAGCCGTCTCTTAAGCATTGAAAATGCTAATTATTGCCTTTTTTTAAGGTCTGAATTTTGTAAGAATTATGATAAAAGAATCTCTAAAGATTCGTGTTTTATGGGTACCCCATGTTTAAAGTTCTATAAGAAGGCAAGGTCTTCAAACTGGATTAGCAATTACAATAACCAACAAAGGCGAACTAGTAATCATTAATTCATTATGATCATGCTAAAGCATTATATATAAGAAGCAAAAAATACATGATAGGTGTAAGTGATGCATTCCCAGCAGTATTACAACGACAACAGACTCAAAACCCCCTCACTATAAATCTATAATCGCTTGCGGAGCTATCTTAAGACTTGAATGCGTCCCTTACAAACCCATTTATACTCCCTTAAACTCCAAACAAATTGAAGAAATTAGAGAGAGATAGAGAGAGATTCGTACCTAAATTAAAGAGATTCGTAGAATCTGGTGTGCTCCAAATTGAAGAAATTGAAAAATGAAAACCTAAATCGCAGGAGAGGAGAGGGAGAGCTGTAGAGTAGTTTTTTTTTTTTTTTTAACTAGCTAACCTTAAATTACCAAACTAACCTGATTTTTTGAAAAAACTGAGTGGGGGCATCCCCCACTGGTTCTCACGTGGCTCCACCCCTGCCCTCAACCGAGAAATCCATATTATTTATCTCAAACCGGTTTCGCCGGTGGAAGTTTGAGTATCATGCCGATGCAAGGTACATGCGGTTTAAATGATTTAAATCTTAATACATCGCCGGCTGCATCTCGGGTTGTCTCTACGGTCATCTCAAAGGAACTCAATCTGGTTCTCGCGAGAAGTAATACGCGTAGGAAGGCAAAGTCTACAAGAAAGACGACATCGACACCTATTATAGTGTAGGATGTGGGTGAGGCTGAGGAACCCAATCTGGTTCTTACGAGAAGTAATAAGCGTGGGAAGGCAAAGTCTAAGAGAAAGACAGCATCGGCACCTATTATAGTTGAGGATGTACTTGAGGCTTCGGAGGAAGTTCATGACGACAAAGAATAATACTCCAATTCGTGAATCTTGCACGCGCTTGGTCCCAAGTATCTCAAAACCTCGCTACCATTAAACAATCGTACAACGATGTTTTGAGATACTTGGCGGCGCAACTCCTTCTATGTTGACCAATCGATGTGGCAATCGTACAACGGTGTCAATTGTGCGCATAAGGGGCGGCTCAATAAGGAATGTTCAATTTTTAGAGGTATTATTCATGACCTTGAGAGCCGACATCATACCGGTATTGGAACGGATGACTTCGTAAGTATTTTATTTATTTTTCTCATTTTATTAATGTTCAAAGGTGAATCAATATCTAAAGAATTTTCTAACTTGATTTCTATGAACGTGTGGCATACGATACATTTTTTCAACTACAGCGCAAACCATTTACACTTGGGAAAGCGTACAAAGTTTTGGAAACTTGCCCAAAATGGTCACAAATTCATCACATCGGCCATCCCGGCCGTAACGTCGCAAGGAAGTCAAATTTTAACGATAGCCCGGGTAACTCCACCAATACCGATCCTGAAGCACCTATATCCGGCACTCTAAATATCGTAATTCTAGATAATTCTAACGACGTGGATGCACCACTATATTCTTGTGGGGATGTACGATCGGACGGCCAAAAAAATACAAGGCAAAAGAAGCGGCAAAGTCAAGTATAGGTTTTGGAGAGAAGAGGATGCTTGAGACAACGTCCAATATGATGAAGTCATGGAATCAGAGAGATGAGCAGAAGAAAGAGGAAAAGGAAGTTAAAGCTAGAGCACGAGAGGAACTAAAGTTGACAAGAGAGGCTGAGATTCAAAGGAGGCGTGAAGCGGAGCTAACTTGAATAAAAGCCTTCGAAGACGCGCATATATTTAAGGTGATGACAACGGACTCAAGTAACCTACTACCGGCACAAAGGCGTTGGATGAAAAAATAGATTAAAGAATATTCGAAGAAGTTGAAGGAGCAGTGTCCAAGTGATGACGACGTTTCTAGTGATGAAGATTGATGTAATCATTAGCGTTAATAGTAGTTATTAAGTTATATGTAATTTTATTATTTCAATAAAATTATTATTAATGGTTTGTAATCCTTAAAATTGATACAAAATCAAAAGGCAGAAGCAGTTAACTATGTTTCCTTAAATTATTACAATGATGAAGACTTGAAAACAAAATACATTACAACTTCAACAATAACTTGGAAACAAAATACATTACTTTAGAAAATAAACAAACAATGATGAAGACTACAATTACTCTGCCCCTTTTTGACTCCACAAATGCGTGACAAGTTCATCTCGTAATTGAAAATGAGCTCCTTCATTTCTAATTTCACGAACCTTCTAGATGTACTCTGTTATAGTGTTGATCGTGTGTCTTGGATTTAAGTCATCCTTCCAAGTATCCATAGATTTTCTAAACTCGGGATCAATGTCCATTTGTCGAATGTAAGTATGACGTTTATCTTCGACGATCATATTGTGCAAGATTATACATGCGTACATAACATTTCCTAGATAACTAGATTTCCAAAATCGCGCACCGTATGCTAATATTTGAAATCTAGCTTATAATACCCCAAAAACACGCTCTACGTCTTTCTGACATGCTTCTTGCATCTTCGAAAAATATCTTTCAGCATCGTTGGACGGATTTCTTATGGTTTGAACAAGTGTTTGCCATTTTGGATAGACTCCATCCGCAAAGTAATACCCCATAGTGTGCGGTACCGTGCCTATATTATAATTGCATGGCGGCGCAACTCCATTAAACAAGTAGTTGAAAAGCCACCTTTTATGCAAGACGTCCACGTCGTTGTTAGAACCGAGCACCCCAAAGAATGCGTGTCATATCCAAAGATCTTGGGATGCAACCGCTTCTAAAATCACCGTCGGGATTTTCTTATACCCGGTATATTGTCTTGCCCACCCGGTAGGACAATTCTTCCATTTCCAATGTATATAATCTAAACTACCAAACATCCCTGGGAAACCTCGCGATCCATTCACTTCTAACAAGTGTAATGTATCGTCTTCATTGGGAGATCTAAGGTATTGAGCTTTGAATTGTGTTATAATAGTTTTACAAAATTCTTTCAAGCACAAAATAGTTGTAGACTCCCCAATCCGAAGGTATTATTCTTGGGCGTCTATCCTTGTACCGTAACATAGCATGCGAAGTGCGCACGTTATCTTTTGGTGCGAGGATAAGCCCATAGTCTTAACAACATTTTCTCTTTGAATAAAATAGGGGTTCAAAGATAGTATTTGATCATAAATGCGTTGATACACACCTTCGTTCATATGGAATCGACAATGAAATAAGATACCTTTGAATCTTGGGTTGTCACTGAAGTAATCCCGGTTAAGGCTAACCTCCCCCAATTTATGCTCACGGCTTTTCCGCTTGTCAATACTTCCCCTTTTATAACCTCCCCGCCTCTGTGATGATGTCGCATCTTGCTCTTTTTCTTCTGCTTTTCTCATCTCAATCATAATCTTGTTATACACGTGCAACAACTCAATTTGACGTCGGATTAGCTCTTCGGCACTGGATGATGATGAAGGCGATAACTCCCAAGATGAGAGTGATGTGTCAGGCCTGAGTAGGTCAGCAATGATTTTGTTAGACATGATTCGGCAGAATTGATAAGAAATGAAGAAAGTTGAGTTTTGAGATATAAGATGAATGAGTTGATTATAGAAGAGTAGAAGATGAATGGGGTTTATAAATAGAGAAAAAAACTATTCGTTTATAGCCGTTGAACATCTTGTTGAAGAAGTTTGCTCAGGGAAAAACCAAGGTAAAATAATGGGGAACCAAGGATATTATTCATGCAGGCTTTTGCCGCACACTTCTGAACCGCGTGGCAAAACTAGCCGTTTGAAATTCTTGCAATCTCAGTCGTCCACGTGTTTTAATCTTGTCCCTTAAGTCTACGCGCACTTCAGAACTGCGCGTAATGAGAGCCACTGGATGGGAGCCACGTATTATAATCTTAAATGTTATGTGTATACACGTCCTTCTGAACCGCGTGCAATAGCTATGCGCCCTTCTGAACCGCGCGGCGTGAAATCACCCCAAATCCACCCACAGGGTGGAAAATCTACCCACATGGTGAATTTTGTGTAGGCCACGTAAGCAATTCACCTAGCTGATGGGAAGGATTTGGGGTGGATTGTGAATTCACCCTGCCACATCAAAATCCACCTAGCTGCTGAGAGCATCCACAGCAATAGGGTGGGTAGATTTGCCCAAAATTAGGGTGAATCCAATCCACCCCATAGCAGTTTGTCACAAATCAAGGTAAATATCACTACGCGCAGTTCTAAACAGCGCGACATAATCAAAAAACATAAGATCTGGCCACATGTCTAAATCTGGAGCATTCATTACCTTACGCGCAGTTCTGAACTGCGCGGCATCAATCCACCAAAAATCCACCTTCAGGGTGGAAAATTCATTGCCACGTCACAAATCGACCTGCTGGGAGGTGAAGGATGGGAAAAGATGGTAGATTCTCAAATCCACCTTGCCACGTCATCGTGTACCTAGCTATTGTGGATGCTCAAAGAGCATCACCAATAGGTAGTGTAAGTTTGGGTGTGGGCTCTGATAGGGGGCCCACATAAAACCCAACCCAAACTCAGCCATTCCTATCAGCAAATTAGAATATCTGACATGTTTTTATTTTATTTTAATTTAATTTAAATCAAAACACCGCGCGGTGTTCTTTTTACTGTGCGATAAAATGATAAAGCCGCATCCAACGTTAACAAATAGCACACTCCACTCGACTCTCTCCACAGTGTTTCCTCAATCACTCTCTCAATTCGAACCCAAACCCAAAAGGAAAGAAAAAAACCATTTTTTTACAAATTCAAAGGGAGAAGCCAGAGGGAGACCCACACCCTAATACATTCTCTAGAGCAAGTCGTAACTCGGTCGAGGTCCGAAAGGAAGAAAAAAAAAGTTGGATTTGAATAGGTACAACAAAATGAAAGCATACCACCCCCAACCCAATGCAATGTTCCACGCATGTTTATTACCTATCTCCCAGACGGCCAAACTCATATACATCACACTGGCAAAGATCTCACAGTAAGTTTTTCGTACATTGTGACTTTGTTATTTCCGTTAATTAAGCGTTTGACAAAATTCTCTGATGAATAGAATCACGATTCTTTGTATCCGCACGACACATTCACTACGGTGATAAAAGTTTGGAAATTTGTTTCTACAATTCCGACAGTAACAGATCCCGTACTAAAGATGTTCGGGAGGTTTATGGATATACACTTGAGCAATTCTGATAATCGGCTAATTCAGGCGCTAACAGAGCGTTGGTGGCCGACCACTCACATTTTTCTATTCCCGTGTACGGAGATAAGATCACTCTAATGGATTTTGCAATGCTGACATCCTTGTCAATCAGCAGATATCCTACAAAGGGGCCGTATGACGACCGATGGAAAATTTTATTCGAAGCGAGGCAATTGTTCCCCCGTATCGAATCTAATAATACAAAGAGTAGAAACATCATCATTTCACATTTGAGGACATACTTGACCATCACAGATAATCGAGAGGATGATATTATGATAGTTCGTGCTTTTATCCTTTTCAAGATGGGACATTTATGGTTTCCAAACGGCCAACGACACCGTTCCGCTTAGATATCTCACGGCCGTGGCCGATATAGACGAAGCTCCCGAATATGACTGGGGTTCTGCTATTCTTGCTTCTCTGTACCATGGTTTGGATACCGCAATCACGACCAGGGATGCCATCACTAGATTTTCACAACGTCTTGAGGTACACTAATATTTTTTCCTTATAAGCTACAAATCAAATAACTTCCAATAAACGTCTTAAATGGAATTTCTAATTGTTTTTTATGTTGTTCCTCAATGCAGTATTGGTTCTGCGAGTATTGTAGGGTTGGTCACCCTATTATCAAGAAAGCACCGAAGATCATATCGCACCTGCACCTCAACACATGGGAGAAAGGGAACATGAAAAATATAAATGACCAGGCAGGGAATTTGTTTACCTTAGCCAGATACCTCATTGACTACCGGACTATTGAGTCGATCAATTGACAACTTTGGGGTGAATCTGCAGTATTATAGTTAGATGACGTACGTACCGCGTCGTTCCTGTCCCATAAGAGGATGCCACTTCAAGTCCCAAATGAAAACTATGAGTATTACTTGGGCGATAAATGCTAGAGGCAGCATACTGGCACTGTGGGTATTCTTTTGGATTCTCTGCTTAACATGTCACCACATCTTAGTCTAGCTGATTTATAGGTGATGAGATAAATTGGCTTCATTGAATATGCCTAGTTTGTGATAGGGGAGGAGCGAGAGACTTACGCCTCATACTGGGCAGGCCAAACTTATGAGGTAGGCCACCTATTGACAGATTCGTAAAGGATAGAGAATATAGATCTATTCGGACCCAGTACACTCAAGGCTGGTATTACACCTGTGGTGGTTATATCAGTAGAGGTTCATAACTTATCCCAGGACTTCAGTTTCCCTGGCGAAGAAGATGGGCCAAACTCGGGGTGGTACATGGAGTGGACAGGGAGGCATAAGATGATCCCTGCCCATCGCTTGAGGGAGCCACCACCCATGTCTACCTCCTGCGCTACAGAGGAGTTGGGGCATCTAACTTATGGTATGCGGCGAGTCGCCCTTGTGGAGTCTGCGTAGGACGCCCAGACGATCCAATACTTGACTGATAAGGTTGCTGCTCTGACGAGGAACATAGACAATATATACGACCAACTATATCATCATGTAAGTACTTTATTTATTTATTTATTTCTTAAGATCATATTTATTTTGTCAAAATCTAAATAATTTGTTTTTGTCCTGTTCAGAACCTACATCTGATGAGGGGGCGTGAGGTACAGGTGGTGCCGCTACCACCTGGAAGTGAAGCGAGGATGAGGTAGGGAACCTGTGGACATGGTCCACAAACCAGGGGAGCTGGTTGTATCTCTAGAGGCGGGTACTGGAGATGATATTGGCCCGTCGCAGTAGATATAAGTATTTTTTATGTTTTTGTAGACATAAATTTTTATTGTAAACATCAGTGTTGAACAATTTATATTATAGAATTTTGTTTCTATATATAAGTACTTGTACGACCTGATGTCCCATTTCTTTATATAAATCAATATTAATCAATTTATTTTGAGTCTTGAATTTAAATATAAATGTCATTACAATTCTTAAAATAGTAGTTCTACGTACGAAATGAAACTCAAAACAGATACAATTAAACTTAATTCATCGTTCACGACTGATGTAGGGATTTAACTCATACCATTCAGTAAGGGGGGGGGCGGATTCCGTCCATAGTTAGAAAGTTGGTAATTGCAGGAAACTCATCAGGTGGGACGTAGTTCTTGTAAAAAATATCGTATAGAGTCTCGAACGGGAACGGCTGGTTGTATTTCTCATACCATTCGTCTCTGGCTTCGTGAAGAATATAGGCTAGTGGAACACCTCTGACCCGACTATCAATACTCTTCTGTATCTCATGAAACTCATCACATTTAACCTTAAGAACAATCTACCTGTTGTATAAATCTTCAGGAGAGTATTAAAGTTCAGTGTGCTCCCTGAATTGGACATGAACTCCATTCCATAACTGATTGAAGTTGAGTTGTCAAAGAAGTGGATTATCAACAAAATACTGTCAGGATGCGGCCAGGGCACAGTCTTCATTCTAGCCAAATACTACTGAAGAATTCTGTATTAGAGCTGAAAAACTCGATATTGTTAAGTTTAAGTAGAGGACCTGTTGTTAGAGCATCTCCAGCCAACATATATATAAAAGAAAACGTAATTATTGTTATGCCAAAAATAGTCGTTGGGATGCCAAAAGTAGCCATTGTGAAGGACCCACGAGAGGAACCAGTGGTTGTAAAAAATCAGTGGAGGCGACAGTGTTCTTTTTATCGTGCGGTAAAAAGAACACTGCCACGTCCACTGATTTCCTTAACTACTACTTCCCTCAGGGGCGAAGCTAGAGATTTAGGAGTGGAGTTGCCGAAAAAAAAATTAAGGGGTATTTTCGAAATTTATGGATAAAATGTAACCCCCAAATTCATGGAATTTCGAATGTTACGTTTGCAATTAACATCATAAATCAACTATTTTGGCAAATAACAACACTATAAGATCAAATTTGGAGTAGTTTACCTCCTATTGTTGGTTGTGTCGTAGTCGTCTACGACGATGTTCTGAAAATGGGAACATCTGGGAGCTATTAAGGGTTGAATAAACTGTTTCTTCTTCAACTGAGATGAAATAACTTTTGAAAAAGGTTGAATGTTTATTTTTGATGAAGAGAGTGATGAGGATTATCAAGAAGACAGGAGGTGTTTATTTGAATAAGAGAGAAAAGAAAGGAGAAAGCCAAAAAGTCGGGTTTCATGAAGAGGTATTACTTTGTGGAGCAGTGTTGGAGTAGAGTTGGGCTTCAACTCAATTGGGTTTGGATGAGCTTGGAGTGGCTGTTACTTTTTTTCTTTTTTTAAGAAGGAAATTTTTAGCCCCCCCCCCCTAAATCCGCCCCTGACATCCCCCCTTATCCTTTTACACTTTTCGCTTCTCTATGTTTGTTCCCCATTCACCTTCAACACCATTCTCTCAACTCCATAGCCTCAAATGTCTTCCTCGTCATCATTTTCATTCATTGATGATCCTCCACGTGTATCGTCGTCTTCCTCTGACGATCTTATGTTTGATTGTGCGACGACAATGACCGTTATGCACCAAAATGCAATGAACTTAGTAGTACATGATGCAACTTTGAGTCACCGCGGGAGTTTCATGGGCTGTAAGGATACGAGAAAGAAGCGAGATCATAAATTAGGGCATTACAGCATTATGCGGGACTAATTCAACCCAGGGTGCACATATGAGCTGGACGAATTTCAGCAACGTTTTCATATAAGTAGATAAATGTTTATGCGTATATTCGATGCAGTAGTTGCACATGATCATTACTTTGTCCAAAAACTCAACAACGCCAGTACTATGGGGTTATCACCGCACCAAAAGGTAATCGCGGCATTACGTTTCCTAAGAACCGGTGTCGCGGCAGATTTTTTTGACGAGTATATTCAAATAGGAGAAAATACAACCTTGTTAAGTATGGAAATGTTTTGTGTTGCGGTTATACAAATTTTTGGTGAGGAATATTTTCGAGCACCAAATGCGGCCGAAGTCGAAAGGTTAAAAGCGATAGGAGAGTCACAGGGATTTCCCGACATGTTAGGAAGCCTTGATTCCATGAATTGGATATGGAAAAATTATCTCATAGCTTGACACGGTTAATTTACTGGCCATTACCCCAAGGCGACATTGATTCTTGAAGCAGTAGCTTCATAGGACCTTTGGTTTTGGCATGTTTTTTTGGGTTACCAGGGTCTAACAATGATATCAATGTACTACAACAATCACATCATTTTATCAACCTGGCCGATGGTATCGCCCCGCCTTATAATTATACAGTTGCTGGAAAAGCTTATAATATGGGTTATTACCTAGTGGATGACATATACCCCAAATAGGGAATACTTGTCCAAACCATATCCAATCCGGTTACAGCGAAATAAATTTTTTTTGCTCAACAACAAAAAAGTTGTCGAAAAGACATAGAACGAAAGTTTGAGATTTTACAATCATGGTTCAATATTGTAAAAAATTCGGTTAAATTGTGGAAACCGGAAGTTTTGAACAATATCATGAAGGCGTACGTGATAATACACAATATGATTGTCAAAGAGAAACGAGGTTCATTCTCATCATACTTAGGCTACGATCCGGATGATCCTGTCGACGTTGAAGGCGAACGGTTCAATATTGTACACGAACGCGAACGCTGAACAATAAAATCTTTTATAACGAAAATAAACCACATTTGAAGTTGAGAACTGCACTTTAATCTAAAGGATGATCTAATCGAGCATTTGTGGGCCGTGAAGGGAAATATTCATTCCTAGTGTTACAATCAAGTATTATCTTAGTGTTTTTGATGTAATTTAATGTTTCTTGTCGTACAAACTTATTAAACAAGTTTTTGATATTACATTAATCTTATATTTGTTTTAACATAATATTCTCGAAAATAAACATTTTAAAAAAAATTACATTCTTCAATAACAAAGTACATTATTCAAACGAATACATTATTGGAAGGTAAACTACATTCTTGGAAAGAAAACTTCTCTCTACAGCAAAGTTAAATTATATTTAATCACCACTTCAAGTACATGGTCCGCCCTTCTTGGCCAGACGCTCCATGACTTTAGTTTGCCTTTGCAGATAGTATTACAATTGCGGTCCAGAAAGATTACTCAGGTATTTATCCATGATTTTATGATCTTTTATTGCTTGATCTAAATCTATTTTGGCTTGCCATTGTTGATTTGCTTCCGCTCTTCTTCTTTCCTTTTCTTCTTTCGATTATCTCTTCTCCAACCTCATCTCTGTAAGCATTGTTTGGATACAGCTACCATATGCAATAACCCCATCCAAGGCCTTTTGTCTTGTAAGATTTTTTTCTAAAGAGTTTTTGGCCGATGGGTCTGCTTCCACCCTCATACAATTAACCATCTAATTCATAATTTTGGCCCGCGAATTGAGGTGTATGTGGGTCGTCGGGGTCCTCCGATATATTGTTTGATCCGACCGAGTTCCTTGGAGAAGAATTATACAATGTTCTCCTGGCTACATTTCTTGGTACATTCCCCGCATGGTTCAACCTATCATTCTTTAGGTTGGCCCATCGCGGTTCTCGCACCAAAATCTTATACGCTTCATAGCTTTTAAAGTTATTACCGCCATTCATACCTTGATAGATCATGTGTGCATCTTTTACCTACAATTTGCAAAATTACCAAATACAAATAAATAACGTGTATTTTGAAGAAAAAATAAAAAAAATTAGAGTTGTTTGAAATTAGAACGTACCCGATCTTCGTCGATTTTCCCGCTGTCGTGCCAAAATTATACTTGAGCAACTATCCCCTTGTACGTTACACATTGTGCATTAAGGGGATACCACTAAGCTTTGGTCGACCCATATGATCGTCGTATGGGGCAATCGGGGTCTCTGTTAAAGGCAATGTTGACATTTTGATAAAAAGTGACACCCTTTGTGCAGGCCACGGTTTAGACATAATTTGTTACCCACGCCCTTACAAGACACGTGAAGTTTACATTTGTCCAATGTAGTCTAACATCATCTGTCTCGTCCAAAAACTCAGCATCTTTCGGCACTTGCACGCTTTGTCTTTGTTTTGCGGGTGCTCTTTTCTTTCTTCCTTTTTTTTTTCTTTCTCGGACGCTGCCGCTTCAACAGGTATTGACGCATTTGTGCCACTTTGATTGTGCTGAGTAGATTCACCATGGAATAGGTAGTTCTGAAAGTAAATTGAAGGTTAAAAGCCTTGAGGTTAAATGACCGGATAAGGTTGATAGT
Organism: Kingdonia uniflora; assembly: GCA_014058105.1. Lineage (NCBI taxonomy): Eukaryota > Viridiplantae > Streptophyta > Magnoliopsida > Ranunculales > Circaeasteraceae > Kingdonia > Kingdonia uniflora. Next base: position 718,434 of record JACGCM010001059.1, on the reverse strand, counting down.
ACGGACTAAACGCCTGAGGTTGCGGTTGAGAGAGTGTAAATGGATTTTGATACTGTCATCTGAAGGTATCCCCTTGCGACATGGTAAACGGAGGTGAGGTCTATGATTGGAATTACGATTAAAATTGAGATTGGTTGTAGTAGAGGTATGAAGTGAATTGTGATAATGAGTGTTGAGAGAATGATGTTGAAGGTGGGTTATGGGAGGATAGGGTCGACGGTATGGAGTTATTACTGATGGTGCCAGAGTTTGCCATTTGGGGACTGCGTAGAGGTTTTCCTCTATGCTCTACAATTGGGTTTGGGAGAGAAGAGGTAGCCAGGGAGAGCTCAACCAAGCAAAATGGATATGTGGTATTTTACCGTGCGGTATTCTTTTTACAGCCCAGAAAATCCGGGCGGTAAAAAGAACACTGCCAAACATTTTTTTTTTCTTTTTTTTAGTTTGAGCTCCTCAAACTTAGTTTGGCTCTGACAAGTACACGTAGACGAACCCACACTCATTTTTCAGTTGCTGGGAGGCCAAACGTTTGGGTTTAGGTTTAAGTTGACAAACCCAACCTAAACCTAAACCGTGCTGGAGATGCTCTAAAGTACTTCACTCACTTGGTTGAAAAAAAACAACATCCAACAGTACCTCTTACTTATTTTTTGTTTTTTTTACAGGTGCCTAACTGTTAGGCGCCCGATTTGATTTTTTTGTGAAAAAAAACAATTGGGCGCCCGATTAGAAAATAAACAAACGCCCAAGGCGTCCAATCGTGACATAAGAAATCAAGGTTGAGTCTTGGAAAGTAAGACTCAATCTTACTTTTTGAGTTGAAAAACCAAGTTAGTGAGGTGTTGTTGGAGTTCGAAAATCCTACGTGGCACCTTGGAAAGCAAGTTAGTGAGACACTTTAGGAGATGTTCTTACTATTACTATATAGGGTTTACTTTGGTGTACCAGTTTACTATGTGATGATGGTATACGATCGAAGCTTGAGCACTAACCAACTACCTTGTGCCCTAATGGTGATGGTGTGTAACAACCATTAGGAGGTCAAGAGTTTGATTCTTACCACTGGTGGGGTTTGAGGATGGTATGAGTATGTCGGTATTGTGTTGGCTTGCCCGGTTCATGTGGTTTGCAAACTATTCCATGAGCCTTAGAGGATCTAGTCAGGAATTGACGTACTGGCCAGATGGCCTGGAAATCTAGTAAAAATAATAATAAGAAGAAAACCTTGGGGCACTATTAATGGTAGGAAGTGTTGAGCCAAGGGAGCATTTAAAACTACGAAATCAGAGCGATTTTCTATCTTTTGTTGCAAATAAATCCAATACCCGCGCCAATGGACCATGTTCGTGTGTTGTAACACATACTAACAGTAGTCGCAGGGGGAATAGTGGTTCTAATGGTGATTGTTGATGAGGGAAGAAGGACTAAACTGGCACAACAGACACTTATATGTGTGATTAGAGAATATTTGTAATAATATTTTTTGTGTGAGTGATTTGGCAATTATTGATGTTGGGCAAGCTGGGTTTTCTCTGATAAATAAATTTGAAACTTTTAGCTTTAACCCCCCATATTTTGTCACCGATTTGCCATTGACCCCCACATTCGTTGAAATTTGACATTAGACCCCATTTAAGCCTGAAAATCAAGTCAAATTTTGTTGATCGATCTGGACTCCGGTTGACCAGGTGAAAATACCAAATTACCCTTATAAACAGAAAACTCAACCGTTGATCTCTAGATTGATTTAGTAAACACCAAAACTTTATTAATATAGCAAAAACACAAGCACCTTAATTAATCAATCAATCTTAACCTGGAAAACGTCCTTCCTCTCTTCCTCCTTAATCAATCAATCTTAACACAAGCACCCATATTCTGTCACGCATCTGGGTGTTGGTGTTGGTGTTCAAGTACCGAGTGGTTGCTACTGGTTGGAGGAGCTTGGTGAGAAGGTTGGAAACAGTGGTGGTTCGACGGAGAAGTAGTGATGAAGCCATTACAAGAGCAAATTCTAGTTGTAGACTCTAGAGAGAGAAAGCTTGGTTGATTGTTGTGTGTGTGAGAAAAAGTTTGGTTTATAGTTTCTAATAAACCTCATAGAAGGTTTGTAGAAGACCGTGAAACCTTGTAGAAGGTGCTAGAGTGGAACATTATGGGGCGCTCATGTCTTAAAAATCTCAACCCTTGATTTGTAATTCCAACCGGAAGCGTAATGCTAAAACATCACTATTTGCTTGGGATGCAAGATTAAAAGTTTTTAATATAACCACTCCTTTGAATCCCATCAAATCAGAAAACTCCTTCACTATCACTATCAAATACGCATAATAAAAATACACAATATATGCATCTCATGCCACATGGATATAAATGTAAGAATATGTCAGCAAAATGCAAATCTTATACAAATTTTTGAAGAATTAAACAGAATACGGTTGGCGCACGATGAGAGATAGATTGGTCCTGTCGATGATCAATGTCGATGTTGCGTTCTTCGTAAGTGGCGTCTCCGTAGTCACGCATCTGAGTGTTGGTGTTGAGGTACCGAGTGGTGGTGGTTGCTACTGGTTGGAGGAGCTTGGTGAGAAGGTTGGAAGCGGTGGTGGTTCGACGGAGAAGCAGTGATGAAGCCATTACAAGAGCAGATTCTAGTTCTAGACTCTAGCTTGGCTGATGCTTGCTTGTGAGTATCACAATCATTGATCTCTGGTGAGTGTCTCTATGTTTTTTTTTAAAAAAATTATAAGTTTTCCTTTTAATACGTATCTCGGAGAAAAATGGTATAATTGGGTTTAAAATTTAACAGACCTGGTCAACCGGAATCCAGATCGGTCAACAGAATTTGACTTGGTTTTCAGGCTAAAATGGGATCTAATGTCAAATTACAAGGAATATGGGGGTCAATGGCAAGTCGATGCCATAATGTGGGGGGGTTAAAGCTAAATTTTTCAAGGTTAGCAACTGGATCACCAGTTAATTGATCGGAAGACTTATCGATTTATTTTATGTTCGCATTTGATCTAAATAAGAGTTTACTGTGCATTTGCAGAAACGGATTTCAATCTATAAGACTATAAACATTTTTTGCATACATATTTTCCACTATGCATTTCGAAGTCAGTTCTTGGGATCAGAGTTTACCCTAGTTCAGTATGTATGCAATCCAATGACAAACCTTATTATTGATTACACAAATCAGGCTATTGTGGGCTGTTGTTATGTTCGTTCAAACAAGTTTCATAGCCGTTCGAACGAGTCTCGGGTTTTTGGCTAAAATATGTCTCAGCGTATTTGGAGACTCAAAGTCGTTCGAACGAGATTGATAGTGATTCGAATGACAATCAGTTTTTTTGCCTAAAAGCTAATCCAGATATAAGGGAGACTTACATTTTTAATAAGCCACCTTTGGGGAGAGATCTTTTGTGTGGGATGAACTCTTGAGAGATAAAACTCAATTGCTTGTAAAGATTATAACATTGGTCTTGGAATAAACTCTCTTTGTAGGCAATTGCCGAACCACCTTAAATCCTTGTTATTGGTTGTTGATTGTGTATTCCTATTGTTTGTTTTGTGCTCTAATCGAATCGATCGGAGAGTCTGTCTTCCGCGGCGCGGCTCAATAGCTATGACATTAAATGATAAGGAAATCATCTGAAGCTCGCAAGAACCGTATGTTTTTTGTTTCTCTAAAATGATCCATCCCACCATCACGCATGAAAATCTTGATGTAGTGTTCCTCATTATAGTTAAGATGGTGAGTACATGGTACTTAAGGGAAGTAAGAAACATAACATAAACTGTAACCTGATGAGGGAAGTTGAATTGTGTTGATAGCCTATTTTTCTCCCATGAGTATTGATCAAATTGTAGAAAAATCCTACCCATATATACAAATTAATTTCCACCTCAAGATGACCCTAAACATTCTCAAGTGAAAATGTTTCTCTTCCTAAACGCATAGTTTATCGGTGTTGGTGCCGGTGTAGGTGCCGCAGACGGGCCTGAATCATCTCTTTCAGCTGGACTAGTCATCATTCTCCTTGCCTTGATGATATCCCCTTCTCCTTCGCCTGTCACACACACGAAAACATGAGTACTATATTGAAATCTGAAGCTCAAAAAAAGTTTAAGAGACTCAGGTTTATCTCAATGTTGGTTGTGTTCTTACCACTAGACCCCAAACTGGATTTCACAGAAACGGAAAGGCTGATCAGAGTTGGAGTGATGACAATGATCATAGCCCAAACAAAAAATATCAAAATGAAAATCCTCACATTCATCTCAAGAAGACAGGATGAGCAATATCTCCTAGTCCTTTCAGCCAACTTTCCCTCCCCCTGTCCTGAAGCAGTTTCAGTCCTTATTCGAAGGCTATACGGAGCGGGGCTTTATAGTCATTCTCTTCCTTACTAGTGTATTATTAGAGGAAAATCAAATACTTAGGAATAAATTATAACTTTTAGGATTATGTTGTTCAGTAGTTGGAAGGTTGGTATCAGAGTTTGATTGAGATTCCTCTACTGCTGTATTTATATGTTTTATTTATGCCGTAATATGTTTATAAATCCCTCGCATGATAAGACCAGATGCTCCGTTTTGCCCAAATTGCATTTTCTTACTAATGTCAACTATATAGGAGTTCATAATATTAGTGTTTATACAAATAACGTGAAAAAGTAATATCTTCAGAATAAACTAGAGGATTATTCAAGAGGAACCCTCCACGCAGGTTGATTGTTGGAGACTTGGAGTGTTTTGGGTCCTCAGAGGATGGTTGTTTGTCAGACTCTTGGTACAGTTTCTTCTAGAAAGGCTGTCGATCTCACCTCATGCTGATGCACCCTCTTAGTGATGCCAGACATCCATCACCCTAACCCTCTTCAATGCAGACTTTTACATTTGTAGAAGTTGTAATTTGACGGCAGATGTTTTAGCGGTCTGGGGTTCTTCTTCCCCTCCCTTATGTTGTGTCGACTCGTATTCTCCTTATTGGTCCCCTCACGGCCTAGTTAATTCTATATGTTTGGCATATTAAAACAAGCATGCACTTGATATCTTAAAACAGTCAGAACATCTCAGGATATTCCCATTGTCCTCTCTGGACTTGTCCATAGTCATTTCAGGCAGACAAAATCATCACTTTCTTCGCTGCAAAGTCTCTTGGGGTTACACTAATCATCACTTTCTTCGCTGCAAAGTCTCTTGGGGTTACACTAATCCTGTGCTAATTTTTTATTTTTTATTTGGAAATTAGTGTGTATCTGTAGACGGTGCTCAGGTTATCTGAAATCAACATCAGGACAATTTCAAAAGTTGTAGAACTCGCCATTACTATAAATTACAATAAGTGCAACTATTTTCCCTTCTCATTTTGGACACAAGAACAGCCAAGAACAAAAAATAAGAGACAACAATTTGCCATCGATAAATAGCTTAGTAATCGCAGGAAAAACAACTAGTCCTTAGTTGTATGACCACTACAAGGTGCATAAATCTTGTCTTTAACGGTCTTCTTAAACAACTTCGTAAACCTCGCACTTTTAAATTAAGTCAACCCCATTGCTTGATATGTTTATATTCTCCCTCGCAAGAATATTCACTCACTAGAAACTCTTGATCAGTATCAAGCAATGCCTGAAATGGAGAGTTTATCGAAACACAGTGGCAGATCAAACTCTACAGGCAAAAGACGGAGTGGCTATGAACCGTCTGATACAGAGAACGATTGGCAAGAAAGTCCGTGGCATGATCTCAAGACTCCAAGACATAATGTTCCAAATGCTGAACGTACACAAACACCGGTCAGAACCATTAGTCCTTTATATCGTAACCAAAGGTACTCAACGAATCCTAATTATGATGTCTCCCCACCTAATAGATCATCTAGTCCTAAGTCATACAATGTTACTCGGCCTAATAGAACATCAAGAACTAGTACCCCTAGATCAATATCTGATGTTACCCCACATAATCGATCGTCAAGAACTAGTCCTGTTAGAAGAAAAAATAGTAGATCCCCGTATAAACCACGGAGAGACAATGACGGTGTTGATGTTTTGCCTATCCCAAGTGGTTCTGACCCGCAAAAAAACATTAGTCCTTTTTCGAAAAATGAGCAACGGGTGCATGTTTCTCCCTATAAGACGAGGAGAGAGGTGCGGGTTGTGGGAGATGATGTTAAAGAAGAACCTTTACGATCAACTAGAAAGCAAAGTCATAGAACGCCGCCTAAGCGTCTCAACCCGGAAGAAGATAGAACTCAGTCACAACTGAGTGAGAGGTCTAACTACAGCCACAGATCAGCGTCTGCTCCGAAACCGAGAGCTAAAGAAAGAGACCTGCAGACAGTTTTGGCACCCATTGCACGAAGGGCAGAGAGGACTCCCTCTCCTCTGTCGAGAAGCCAAATAAGAAGTCGGCGGAGAGAAGGGTCGTCAACTGCAAGTGAAATTAACGAAATGGTTGCAAATGTGAAGCTAGGAAAAAATTCTAAAGCTGACATGTTTAAAAGCACGGAGTCTATTTCACCAGGGAGCATATTTTTCTCCCGTGAGTGTACCACATTGGTCTCCCAGAAAAAAGTTGCAACGAAAAACAATGGTTTTCATAACAGTAGTTTTCCTCCAAGGCCTATTTCTAATCAACAAGTAGATGGTCGTGCTATCGTTTCATCACGATCCAGTTCCACACTAAGCAGACACAGTAGTGGCAAAAGTAGTACCGAGAGTAGCAAGATGGGCGACGGGAGTGTACTATCGGGTCAGAGCCTATCAAAATTTACGGCCAATAGGCATAAGAGCAATAAGGATACATGGTTGGGTTGCATGAGAAAGGGGCCTTGCAGGACTTCAAAATCGCCCGATCATGGAGAGTTTGATGAAGCCTCGTTCATTGAGAAGGCGTTTGTCGTTGAGAAAATGAGAGAGTTTTGGGCTGATAAATACAAACCTGGTTCGCTTAGTGGATTCACTTGTCACAAACATCAAGCACAACTTCTCAAGAGCCTGGTAAGTTAACTCTAACATGCACTACATGATATTCCCGACATTTTTCACTAGTATATGCTTTGAATAGCTTTAAGTAACAAAAATCGAAACACTTGCTAAAATTATCTAAATATTGCTCTCATGTGCTTGGACTAGATATCTCATGATAGCTGCCCCAACATTCTGTTTAATGGGCCTCCAGGCTCGGGAAAGAAAGCGTTAACCATGGCTTTACTGCGTGACATATACGGTGATCCTGCTTGGGACGTACGTACTATGTTTAAGTATCTGTGATTACATATAATTTGATTTTCTTCTAATTAGTTATCTCTGCAATATATCATAACCTGATATCCCTTCTTCTCAGATATCTCACGAGTTAAGATGCTTTCAAATTATAGAAAGGGGACAAATGCAAGTAGTTATCCCTGTAACCTCCAGCGCCCACCATGTGGAGCTTAACCTCAAGTTAGAACCAAACAATGCTAGATACGTGTTAATGACAATTGTCAAGGAACTAACTAGAGATCACAGACTTACACCTGATGTCAGCGTTGCAAGTATGGGGACGGATTACAAAGGTCTAGTGCTAACTATGGACACCCTCTTTTACACATAATACCATATTGTATCAATCTAATTGTGGTCTATTTAAATTTACGATTGCAGTAATAGTTCTCCACGAAGCTGACAAACTATCAGACAGCACTCAACACATGATAAAATGGATTACGGACTGTTATACTGATGCCTGCAAGATCATACTCTGCTGTGAAGATGATGCTAATATTCTTGATTCAGTCAAAAGCCGATGCAAAGTTATCACAGTTGACGCACCCGTTACTCATGAAGTAAATGTTTTCACTCTCATAGTTGCTCATTATTAAGGAACAGTATTTTAGGCTTATTTCTTATATCTTTTTTACGTTCTTTAGATCATGGAGGTTCTTATTCAAATCGCGAGGTGCGAAAATTTTGATTTACCAATGAGCTTTGCTGCTAAGCTTGCAACTAAATCGAAACAGAACTTGCGGAAAGCAATCATGGCACTTGAAGCATGTAAAGCACACAAGTAAGAACCATAACCGTAAGAAAGAAAACAAAGGATATGTTTGAATCCATTTACTTTTCCCTTACTCTATGTTTGATTGCAATGCAGCTACCCATTTGTGGATGAACAACCAATTCCATTTGGCTGGGAGGACGTATTGGAGGAACTCGCTGCTGAGGTTTTAGCTGACCCCTCTCCAAAACGGTTAGCCCATACATATTAACATCAGTATCAATATAAATTTCTGGTTGCGAGCTTTGAGTTTAATACTTAGTCTGCAATGTTTCTTTCAGATTGTTTTTCATAAGAGGGAAGTTTCAGAAACTTTTGGTAGATTTTGTTCACCCCAAACTGATTCTCCAAGTAAGTTATAGTTGGAATTTACTTAAGCGGGTTTTTACGCCAAAATTATCTCTCTTTGGTGATAAAATTTGATGTTTCCAACTTGCAGAAGCTTGTTGAACAGTTTCTGAAGGGAATTGAGGCTAGTTTGAAGCGGGAACTATATTACTGGCACGCATACTACGTAAGTTTATAAATAATATGTGTAATCTCAGGTTGTCATTTTTGTGTAAGTCAAGGCCATCATAATTAACATCATGTTATACAGGATAAGAGACTGCCCTTGGGTACAAGTGCCCTACTGAAACTAGAAGGTAAGATAGGTTCTCTTTTACGTTCTCTTGTAACGAGTACAGATTTGCGATTTAGCTTGAAAAGAGGGTCTCTCGGGAGACAGTCAAGGTCAGGGAAAAGTAAGTATAACATAATGTCAAACTTGCTGATGTGTGATGTATTTATGCAGAGTTCGTGGCAAAGTTCATGAGTATCTACCGGAAGGGTTTCAGAGGTCAACATTATCCTCAATGACAACATGTTGTAATGAAATTCCAGAGAACGCAAAAACCCTTATATGCCAACAGGGTCTAAGACGATTACTATAATATCGATATATGCATCATGACTGAATGACGCTTTTATTTTGAGATCCTAGAATACAAATTTATGAGTGATATCACCAGTACAACTATTGTAGAACCTGCCTCTCATCTTCTTTCCTTCTGTCAAACCACATCCCTCTAGTACTAGACTCTATTTGATCAAATTTTAGAAAGAAGATAAAATCATTCAAATGGTTGATTTATACAAAAGCACAAAAGAAGAGACTGGTAATCAAGAAGAGTGGCGAAGATTACCGTTACAACTGAAATTGATTGTATCAAAGCACAAAACAATAAGAGACTGGCTTAGAATACACTTATAGCTGAACCTGAATTGAATCTTGGCAACAAAGATAGAAAAAATTGTTAGGCCCTAACACCACCATAACCCAAAATTTACTAAACAGTTTCTGCTGTCTACTCTATGTTGTTTAAGAATCATATGTTATAAAGGCTGTAACAGGAGATACATCATATATAACACGATATATGTATAATCATCACGATTTTGAACCATGTGATGCTCCACCGATACAATGTGATGCTCCACCAAAACGATAAGAAACACGTAAACAGAATAGAAGAGACTGGTAAAAATCACATTGCTAGCAACACAAAAAAGTATCTTGATAATCATATTGCTTGTGCAAAAGTTTCACTTTTCAGATATATTATCAAATTTCTTAGCCTCCAAACAATATGCAGAGGCCTACGTGAACTTCGTGTCTCCAAGAATTCCATAATGACTTTAACAATACACATGTTCTTTTAGGTCAAACTAAAAGCACGACATCAGATGAGACCCTTGCGTTTTTCTGTGTCTTCAGTTTGGTCCAGAGCTATGGATTAACAAATTTCAGTCCCTTGATAAGCCACTGCTGCTACTTCCAGAAGACTTCTTTCCAGTGTACCTCTGTCAAAAATAGAAGACATTAAGTTTTATTTTTAAATGTATCAAAACCAACGAGTCAGAGATATCGATTGACGAGCTGCAGCAACAACAAATACCAAGATGACTCAAGATGAAACGAAGAACAAAGAAGTTTACCTGTTTTCCAATGCTAAATGGGATGTATTTGTATTTGATCATGTGTAGGATTTGACGCTTCATCGTGAGAACAAACAGAACAATCCAATAACACAGTAAAATGGGCCAGAAGACAGGGACATCAAACATTGAGAAGAAGGTCATCACAAATGCTACACAGAATGCCTTGGTGATGGAGTACCTAATATGATAGCATTACTATGTAAATATCTCGTGGATTAAAATTTTTACTGAAAACAAAAGTACTAGTAGCTAGGAATAAATTAATGAAACTTGACAAATTAATACAAGCCTTGAAGTAAGACATTGAAATTTGGATCACATTCAACACCTACCTATTAACAAGATTGAACAAAGATTGTTAAAACAGGAAATCTTAAGGATGATGTTACTCAAGGAGGCAGTGTCACCACAAACTAATATATCTAGTCGACAACTACGACATGAAATGTATTACTATAAATGGAATAACATACTTATGAATCTTGAACGAAGAAGTAGACGTATCTAGTATGGATTACTAAGGGAAGAACTATAACCCAAGAAACATGAGTTCTACTTCATCAGATCTGAATTCTACGTAAATGAAGGGAACAACATTTAAAAAGACGATAGGAAATTTACCTATTTCCATTTGGATTCTATGAAACCAAACCTGAGATCTAAAGTACTTCACATTTTATTTTGTCAAAACTATGGTGGTTTCTATATGTGAATTTGCACTCTGAAGTGAGTTTAAATAAGCTGCTTATAAGAGATATATCGAAAATAATTTATAATGGTCCTTCAAGGTGGGATGTTGAGGTATTTTCTCAAAATAATCACTTTATTATTTCGAAGAGGACAGCTTATATAGTATACTAATCCTTAGTATTTGCTATCAAAGGATAAACTCTATCACAGATGGCAACTAACAGAACAGTTAAGAACCCTATATCCCGGACACAAGATACAGCTGATGATCTCATTTGGAGCTCTCAAGAAACAGATATCGTTTGACATTAGATCTTAGTGTCTAGAAATGGGTACGATGGTATCACAGAATAAACATTATAGATTGATTGTTGTTTGTATGTAACTAATGTCACTAAAACTTTATATGCATGCAATACGTGAAATTGCTAATATCGTGTACAAAAGCTATTATAAGGCATTTGAGAGACTTACACCTCAAGGGTCACTAGCTTAGAGGATATTAAACTTATTTTCATCTCCTCGTTTACTCGCCTTATTAATGTCAATCCTTTTATTTTTGTTAATTTTTTGAAGCTTAACTACAAGCATTCTTATGAAGACAACAGCAACTTGAACTTAAGTAGTTGAAATGCCTAAATTAAAGTGAGCAACACGAACGTCACTAAAGAGTGCTTAAATAAGAAAAGGTAAACAAACAGTTTTCGCAATAATAAAGTATGAGAAGTCAAACGCCAGGAAATGTATATTACCAGAACTTGAACTCTGGAAGTCGTCGAATGAAAGGCTTAAACTCATCTGATCCTTTAGTTGGTAACGAAGCTCCATCCAACACTTCAAGCTCAGGATCAATTTTTGGCGAGAGAAAGCCCATTAGGAGATTCAAAAGATATATCCCCAATCCATACGAGATGATATAAAACCCCTGAACGTAGTAAACTCGCAAACTGTAAATCAATGCAACACCCAGAGTCCCCACCCATCTTTGAACCGCATGTGGAGTAGATCTATCCAAATAGTATTGAAAAGCCCTCGAAAAATCGTCTTTCCATTTCATCAAAGGTGGTGCCTCCCCACCAGGCGCCCCATTGCCACCAACTCCCTCCATCTAAGCTACGTCTTACTTAAACCTCCTGCAAAAATCAAAAATTCACTCAGCTCCAAAATGAAGACGACAATGCATGTTTCGGCAAAAACAAATGTACATGTCAATTGGGTTTCTTAATCCCAATACAACTTATCCTAAATATGAATTCATCATGCAAATTGAACTGGGTATACCCAATTTTAATCTCAACTAACAGATCTCACAAAATATATCTCGACAATGCCCTAAAAGTCTCCAACAAATAGTGCAAATATTAGACATTTACCGACATTTCAATTAGTAACAAATGTAGATACAAATTGAGCTACTACAGATTCTACTTTGTTTATGGATCAGATCTAACAAACCCTAAATTAACTGAAAATTTTAGGGTTTGATAAGCAGATCTAAGTGTGTAAACGCAGAAATCGAGAAACCCTAATAACTTAAATAAGGTGGAATCAGAATAGGGTTTTACCAGTAATAAGAGATCGCGAAACCCTAGTGAGTTGAGAGGATCGTCATTGAAGAGAGAGAGATTAGGGTCTGTTTGTTTTGCTATAGTGTTGAGCGACAGAAATATTTGTGGTTGAGAGAAGACCCAAACAAACAAACCACTCTGAAATCACCGCAACCAAAACAAAATTAAGAAATAATAATCTACCCCCGAATGTTAAAGCATCTGCAGCAGCTAGGTGAAGGATGAGGTTGCAAGGTGGATTCCATCCTTCACCCTCCTCCCACCGATCCACCCCACAGCAGCTAGATGGATCAGCTGAACTGTCCATCCCAAATCCACCTCAGGGCTAGTCTCTCCACCATCTGGGTGGATTTTTGGTGGATTGATATCCCGCACTTCTGAACTGCGCGTAGCCTTTAGACGAATTAAATGATGACACTTGTCAAGCTTTAAGTGGCTCTCATGCCCTGCACTTCGGAACTGCTCGTAGAGTGTACGCTCATGATGGAGACACGTGGACGGTTGTGATTCAAACTTGGATAACGACTAGTTCTTACCGCGCAGTTCTGTTCGGAACAGAACTGCGCGGCTAGAGCCTGCATGAAAATTTTATCCATCTCTTCTCTATACTTGGTTTTGTTTTTTGGTGATCAGAAGGCCTATAGTTTTGGGCATACTTGTTCAACAATAACCACAATGGCTATATTTTTGGGCAAACTTGTTTGGCAAGCTTCTCAACGGCTAGTTTTTTGGCCAAACTTATTTGGCATGAAGCTCAACGGTTAGTTTTTTTACCAAAACTTGTTTGACAAGAATCTCAACGGCTAGTTTTTTTATCTATAAAAATTATTCATCCTATACATTTTATTCTCTTGCTCTTCTACACTCAACTCTATTCTCTTAATCTTCTAAACTTTACTTTATTCTCTTGTTATCAATTTGGCCCAATCATGTCTGACATAATTTTGGAGAACCTAATCATGTTTGACCCATCACTCTCATCCTTGTCATCATCGTCCGGAAGTGAAGAACCCCTTCAACGCCAAATTATGATGATGCATGAGTATAGCAAGGTTCTCATGGAGATGTGAGAAGCGAAAGAAAAAGAGTAAGTTGCGACATCAACTCGAAGTGGGGGGGGTAGTAAAATGGGAAGGATTGACAAGCGGAAAGACCGTAATCATAAATTGGGTGAGTTTAGCCTTAATTGGGATTATTTTTGTGTCAACCCAATTTTTGCCGGCATCCCATTTCGTCCTCGATTCCGTATGAACGAAGGTGTGTATCAACGTATTCATGATCAAGTTATTTTTGTGAACCCCTATTTTATTCAAAGAGAAAATACTGTTAAGACGATGGGCTTATCGTCGCATCAAAAGATAACGTGTGCACTCCGCATGTTATGTTATGGTACTAGCGCAGATGCCCAAGACGAATACGTTCAGATTGGGGAGTCTACAAGTAATTTGAGTTTGAAAGAATTTTAAAAATTAATTATAACACTATTCAAAGCTCAATACCTTAGATCTCCCGATGAAAATGATACATTACACTTGTTAGAAGTGAATGGATTGTGAGGTTTCCTGGGGATGTTAGGTAGTTTAGATTGTATGCATTAGAAATAAAAGAATTCTCCTACCGAGTGGGCAGGACAATATACCGGGTATAAGAAAATCCCGACGGTAATTTTAAAAGTGGTTGCATCGCAAGATCTTTTGATATGACACGTATTCTTTAGGGTGTCCGGTTCTAACAACAACGTGAATATGTCTTGCATCAAGGGTGGCTTTTCAACAACTTGTCTAATAGAGTTGCGCCGCTATGCAATTACAATATAGGCACGGTCCCGCACAATATAAGGTATTATTTAGCGGACATAGTCTATCCAAAATGGTAAACAATTGTTCAAACCATAAGAAATTCGTCCAACGATGCCGAAAGATATTTTGTAAAGATGCAAGAAGCATGCCGGAAAGACGTAGAGCATGTTTTTGAGGTATTACAAGCTAGGTTCAAAATATTAGTGCACGGTGCGCTATTTTGGAAGCCTAATGATTTAGTAAATATTATGTACTTATGTATAATCATGCACAACATAATCGTCAAAAATGAACGTCATACTTACGTCTGGCAAGTGGATATTGATCTTGAGTTTAAAAAAATTATGGATACTTGGAAGGAGACGTTAAATTCAAGACACGCGATCAACACTATGACACAGTACATCGAGAAGATTCATGAAATTAGAAATGAAGGTGCTCATTTCCAATTATGAAATGAACTTGTCGCGCATTTGTGAAATAAAAAAAAGGGTGGAGTAATATATTTTGTTTTGAACTTTGTAGTTTTATGTTGAAGTTGTAATGTATTTTTTCTACTTGATTGAAGTATGTTTTACAAAATACTTACGATTGATAATAATTTTATTCAAATAATAAAATTACATAAAACTTAAGAAATACTACTAATGTTAAGGATTACATTAATCTTCATCACTAGAAACGTCGTCATCACTTGGACACTACTCCTTCAACTTCTTCGAATAAAGTTTAATTTGCTTCTTCATCAAACGTATTTGTGCCGGTAGTAGGTTACTTGGGTTCGTTGTCATCACCTTAACCAAATGTACATCTTCGATGGCTTTTTTTCTCGTTAGCTCTGCTTCACGCCTCCTTTGAATTTTTGCCTCTCTAGCCAACTTTTGTTCCTCTCATGCTCTAACTTTTGTTTTCTTTTGTTCTTTCTTCTGCTCGTTTCTCGTATTCTATACCACCATCATGTTTGTCATTGTCTCAAACATCTTCTTCCCCCAATTACCAATATTTGACTTTGCCGCTTCTTTTGCCTTATACTTTTTTTGGTCGTCCAGTCGTACTTCCCCACAAGCATATAGTGGTGTCTCCAAGTCGGTATAATCATCTAAGATTATGACATTTGGAGTGCCGAAAGTAGGTGTAGAAAGATCGGTATCGAAATTACCCGGGCTATCGTTAAAATTTGATTTCATAACAACGTTACGACCGGGTTGCCCGATGTTCTTAATTTGTAACCATTTTGGGTAATGCTCCAAAACTTTGTAAGCCTCCCCAAATGTAAATGGTTTTTTTTTGTAGTTTTTCGAATGTATCGTATACCATACGTTCCTAGAAATAAAGTTTCAAATTCTAATGAGTACGATTTACCTAACAAAATTAATGAAATGAGAAAAAAAACTAAATTACTTACGAAGTCGCCAGTTCCAATGCCAATAAAATATCGGCTTTCGAGGTCTTGAATGATGCTTTTAAAAATTGATCAATCTTTATTGAGTTGCCACTTATACGCGTAATTGACACCATTGTATGATCGTCATATCGATTGGTCATTATAGAATGAGTTGAATTGGTTATGCAGCTTGAACCAAAATGCAGCAACTTCTTGGTTGTTCGTGGTAACGAGGTTTTGAGATACTTGGTCCCAAGCGCATGGGAGATTCACGAAGTCATCGGACGACCAATTTTTGGAGTTTGTGTATCTTTATTTGTCGTCATCAACTTTATCCTCAACATCAACTATATCTTCAACTACAATAGGTGTCAGTGTCGTCTTTCTTTTAGGTTTTGCCTTTCCGTGCGTATTACTTCTCGTGAGAATCGGATTGAGAACCTTAGAGATGACCAGAGATACAACCGGTGATATATTAAGGTTTAAATCATTTAAACCCCATGTACCTCTCATCGATGTGGTACTCAAACTTCCACCTGTGTGAGATGACATATATGGATTCCCCTGTTGAGAGTACGAGCCTGTATGAGGATCAAATTGAGGGTAATATCCTTGGTTTTCATAATTAGGGTAATATTCTTGGGTTTGAGATAGAAATTGATTGTCGTATGGCAGGAATAGTTATCGAACATGGTGATCGTAATATTAGGAAGGGTTAGGCATTTGTGATGAATCATATATGCCGAATTGCGTCAGAAAATTAAATTGAGAATGGTTTTGAGAATTAAATTGAGAGCTTGAGGATGACATGGTGGTTTTACTTGTAAGCTAAGGAGGGAGGAGAGTGTAGAAGATTAAGAGAAGATAGTGTAGAAGATAAATAACCTTTATAGATGAAAAAAAAACTAGTTGTTGAGCTACTTGGTGAAAAAGTTTCCACATGAATATAATATTTAAGCTACTTGGTGAACAAGTTTCCACATAAATATAGCCGTTAAGCTACTTGGTGAACAAGTTTTCGAATAAATATAACCGTTAAGCTACTTGGTGAACAAGTTTTCACATGAATATAGCCGTTGAGCTACTTGGTGAACAAGTTTTCACATGAATATAGCCGTTGAACTACTTGGTGAACAAGTTTCCACATGAATATAGCCGTTAAGCTACTTGATGAACAAGTTTTCACATAAATATAGTCGTTGAGCTACTTGGTGAACAAGTTTTCACATAAATATAACCGTTGAGCTACTTGGTGAACAAGTTTTCACATAAATATAATCGTTGAGCTACTTGGTGAACATGTTTTCACATGAATATAGCCGTTGAGCTACTTGGCGAACAAGTTTTCACATAAATATAGCCATTGAGCTACTTAGTGAACAAGTTTTCACATGAATATAGTCGTTAAGCTACTTCGTGAACAAGTTTCTACATAAATATAGCCGTTGAGCTACTTGGTGAACAAGTTTCCACAAGAATATAGCTGTTGAGCTACTTGGTGAACAAGTTTTCACATAAATATAGTCACTGAGCTACTTGGTGAACAAGTTTTCACATAAATATAGCCAGGAGCAAGTTTTTACATAAATATAAATGTTGAGCTACTTGGTGAACAAGTTTTCACATAAATATAATTGTTGAGCTACTTTGTGAACAAGTTTTTACATAAATATAGCCGCTGAGCTACTTGGTGAACAAGTTTTCACATAAATATAGCCGTTGAGCTACTTGGTGAACAAGTTTTTACATAAATATAGACGTTGAGTTACTTGGTGAACAAGTTTCCACATAAATATAGACGTTGAGCTACTTGGTGAACAAGTTTCCACATGAGTATAGTAGTTGAGCTACTTGGTGAACAAGTTTCCACATGAATATAGCCGTTGAGCTACTTGGTGAACAAGTTTCCACATAAATATAACAATACTTGGTGAACAAGTTTCCACATAAATATAGCCATACTTGGTGAACAAGTTGACAAAATTAAACTAAGTATGGAGAAGAAAAACAAATATATTAGATACTTGGTATTTTCAAGCGTTTAAAGAAATTCCCCGTATAATTGAGCTCATAAAAAAACTAATGAAACTAATTTTTCAATAGATGGAAGGTGTTTGAGGAAATACCTAAATGAAAGAGAAGAAAAAAAGACTAAGTATGAACCAATGCACACATAATAGAGAACAAGGGAAGGTATTTGAAGAAATGCCTCAAAGAAACTTACCCAAAAAAAAACTAAGTATGGAGAGGGAGGCATTTTAAGGTAAAAGTTACAGGCTCTTGCCGTGCAATTCAGAACTGCGTGGCAACCTTGGGAGACACGTGGCTTAATTTGGTCTCTCTGTTTGCCATGCAGTTCTGAACTGCGCGGCAAAAGCTTGCAACTTTTGCCTTTGCTTCCCTTCTTCATTCTAAGTTTTTTTATGTGATTTATCTTTGAGGAATTTCCTCAAATACCTAATGTGCCCTCTATTGTGGGTGTATCTCTTCATACTTAGTTTTATGTTTCTACTCTTTCGTTTAGGCATTTCATCAAACATATTCCCTATATTGTAATATTATTAAAATTAGTTGTTTTATCAGCACCTCTCTACGAGGAATTTCATTCAAACACTTGAAAAAACCTAGTATTTAAAGCAAACACAAGCTTAAACATAATGCATAATCAATTAAACATAGTTTAGACATAGGATATCAAAGTTTCACATGTAAACATAGCATAAACTCGACAGTTTAAACAAAACAAAATGTAAATGGTTTTATAGCCTAAGTGGGATGGCCTTTCTTCGTCTGGCGGGAGCGTCTGCTAGTGCGAGACTCTCATCATAGGTACATTAGACTTTTAGCTCTATCTGATAGTTGATATACATATCAGCTAGTCTCTTTCCTGTGACTCGGATAATTTCCTGTGACCGGCACAGCTGTTCCCTTAACTCCTCTGTGCGTTCTCAAATTTTTATATGCTGCATACTGCATTCATTGGTTTTTATGCCATAATTCATCCACACTATACCTAGGTGGACATGGGTGTGGTACCTGGAGGGCCAGGATCGGTAGCCGTTTACATTTTCCACTGTTTCCTGCCATTTCTATAAACCATCCCATATCCCCCACTTTCTCACCGTATGCCTCAACACCATAGTTTTGCACATGAGAAGACGTGACTAAACTCAAAG
Source organism: Kingdonia uniflora (assembly GCA_014058105.1). NCBI lineage: Eukaryota > Viridiplantae > Streptophyta > Magnoliopsida > Ranunculales > Circaeasteraceae > Kingdonia > Kingdonia uniflora. The sequence goes on along the minus strand of JACGCM010001059.1, from coordinate 699,785 downwards.
TAGGTGGCAGAGCAACATCGAGCCTCACTAGATCACGCCTGACCATCCATATATTCCCGACCCTCTTCACTAAACTACAACCGATCTTGGAATTTGGATGAGCAAAATGCCAAAATGTCATGTAATCCACGTCAGCAATGATATAATTGTGTCCATCATAGAAGTCCACCTCTTTCAGTCCCTGATAAAACTTACGATCATGCCGCGAAAATTCTATAATCTCTTGTAGGGGGTCATAGGGAACACTATCATGCCCGGTGTTCTGACGCATACACCGGTCTCATAAATACCAAAGTATAACGTTCCTATATGGGACTAAAACTAATGGAACCCTTCTTTCACTAAACTCTTTGGTAACTCTTACCCCTTGATGGATTGATTGTCTAGACCTCGCCCATGGTTGCTAATCAATGTTATTTTTGTCCTTTCATTCTATCATTTCTCTAATCACAGTAAAATAATGATAAATTTCAGACCCCGAATTAGCCCTTTCATCTCTCAACGCACCCATAAGAGGATAAACATGGTTGAAGTTGTTCACCTTCACCAGATACATTCCAACGCGACAGTACTCAAAAAACTAGAACTCCAATAGAGCATATAAGCCTGTGATTGATCTTTTCCCCTTCCCACTCATTAGAACTGAGACTTCATCTAGTCCCCGATACACAGCCGCTATGATCGAAGTACCCCAGTCGAACCTCGACGCACCTAGAATTTGGTGGTCTATCAAAGCTGTAAACTGGTCGGTAGGGATGTGCTAACATTTGAGAATAAGATATTACCCATCATATATGCAATAAATGCCCTCGCATACACGATATCCATGTCTTGGTTATAACTATTGGTTTCAGGATTCAAAGCCTCTTTCCAGATTTTTAAATAAGCTAAAGTGATGTTACCGTACATGATGTCATTGGTTGTATTCTGGGGAATATCGTTTGTGCTTCTTCGAACATCGAGTACTTATCATCGTACGAGAGTTCGTGACCCACCCCAAAACAAAAGTCCGTTAGCATGATGAAGTCTAACGGCGTAACGCCAAGTTTCTCGCAAGGGAAGTGAAAAGTATGGGTGGAAGACCACCGCCGTTCCACGAGAGCATGAATTAAGCGATTATCCAAATTTCCTGCCTTAATCCCTAAAAACTCTTCAAAACCCATATTGTCGACCAACCTCTTCAACGTGGGATACCTCGTAATCTATTGGTACCACTTTAATACCTTATCTAGTGATCCCCTACATTATATTTCATCTCGGTTCTGCAAAAACAACAAATTAACATATTAAATTTTCATTCGGGCATTTCGTCGAACATTTGACAAATAACGTTAATAACACATAAATTTTATACAAAAAACTTATCGGTAATTCTTTTGATCTAATGGAAATGTGAACCTAGTTGTCCGGGAGAATATCCACTCGGTGCGAATCCTCGAGGGTTGTGGCGGGATCATTTTTTGTGAGGTGTAACGGTCACATATTTATGACCAATTCTTTCCCCCTTTGTTTAACTTCGGAGCTTAGCCTACGTCTTGTTTTGAGAATAACATGACTAGGCTCTCCCGATATTGTTAATCATTGGATAATGACCTTGAATTACTAGGGAAAATGTGGGGTTTGGGAAACTTGAGAAATAAGTTAGGTTGGGGTGTTTAAACTAGAAGCAATACTTAGCAATATGAGAAAAGGATTGTGGCAATTCGAAGGTAATTCATGCAGGCTCTTGCCACGCACTTCTAAACTGTGCAGCATTAATTAATTAATTTTTAATTATGTAGCTTAATCTGATTGGTTCTGCCTCCCTGCAGCTCTGAATTGCGCGTGTGGATTGAACGTTTAGAATGTTGAGAAGTGGCTTAATCTGGGACGTAGGTTGTGCCCTGCAGTTCAGAACTGCGGTGGCTAATATTCACCTTAATTTTTTGGCTAAACTGATGTGGGGTGGAGGTGGGGTGTATTTAATCCACCTAGCTTTTGGGTAAATTCATCCACCCTACTACTGTGGATACTTTTAAGTTTTACTTTTTACTCCGCCGTAAACAACTAAAGAGTCCACACTAGTTGTTGAGTCACGGCTCAACTCCCACTTAAATATTACCAGCTGTAAAGGCCAAATAAGATAACCAGTTCTATAACTACATACTTTAAGCTTGTTTTCACTCTTTCTTATCTTCTTCATCATCTTCATTCAAAACTAAGAAAAAAGAACACATGAATACAAAAGTTATTGCCCCCATCACCTAATCTGAAAAGCACTCTTTACTTACGTCATCTTCTCTTTCATTAAACATATTGGTCTTTTGGCAAGTAATAATGGAAGCCTCAAGTTTTTGAAAATAAAATCAAAGTCTATAAATAGTGTTCCATCAAGTAATTCACACGATATCAATTCACTCTGACAAACATCTTTCAGAAGACATCAATTTATTGCTTCAATAGCCATTGGATGTGAAGTTTATAATAAGAAGAAAGGAGATACAAAGTGTAAGCTAATATATATTTCACTGAGAGGATTGTCCTTTAAATATAACATTTACAGGAGAGGAGATCCCACTTAAGGTGGTACTATGAATAACTAATGAGTTGGTGCCTAACTAACTCAGTTACATTATATGCTCATATAATCTTTCTTAGATATTAACAGTAACATGAGTGAACCATAACACTCCCCCTCAAGTTGAAGTGTGGATGTCGAGAACACCTAATTTTCCAATGAGAAAATGAAATTGTCGATGCTCTAATGCTTTAGTGAAGAGATCAATAACTTGGCTATTTGTTGAAATATGCGAGGTCTGAATAGTGCCATCATTAAGCTTTTCCCAAACAAAATGATAATCAATTTCAATGTGTTTCGTGCGTTCGTGAAAGACAGGGTCTTAAGCAATGTGAAGTGTGGCTTGCTTGTCACAATGTAATAATGCAGTTTGACGTATACTGACACCAAGATCCCGAAGTAAGTAACGGAGCCAAGTGATTTTTGCAAGATGTTGAGGCCATTGATTTATATTCAGCTTCAATGGAGGAATGAGACACAGTAACTTGTTTATAAGTTTTCCAAGAAATGGGAGAAATGCCAAGAAAGATACAGTATCCTGTAGTAAAGCGGCGGGTGTCAGGCCATCCGGCCCAGTTCGAATCACAGAAAGCTTGGAGTTGTAAAACTGCTATGAGATGATAGTAGAATACCTTGGCCTGGAGAATGTTTAAGGTATGGTTTTGTTGGTTTATTCATGAATTGGCTGAGTATACCAAGAAAACAATATTCAGAAAGGTTATTGTGAGGTAGATAAGAAGCCCGATTAACCTCCGATATAGTGTTGGATTAGAAAGAATTTCTCCCTTATTATCACTAAATTAGACATTTTGTTCAATTGGGAAAGTGACGGGTTTAGCTACAAGTACCCCATCATCTAGCAAGATTTCAAGTATATACTTTCGTTGTGATAAACATATTCCATCCAACGAGTGAGCAACTTCGATGCCTAAAAAATATTTCAAGGGACCGAGGTCTTTGATGTGAAATCGACGGTGAAGAAATGACTTGAGATTTGAGATGGCCTGAGCATTACCTCTAGTAACAATGATGTCGTCAAAGTAAATAAGGATGCAAATGGTCCCTTGAGAGGATAACTTTGTGAATAAAGAGTAATCGGCCTTTGATTGGTGAAACTTGGCATCTTTTAAGCTTGAGGAATTTTTGGTGAACCATTATCGATTCGCTTGTTTAAGGCCGTATAAGGACTTCTTAAGGTGGTACTATGAATAAGCCTTTGCGACACCGTATGAACATGTGGGAATTACCACTAAGGATGACAATTCATCCAAAAGACTTCAACTTAGTGAAGTAACCAGCGATTGAAAGATTGTCTTATGAGTACAACGCAACTTCGCACCAAAGTTGATAGATACAGGGATGATTGTTTTACTTATAACGATCCTGGAGTTCTTTCCAGATCTTTTGAGCAGTGGAAGCATAGATGACACTGTCAAAAATCATACTTGACAACAAATTTAGTAGCCATGATTTTACCATATCGCCACATCGTTTCCAAGAGGAAAGATCACCAGAGGTTGACACATGAGTAACTATCGAACCATCAACGAAGCCTATTTTGTTTTTTGTACTAAGGACAGTATTCATTGCCCAACTCCATGTAGCATAATTATCACCGAAGAGTGGTTGGGATACGAATGTCAAGCTGGGATTGTTAGAGTGGTCAAGGTACAGAAGGCTAGAAGATTCAATAGTCATGTTGAGGGTTAAAAAATTGAGGCTTTGTGTGATGGTGGATTTAGATATCTGATACCATGTGAAGTTTATAATAAGAATAAAGAAGATACCGAGTATAAACTGATATATATTTCACTGAGAGGATTGTTCTTTAAATAAAACATTTACAAGAGAGGAGATCCCACTTAAGGTGGTACTATGAACAACTAATGAGATGTTGCCTAACTAACTTAGTTACATTATATGCTCCTATAATCTCTCTTAGATATTAATAATAGCTTGAGTGAATCATAACATTGGAGAATATCAATTCACCCGACAACTTTAATGGGGATTAAAGGAAATAATGAAGATAAAAAACTTTTGGTGGCATCTTCATCGGAGAAGGAGAAAAGGAGTGAGGTGAAGAGAGAATAGGGTTTTTTAGGGCCAAGAGAGAGGGGTGAGAGTGTAAGACAGTTTTAAGTTTTCTGATCTGGGATAGGAGAAAGAAACATGAAGGGAGATAAAGATGAACTTGAACAGGAGAGGAACTTGGAAGTCTCGGTACCCAGTTTAAGTATGCCACGTGTGGTTTGGTTTTAGGTAGTTGAGCTCTTTCTCTACAAAGGGAGTGACCAAAGTATTACTCAAAACTAAATTTATTAGAGATTCCCTTGCTTGCATTTTATTTTTCAGGTCAATTCCATCTCTCCAATTACTTCCCTAAAACTCCACTCCACTGTGTGAGGGAAACATCTCCAACAGTTTTGGGACTCCGCTTTGGATTGTTTATTTTTTACCTCGAAATCGATAATTGCTTAGCTTCAACCGTGCTCATTCAATAATTAACTAGTATTTTTTTTTCATGACTGACTTAGATTTAACACTTTTTTTGTTTGTGTGTGGCCTAATTGAGCAGTTTTCAACTAGCAAAGAAAACTTGCTTACATTACGCAGTCAACACCTTTGTCTGCATGCAATATGTTTATGTAAAAAAAAAACAAACACCCCTTCAGTGTCGTCAGTCATGAATAGTGAGTGATGAGATCAAATATCTTAAAATAAGAAATGTGCCTCGCAATATGACCATCTCCCGTGTCTGGAGATGGTGCTTAAAATAAATTTTCTGATATTACGTCAACTTTTTAGCTCCCAAGACAGGAACTCGTGCTGAAACTAATGATAAGAGCATATGCAGCAGGGTGTGGGCTTGAGTTGGGTTTGTAAACCCAAACTCAAACACACACTTTGAGTCTCCCAACAGAAAAAATGGGTGTGAGTTCTCCTACGTGGCGCTACAGTAACTCAACCGAGTGTGAACGCTCACAAAAAAAAAAAAAAAAAGTTTGGCGGTGTTTGGATTACCGCCGCGTTTAAATTTTTTTTTTTGATTTTTTATGGATGTGTGAGAGAGATGAATAGTTATATGGACTAAAGATTACCGCGCGGACTAAAAAAAAACACTCAAACTCACTGTTGGAAGAGGATGGGTGTGGGTTGGGTTTTTTATGGGCCCCCTGTCATAGCCCACCCAAAGTCACACTTGCTGCTAGAGATGCTCTAAGGCACATGAAGATTAGGTGGCTCTCTATATTTCAAGAGGTGCATAACAACTAGGGCTGTACACCAAACCGGTGAACTCGGCAAACCGATCTGGACCGACCCGAACCGACTGATTTTGTTTGGTTCTCAGGAATACCCGGTTCGGTTTCAGATTTGAGTTTGGTAACCCGGTTGTTGCCGGTTCGGGTTTGTTTTAGGCCTCGGGTTACCGGTTCAAAACCCGAACCGGATTTAGAGTATATATATTAACCTCTTCTCCTCAAAAAGTCTCCTCTCTTCCTCTTAAATCATTATTCATCAAACCCTAATCCCCTCTCCCTCTTAAAATCATCATCTATCTCTCTCTGAATTTACAAACAACGCCATCTTAAGTCTTCGATGGAGTACAAGTTCCCCTCAAATCGAAACACTGTAACACCAAAAACATACCCAATTATAGAAATTAGCCAAACCCTAATGTGTTGTAATATTTGAGGGTATGGAGATGAATGAAACACTAAGAGCTGAATTTGAAGATTTGGTTGGCTGTTGTTGTAGTAGTTGTTGTCACATTAAGGGTTTTACAGATCTTGAGGAGGAGGAGATCGGTGAGGTGGTTGTGTAGTCTAAGCCTTAACCAATGACATAATGGTGTATCGACGGAGGAGCGTCGGAGTGTAGATGTGGTAATGCTATGCTTATGCAATGCAGTAGCTCCTTTTGCTTCTTGGGATTTTTTTCCAAAGAGGAACCCGAGTTTCAGACCCGACCCGAGCAGTTCGGTTCTGTTCCGGGTTTTAAATCTGATCGGTTCGGGTTCGATTCTATAAATGGGTAACCCGACTTTCTCGGGTCGGATCAGACTTGGGCTGAACCCGGGCCGATCCGACCCGTGTACAGCCCTAATAACAACTACACGATTTTCATCAATTTTGAGTGGTTCACTTAACCAATGACATAATATTTGTGTGCCCAATGGTGGAAAAATTGAGCATTTGAGCTTAAAGCTGCACCTGGGAGCACTACTTGAGATGACTAGCCATATCATTCGGCACATTTCAAAAGTTTCATTTGTAATGCTTTTGCAAATTGAGCCCTTGTTCTTCATCTCAACAATTTCTCTTCTGAAAACAACACAATCTCTCTCTCTCTCTCTCTCTTTCAGAGAAGAAGAAGAAGATGGGTTCTTTGGGTCGAGCATTTTACGCCGTTGGATTCTGGATTCGAGAGACAGGTCAAGCCATGGATCGTCTTGGTTGCCGTCTCCAAGGAAACCCCTACTTCCATGAACAATGTACGTACAATACTCTCTCATCATCTACAATAACTTAATCACTGATAGAATAGATTGACCAAAATTAGGTTTTGTGTATTTTCCATGTTTTAGTTGAAATTGAATGAAGTGCGCTATTTGATTAAAATTGTCATTTGTTAGGGATACATTTTCTGTAAATTTATATCGATATTTATGATGTAGCAGTTTCGTTATTAACAAGTGTTTAAGTGAGAAACAAAGTTTAGAAACTGAGTACGACACTGTAATAACAAGAGCAAATGTTAGTTACTGGCTCTGCTTGTTAGAGTTACCGTTGGATTAGCTAAGCTTTCTTCTCATACATGAATCTAATGGTTAACAATTGCCGAATAACCAGAAATGATTGTGATCCATAATGATTTCTTATGTAACAAGAAGGAGCTTATACCTGAATTCTACTGTTTATGAGAATCTGTTTCAAGTTAAAGTTATTCTAAGAGTTAGGATTAATTTGTTAAACATACTAAAGAATTTTTAGATATTTCACAAAGTATAAAAACAGGAATCAGGATAGACCATTTCAAAGTAAAATATGAACATTTATGGTGGGTGACAACCAAGCTGTGGATTGAGGCATCCTCTTTGATTACTCTACACTTATAACTGTGCGTCTGTGCATGTTTTTGTGCTATGCGTGCTTAACAATAATTGATATCATAAGAATTTTTAGATATTTCACAAGTGCATAAATCCATCAAAAACCTTAGATGCATGTATCATGTTATCAAATGTGATTTACAACACGGATAAAGGGCAGATGCCATATAGTTCAGGTGACTTGACCTGCTAATTATCCTGAATCCTACAGTTCTCATCATCTTTTGCTCACAAAAGGCTTAAGTATGTTCAGCTTGGTCATTCTGTGAAATGAGTATCAAGGGTCATAAACTCGGGACTTAGTATTATTAGGCAGTCAGGGACCAAATAAAATTTGAAGCCCTCATTATTTTCTATTTTTAATGTTCGTATGTAGCTGGCTGATTGTGATATTGTTGTAGTGTCTAGGCATCGAACACTCATGAATGTATTTGACAAAGCTCCAACTGTTGACCGGGAGGCATTTGTGGCCCCTAGTGCCTCTATAGTTGGAGATGTTCATGTAGGACGAGCATCCTCAATTTGGTATGGCTGCGTTCTAAGAGGTATGTTGCACTTGGAAGCGGCATCTTTGGTTTTTCAACACACTATTTTGTTTCTAAGAAATGCTCATGTTTTCTTTAGAGTTTTGCATGTACCGTTTCCTATTTAGTTTGGAATCGTTCATAAGTGCACCCCTTTCCAGGGTTGTTGCACTCATGTACAACTATCTAATACACTCCATCCCTCTCATTTTGTAATAGATTAAGAAACACATTTATCATGACAAAAAAGCCAAAGTCTGGGGAATTTATGTTAATAAAGGACCAGTTACCTGATGAAGAGGGCGATGAAGACATTATTACTTACCAAAAAATATTAAGACTAACTGCACTGAGTTGATCCTTGGACCACTGAAAACCTGTTATTCAGCCGCAAAAAACCCTGTCAATAGAGTATTTTAAGTCATTCACTTCAGTCTCTTAACTTGGTCATTTCAGGCTCTACTTGAAATAAAATCCCTGATTTGTAGCAAATGTAGGTCTCACTTTTCATATACGATACAAGCTGTCCTGGATCATATTTCATACCATATTCTCATATTACTTCATTATAGTGGTGCGTATCGAAGACCATTGTAGTTTAGACTTGAACTTTTGTGTTTAGGAGCCAGCCTTCATGGCTAATGTGGGGCGGTGGGCGGCGAGGTTGTATCACTTTGAAGGAGATTCTAGGTGGAGATCCGGATGAAGTTGAAGTGATGATAGATATATTATGTATCTGATAGGTCTGATTGATAAAATGCATGACTAATTAGAGGTTAAAAGGATTGCAAGTGGGCGAGGTTGTATCACTTTGAAGGAGATTCTAGGTGGAGATCCGGATGAAGTTGAAGTAGGGGTGCAACTTTTGTCCGAATTTCCGATCCGATTTTTCCGATTTTGGAACACTATTTTACAGTTCCGATTTCCGAATTTTTCCAAAAAATTTCGGATCGGAATCGGAACAGATTTTGCAGTTCCGAAATTCCGAATTTTCCGATCCGATAATTCCGAATATATTCCGATCCGATTTATTCCGAAAAATATTCCGAATATCCATCCGATCCGATTATTCCGAAAATTTATAAGTTAAACACTTAAACTTATATCTGAACTAGGGCTCCATTCTCCACTCCTCTGCCTCCATTTTCCACTCCTCTACCTCCAAAATCCGCCACCACCGACTCTTCTTCTCCATCAAAATTCATCCACTACCTCTACTTCACCATCGACTCTTCTCCACTGCCTCCACTTCACTGATCAGCAGCCCACTCCTCTGGAGATCAGTTCACTTTGATTTGAAGAAGAATCTTGGGCGTACATATCCAGTATCCATCTCCACTGCCTCCACTTTGATTCGAAGAAGAATCTTTGATTTTAAATCTCTACTGCCTCTGTACAGTAGTTTCATAGGTAACTCTCTCTCTCTCTCTCTTTAGGTTGGCAACAATATATCACAAGTAAAACAGTATCTTGATTTGGGTTTGATTTCCGAATTATTCCGAAAATACATTCCGAATTTTTTTCCGAATTATTCCGAATTTTGAAATTTCCGAATATTCCGAATTCGGAAATATTTATGCAGTTCCGAAAAAAATCGGATCGGATCGGAACAAATTTTCCAGTTCCGAAAAAAATCAGAAAAATTCCGACTAGGCTCATTTCCGATCCAATCCGAAAGCAGGCCTAAGTTGAAGTGATGATAGATAAATTATGTATCTGATAGGCCTGATTGAAAAAATGTAGGACTAATTAGAGGTTAAAAGGATTGCAAACTTGGATAAGAAAGAAAAAATCTGGAGACATTGGGGTGCAATGGTCAAAGTGGTAAATAATGTTAACTGGGAAGCTAGATATGAAATGACCCTCAAATCCACTCTTGAATGGGAGGAACTGCCGGATAGTCCTGTCCCTTTCATATATGTTTATGAAACCCCAATTAGGTAGCAATTTGTCAAATCGTGAATCGTAAATCACATCATTCAGGATTTATATATATGTATAACATATGTTATTTGCGTGCTTAAATTCTTTCAAATCCTCAAATACCAATAAGAAGAAAATTCCTTATAAAAGAGAGGATTTCTACGAAGGTTTAGTTTATCTTTTACACTGATTAGGAGTAATAATTTCTTAAAAAGTAAATAATAATCAACCAATAATAGAAAACCAATTTTCGTAATAGGGTTTTATTTTCCGTCAAAAGCTTTGAATTTAAGGACTTCCTAACTCGCACGATTTGTTGATTTGCATATTTTGTGATTTGAATCGGCGATTCACTCGATTTATGGTGATTCACGATTTATTAGTCAATTCAAATAGTTTTCTTCTATTTCGATTCAAATTGTAAAATCACCCGATTTAATAACAATAGGTAACATTACTAGGATGAGACCTATTCAAGACATTTTTTTATATAAAAAAGGACCATATTTAGTTTTCCTGGACAATGTGCAGAAAAAAGGTGTTTGGTGGACTCCATCCCGTTAATACAGTGAAATTAACTCCAGACAAACATCTTACGTTTCTGTAAATGTTGATGGTCATGGATTTGCATGAATGTCCAAGCAAAAGGCCTCATTCGCAGTGCCATCTACCATCCAAATTTCCTTCACATGAAAGCAAATGATGGAATTAAGAGGCGAGTAGAGTCTTCTTGCACAGAGAATGCCCCTTTGTGACACACTGACACTCCACCCGAATTATTTAATCTTCTTTTCCTTTGGATGGATGTAAAAATAAGCGGAGCTTATCAAAGAGAGAGGCCGCTGTAACTACTTTCTGATCACCGATTCCATGTCGAAATCCCAAAATGAAATACACCTGTATGCTCAAGACCTATAATATTTTCAATAGTAAATTCACGATGATGTGATTTGGTGAACAGGGATACGTAAGAATCTCTTTGAGAAGAAAATAGGAATCCACAATCCTCCCCAAACTTCACCTTACTACCTATTCCCACGTTAGTCCTCATTTCCTCCCAAAACTTCTCTGATACTCCCCACCACGCTCCACACTGATTCTTTCTACCACCTTTCTTCAGATTTTTCCCGTTTGTAGTTTTTCTCTCTAAATATATTTCCTCTCTTCAAATATTTGTATCTAGCGTGTAGTTTTCTCCAAATTTCTCTCGCTCTTTAGATTTTTTTTCTCTACCTCTAGATTTTAGATCTAGTGAAATAGAGTTACATAAATAACCTTGGTCCTCTGAGATGTCTGAGATGAAGTGAGAAAGTCTGGAAAGAGGGCGAACATCTAGGTGGACAGAAAACCGAGAGAGAGAAAACTCAGGTTTCAATTGACTCTGTTGCAATTGATTTATATAATGTTTTAGGGGGTTGCATGCAGTTGTCACTCGTTTGTTAACTTTTTTGCAACTTCTAGATATAGAAAATCTATAAATTAAAGATGAGCCAATTCCAGTCAAGGTATTTAAGTTATAATTGCAAAATACAAATATAAAGGATGATAGGGGTCTTGACATTATTAGAGGGAAAAAATTACGACTGAGGGTGCTTGGTAATAAGTGATATTGGTGGTTTGATGCAAAGAAAAATGACTCGAAATAGGGTAATAATAGGTGCAAAATATGGATCAATGCTCCACGGGTAATTATCTTGTCTCCCTCTGTTTCTGTATGGTTTTATCCCTATTATAAGAGCTGAGCCGTGTGTAAATAAAATTTTGGTTTCTAGAGTTCCCCACAAAGAACCTTCTTTTTTTGTGCGGACAACACATTTGGATAGGATACTTATTACCCGGACCATTTTGTTGCTAGACTGGTTAGTATAACCATTGGCGCTGTGAGATTTGGGGTTAATTGAATTCATGGTTATATTATTTTTCATATTATCCAAAAAGTAGCAGGTAAAAGATGTTCTCACTTATTTTATGTGCAGGGGATGTGAATACCATCAGCATCGGTTCTGGAACTAATATACAAGACAACTCTCTTGTGCATGTAGCAAAATCTAATCTAAGTGGGAAGGTGTTACCAACTACTATCGGAGACAATGTTACTGTAGGCAAGTAACAAAGCGACTATTTTTATCAATATCTTTGCACACAAACTACTCATTCACGAATCACTTCTCACTTCATTATAAAGAACTGCTAGGTTAATGTTCGACTATTATAAATATCATTTATTCCAAGATTTAGAGTTTGAAATGGGCAGGTCATAGTGCCGTGTTACATGGATGCACTGTCGAGGATGAGGCTTTTGTTGGTATGGGGGCAACCCTGCTTGATGGAGTGGTTGTTGAGAAAAATGCAATGGTTGCTGCTGGGGCACTGGTGAGGCAGAATACAAGGATACCATGTGGGGAGGTATGTCCATAGGCATTTATCTTTAATTATGGTTACTTTTTGGGTCATTTGTTCTCTACAAAGTTACAGTAAAATATCTTTTAAGGAGTTAATTGACGATAATCCCTCTGTTTTGTGGTCGTTGTGTGATACCTCCTGCATCTTCATAATGAAAGATACATCTCATCCTGTCAAGTGTCAATAGTTGACAATAGTAGAATTCTTGAGTATTTTACAAATTTTGGATAAATAGACCTAGTTGGCTTTAATTAGGAGTATGAGGCAGTTACTTCAACCAAAGCTACACTTTAGAAAGCTGCATAACTATTACACAAACTACTCTAATCACTTGTGGCTTGATAATTCGTACATCCTTGCACGTTAACATATCTAACGTACAATTAACAAGCCGTACCGTAACAAAAAGAACTGAGATAGTCCCACGGTCATTTACGAAATCCCCTGCATTTATGGGTCCCCTTAACATTGCACATACAGAGGTGTGGGGGAATATTGGAAACGACAATTACAAAACATAGAGCGCATTACAGTTATTTAATATTGGTGTATTTGCACAAGCATTGTTTTTTGGTCCTATTGGATGCCTGGCATGTGGTACGCATAGTGTGTTTTATGTGAAGTATTATTTATGTTCAAGATAGTAAATGCAATTGCCAATAGGAAGTTTTTGTTGTATTTATATTTTGAAATAATGGAAAAAGCCAGTTGAGTATCGTTCGTGCTATTGTTATATTGAGCCTTTATGAATTGAAAAGGATGAACCTATACAAATTATCATGGATCTTTGGCGAAGTTTCCTTTGAGCTATTTACATTTAAAGAACACCATTTGTCCAAAGGTGAAAGTGCATATGACTTTCAGAGATACAATCAATGAATACAACTGCGAAATTGAAAAAAAACAAAAACAAAACACGCGACATAGGCTCCTTTATGTCAGAGCAGATTCAATCTCTAGAGTACTTTAAAAAGCATAAAAATAATAGTCTAAAAGACGTAAGAGACTAATTTAGGAATATTGACTACATTATCGATTACAGGATTTACTTTAAAATGAATACATGAGACAGTTATTGGTTTGATCAGTGAACATGTAGTTGAAAACCCAAAAAATAATAATCAGAAAGACTCTCCTTTCTGCTTAAGGAGTATTAAACTTGGAAGAAGTAGAAAATGAAAAGAAATACCCATGTCATTGGGTTGCCTAAAATCTACATAGTCTTCTATTCGTTAAACGTATAGAAATCCCATCATCAATTGCTTTCATCTTGTGGATTATCACAATGTCTGCGGCGCACATCTATTCTGCATAGGCCAGAACAACTCTCCTTGTAAAGTCTTAGATTGTGTCACCATATCCATGTGTCTTTTTTTCAAAAAATCGGCGAACTTTGTGACCTTGATCTGCATAGGCCAGAAGCAACTCCCCTTGTAGTTTTTTAAATCGTGTCACCATATCCACGTGCCTTTTCATGTTATTTCTACTTTTGAAGGTACAAATGCATATCCTTTCGCGTTGTCTAGTTCTCTGGTTGTTGGCATATTCTCCTTTCATTAGGATATTTGGATTTATTATGCCGCTCTAGGCACTCATACCAAATGTTTCTTTCAAGATTGGAAGAAAAAAAAATGGTGATTGGAATGCAAATCTGTGAGTCTGTGACTGTAACCAAAACATGAGAATATGCATGCAGTTGAGGCAAATATAATTGCAAAAATAAGGGTATGAACTCGTTCAAGTCAGGGAATAAACACAATCAAGGTAGCAGTTAAAGTAAATTAAAAGAGGGAAACATGGAAGAAGCAAATTACCTTATGTACGCCTAATTAACCGCAAAATCGCGACCTTGGAAATCGTCCGAGTTAAAGGTTTTCATCAAAGGGTGATTATTAGTTTTACTTGGTTCGAACAAATTTTAACGTTTCTAAAACAATGAGGAGCAAAAAAATGACCTTTGAGATTGATTTCGAACAATAACTCGTAGATTTCCAAATCCCTAAATCACCTTAAGATTCCGACTGCACCTAATTAATCATGGATTAGAAAGCTGGGAAGTTTAAGTTGAAGGATTACATTACATTAGTTAATAATAACCGCATTTGAGAGTGGGAAAAATGGTGATCATATCCAAATACTTATCTCGAAAGCTTGAATGTTCTATGATTTTAAACAAATGAACATCCCAAAGAGTATAAGTTTGTTTATGAACCTCTAGCTTTTCATAATGAAATATATCAAAACTCTTCACTCGAACGCAGTCAACGTTAAAATTGAATCCAGTTTCGGTAACAAGCATACCTCCTCGTATATTGTCATCTGTTGTAGACAATATATTCAAGTTTAGCAATGGTCTTCTTATTGAAGTTAGCAATATATTCAAGTTAGCTTATAATGGTCTTCTTATTGAAGTTGGCTTTATGAAAGCTTACGTCTTACTCGGACTAATATATTCAAGTTTAAAAGTTAATATGGGTGCCAAGGAATAGTTCATGTCGTATTTTGAGGTAATTTTCCAGCCCCTTACTCAGGAGGCCAGAATACAAGTCATTTGAGTGGATCTTCCACCATCTCTATTAATCCAACCAAGACATGGTCCACTTTAGTGGACACTATCTATAATTTTGTTTAGGTTCTAATTAGTTTTATACAATTTTTTATGTCAATCTGATGCTAGATGGCTCCTGTTGTCTGGTCAAATTGTCTTATGGCAACAAACCTCTTTGATGGGTCTGTAAAGTATAGCATGTCCCTGATTCTGTATGAAGTCACGTTTATCTGAACACTGATCTTTATGTATAGAAATCTGGAGATAATTGCGTTCTATGATTTATAACCTGACAGGTCTGGGGAGGAAACCCGGCAAAATTCTTGAGAAAGCTCACAGAGGAAGAAATAGCCTTTATCTCTCAATCAGCCACCAATTACTCCAACTTGGCTCAGGTCCATGCATCTGAGAATGCAAAGCCCTTTGAGGAGATTGAGTTTGAGAAGGTGTTACGCAAGAAGTTTGCTCACAAAGATGAGGATTACGACTCAATGCTGGGTGTAGCTCACGAAGTTCCTCCTGAACTTATCCTTCATGATAATATCCAACCAGATAAAGCACCAAAGGCTGCCACTTAAGAGTTGTAATTTCCCATCCTTTGTTACAAAGGTCCTACATTTGTTTTAATGTACGGATTTAGGCCTGATGGATCTTTTTCCAATAAGTTTGTATCCATCGGGTCTTTAAGATAGATGGGTCATGTTATGACATGTGTGACTTTTCTTTCACTTTGATTGATCAGAAATGGCATTTTTTGGCTTGTAGAGAAAACTGATTCTTTTACCATTGCATTTATATGTTTCTTGAAAAATATCTATGATCTGTATGCACGAATTAGTTTTCAAATAGTCCTCCAAGAAATTATGTTTCATACTGCTTTTATACTTTGTTTCTCGCTTGACAGGTTGTTACGAAGAATATAAATTACAATGGCAATTATTAGGGTACATGAACTGACATATTGTACAAGTTTATGTTTGATATTAAGATATTGCAAGTTGTTTTTATTTATGAAAACATGTTGGAGAATCTCTTTAAAACAAGAAGGATATCCTTTGATTGTTGCTTTCGGCTGCCTAAACAAAGAACAAGTTGCTTCCTTTTGTTTATTTGCTTATGTCTCTCTCTTCTGTTATTGAGCTTCGTTTGCTGATTAATTGCTTCGTTTCGTTTTCCTGTTTTTACTAATGTCTCATTTGGCAGTTTTATGCTGATGCGCCAATTTGAACTGAAGCATCCCAGTTTTTTGTGCAGAACTATGTATTTCCCTGAAATTTCCTTGAGGTTTTTCTCATGCTGCGAATTAGGATTCGTATGCAGTAGTTCCGATTTCTTACCATTTGACTGATTGATAAATGATTTTCTGCCGGATCTTCAAAAGTAGTACCAATCATGTACATAGAATCTTTCTTTATGTCAGCAACAATCACTGCATACGAATCCTAATTCTACGCCTAAAGTGCATGATTCGCGCATGCAACACACAACTCCAAAGAGAGATGCTCAAACTTTTTTTTGGACTCTTTTAAGTGTACATCAATCACTCACTCACTGAGCTTTACTGATTGGTTGTGTTTGATCTTTGAAGCACCTAAAAGGACACTAGATATGGAAATGCTTCATCATGTATTTTGTTAGATAACTTCAAACTAAAGCTTTCTTTTGAATGAGATAACATTACTTAGTAAAGTTGTGGATAAATACGCTAATTGGGCGCAAGGCAGCATGCGGATTTTTTATTTGAGATTATGTGGCATGATAAACACATTTTTTTTTTTGAGGAAGAAAACTGGGATTATGGAAACCCCCACCAATGAATATTTATAATGAAAAAGTATTTACATCCTATTAGTACAATTTCCCATTTGCATCATCTTCAAGACTTCAACAAGAAGCAGAAACAAATATGCTATGTTATAATTTGCAGTTAGTTATATGTAATATCGCAGACTGTAATATTGCAAAGCCACTCATGCGCCAAGTTGCTTTAGAGATTTTAACAATGAATTTGCTTGGGTGTTTATTTTATTTTATTTTTTCACTTAGTTTAATGCTGACTGAGGTGTTGACTGCTAAATGGAAGTCCGTAAGCAAATTTTCGTTGCTTACTAAAAACTATTGAATGAGGCATAAAAGAATGAGTAAAAGAAGAAGCAAGTGCTAAATGAAAGTTAGTTAGCAAAAAGAACATCAATTAACTACTGAATCATCCTTAGTTACCCATTCCGCAATGTGTTTGATTGTATAAAACATATTTCAAGGAAAATATCATTTTCTCATTGAAATTAGTTTTGAGAATTTTTTTTCAGGAAAATCACATCTAGGTTTGATTGTACATTGAAAATAATCAAATTTATTGAGTATCTCAATGCAAATGAAGAGACAAAGGAGGAGAGAGAAGAGATAAGCGAGATTGGAATATTTTTTTATTTTATTTTTCTTAGGGAGTAAACTAGGAAAACAAATGACTTGTTTTTAAGAAATTTTTCTTTGACTTAAAATTTGGCTAATATTTAATAAAAGACTATTCCTAACGTGATTACTACGAATGCGGAAGCGAAATTCGTATGAAGATTACGGTTTAGACCTCCCATTTATATAGAACACGGAAGGGGGGGGGGGGGGGGGGGGGGGGGGGGGGTGAATTAAGAACACTAATTCTAATTGAAATATAATTCTACTTAAATTGGAAAACTTCATCTTTAACTTTGTGTTGGTTTAAACAAGCAAGTCCCTAAATTAACTTAGCATCTCCAGCAATGGAAAAACTTGAATCAAAAGAGCATAAATATAAACATAGGTCACACGGAGATAGACAGCCCTATGAGGGATGTGTCACCTCAAACCCTCAGTCTGGGAAGATTTTGTCCACGAAATCAAGGGGGCGGTGCTCAAGAGGACTCACGCACTTATGCAGTGTGCATCCCAGTCTCTTCGTAGTAAATTAAGAACACTAATTCTAATTGAAATATAATTCTACTTAAATTGGAAAACTTCATCTTTAACCTTGTGTTGGTTTAAACAAGCAAGTCCCTAAATTAACTTAGCATCTCCAGCAATGGAAAGACTTGAATCAAAAAAGCATAAATATAAACATAGGTCACACGGAGATAGACAACCCTATGAGGGATGTGTCACATCAAATCCTCAGTCTGAGAAGATTTTGTCCACGAAATCAAGGGGGCGGTGCTCAAGATGACTCACGCACGTATGCAGTGTGCATCCCAGTCTCTTCGTCTTCATCCCGCAGAACGTCCACGAAATCTGTACGGTGAAAATCTTATAGAAATTTTGAAGTCTTTCGCGGAATTTTTCGTACCTTGCGATTGTACTCGAGGTCTTTAAATCTCAATGTTGAAGAGCGTCTAAAACTGAAGAAAACATAGAAACCTGCGTCTCGAACTTCGCTAAAAAGCCCTTCCAAAACGAATCGACAAACGGGTGATTTTCGGTCGTGTTTTGGCACATTACTTGGTATGTGCACTACTAAAACATAACATTCTTTTTACTTTGAGTACTTAGGGCATGCCCTTGCTTACCGGAACTGTTGCATGCCTAGAAAAAATATTTTCTTTAAACACTACCTGTTGTTGAAGTTGGCTTGGCACTAGGGTCATGTTCACTGCTAGAGCTAGTCGGTGTATTATTGGGAGAGCATGTGCTCCATGTGAAGTGGGAAGATAAGGTACTCCTGGTTGCACCAAATCATCTCCTTTGCTTTTTCCTTCACGATCTGCTACTTTACTCCCCATTTTTTTTGCAATTTCACCGGTTTTGTTTGCCATCATAGCTTGAGTTTCGGTTATGACTTTACTTAGGGATACCCACTGGATACTGTAGCGAACTCCGGTACCTATTTTATCATGAATCCTCGCGATATCGTAAATTGTGACGGTACTTTTTATCGTGGATTCGGCAAAAAATTGGACGCTGTTCGTCGCTGCCTTCGAGTGCGCACTTGATGTCGCTGATGGTAGGTTCTTGACCGGACCTTCTAAGGCGGTCGACGTCTCTTCGCTCGCTGTATCAAACATCGGGGTTTCCGATCTCACATCGCTATCGACGATAAGACATATAAACGGGGTTTCCGTTTTACTGGTCTTTGCGGTGGTGCCGCAATCTTCGGGATAGTCATCGTAAATAGGCGGTAAAATCGCCGTTGATTGGGGGGGGGGGGGGGGGGGGGCGGGAAAAAGACTTATCTACCCAAAACCTCGACCTTCAAGCTTATCAAGATTATCTGAGATCCTCGTTACATTGCCGGCGAGCGTAGGTTTCTTCGTCGCGGGTCTTCTACGGGGAATCTTTGCTCTTGAAACTGACTATACTGGATTCTAACGCAGCTCTGGTACCAATTGACGTGATTACTACGAACGCGGAAGCGAGATTCGTATGAAAATCACATTTTAGTTAAGTTTTAGGGAAACTAGGGTTTCAAACTAAAGAACTTCAACTTTTATTAACCAAATCAACCGATAAACAAAAAACCTAGACCTAGGGGGGGGGGGGGGGGGGGGGGTGAGGTGGTGGTTAGAATTAGTAACCCTAATTCTAATAAGTCCCTAAAATAATTTAGCATCTCCAGCACTGGAGAGACTTGACTCAAAATAGCATAAATATAAGCATGGGATACTTTACTTGCACATCCCATATTTAATGGGTGTGCATCCGGGATGACTACTCTCATATTCAGAGGACAACAAGGTGATGGGCCCTACCAAACGAAACTCTTTAAGTTATAATTAAATCCCTCTTATATTTATTTTACTAACCCCACATCCCAAACTCTCTGTAATTTGGCGTAGAGTTGGGCACCCAAAACTGAAAAATTATATGTAATTTCGGTCACAATTTGGACGCCCAAAACTAAAAAAGTTAAAAAATAACCAAACTCTGTAATTTGGGGTGCAAAGTCTTCAAAATTTGGTCACCCAAAACCAACAAAAACTCCAAAAAAAATAAAAATTTAAGCAACCAAATCTTAAAGATTCGGTCATCTTGTAAATTAACACCGACAATCAAGCGAGGTTTCTTCTCTTTGTCTCTCATCTTTGTGACATGCTATCTTTCCCCCAAATTAAAACGCAAGGGACTAACCCATGCGTTAGTTAATGTAAAAAGACCAATTGCTAGTGTGTTTTTGACTACTAAAGCGAGATGAACTCAGCGGGGCAGAAAAGGTAGCCAAAGCGCAAAAGTCTTTCCACGTATTTCTTTTGCTTTTTTGGTTGCCAGTATCATCATAGAAGAGCCCTATTAGCTACCAACGTTAGCGATCCCACTTGCGCTCGTATTCGAACCTTTTATCCTTTCTTTCCCCCGGTCTAGAGCACACCTTTTTTTTTAACAATGAACCACTAACGTCAGAATCTATACGATGACTGGGTAGAAATCAGCTGATGTTTTTCTTGTCAAAAAAAAAACTAGTCATTCTAAACTACCTAAAGACGCGCTATTGAACTAACGAATCACCATTCTTTATCAAAATATATCCAAATATCAAAGGGGATCTGCATTGCACACTTGTAAATTAACATCTACAAGTGGTAGTTTACTGAAATGGTGGTCATCTTCATTGGTGAAATGAGCATTTACTTCATTCTACAATATCAAACATGTATTAGAGAACAAACATTTTTCAACAAAATTGTCCCAATCCACAAATAGAGAAGAGAAAAACAAGATACATCGGGGTTGAGAAAATTGAAATAAACGTATAGAACACCATTGCGGTCTACGTCCTCGTAAAGATTGTAATCGACGGGTTCTAAGTTGATAGGAGTTATAAGAGGTTCTTTGACGAAATTAGGAGCATCTCCGGTGCCAACATGATCTCCGGTACTAACATGATCCATTGAGGGTCTTCCAAAGTGATGTTTTAGGAATGGAGAGAAGATTAGAGTGATGGTGGGAAGATTATATTAATAGAGGGAATAAACTCTTAACTAAATATGAGGGGAATAAACTCTTAACTAAAGAACCTAACTAAATCAATCTACTTTGGGGTGTGGGAGAAGTAAAACAATGATTTGAAAAGTAGTAAATATTTAACAATTGGAAGGGGATACTTGTCATTAGGTTGGGGTATACATCTAAGGTAAAAATGGGGTCTGCAAGTAGTGGCTCTCTATAAACAAAGGTCACAAATAAAGGTAGACGCGCTATGAGAGATGTGTCACATCAATGTTGAATCAACACGAATCGAAAAAACACATCTCTTAATTTCATTCCAGGGGTAGAAAAGTCTTTCTAACATGTATCCACTACTCTCTAAAGTCTTCTGATTGTGTATAAAACAGTGAGTTTTGCGTTGGGGTTACAACTGAGAGTTAAGGAAGAGCTTTGCTCTGAAATCTTGGGAGAAATATTTAATTTTCTCTTTCTCCAGATTTTTTAAAATATGGGGGCAGAGCAATCTCCAACTCCTCCTCTGATTTTAGGGCTCCAACCCTCTGCTCTTGTTGATCATGTTGCAAGGGTTGATCAATCTTTGCTTGCTCAAATCCCTGGAGAGAGTGGTGGTTCTCAACAGGTCATAACCACTTACCCCATCTCCCAAAAACTCATTCTTTTTATCCCCATGGTTCTCTTGTTTTGAGTTTTCATTTATATGCATAGGTAATTTATTTATATATTTATTTTGTAATGTGTTATTATTCCCCCATGATTAATGTAATCTCTAGTGTAACATAATTGATTTTATGTCAGTGTTTATGATTATTGGACTACAACCTCATAAAAATCACTTTTTTGTTGTTTGGTATGATAATTATCAGATACCCATTTATGGTTTATCAAAGATGTTGTGATTTTTCCAATTATAGTATTCAGTGTTTCATCTTGTTTTGATTGGTCTGTGAAAATGTGAGATTTGGGTGTACTGTTACTGTAAGTTTGTTGAGTTCACATCCATAAAAATGAAAGTGAAATACTTGCTTTTCAAGATCATTTTTATTGGATGAATTATCATAGTCCAACACATTACTTCTTTCGTTTTAGGCTAGCATCAAGGCCTGCCTAAGCATAACATTCCAACTTGCACTTATTTGGATCATATTTGTGGAATTTTCCATACCCAATAAACTTAAAGAGTATTGGTTATCATTAGTTGGTATCAGGTGGGTATACATAGCATAAAGTCATTGGGCATGCCATCAACGAGAACCCCTAAAATACAAAGTCCGGAGCCGGGGTCTTCAATTGTCAAATACCCATTAGTCCGTGATCCTGTATTTTATGATATTTGATCAATGGCTAATTTGCTAATGTTGGTGGTGGGGGTTTTTTTATTTTATTTTTACCAAAGTGCAATCTCGTTTTATTGAGATCAGTCACCTAGGGGTTATACAGAGTCCCCTACTGAATTTGGACTAAGGCAGACCTATCTGTGATTGTTTATAATTTGCTATCCCCGAAAACAAAATCTTCGGATCAACTACTTAGATGGATTTTTTCTCCTACCGGCAACGGTTTGAGTCTAACAAGATTTATTGTATAACATCTTACTCTCCAAGTTTCAGATTTTGACTATATATCATAAATGCATGTTAGAACAAGAATGATAGTGTTCTTGTACTAGTGTTTAGTGTTTTCAATTTAGATGAGGTCATTTTACCTGTAAAGGTTCAGAGTTGCGATGTGATAAGTTGCATTACGTTCATTAAGAAAAAGGTTAAAACTTATGTATTTGGGTGTCTTGAGCAGGTTGCATTTGAGGAATTGGAGCATATATTGGCAGAAGTAAAGACCCACATACTGCCATCTCCCCAAGACCCATATCCTGTAAGAGCAATTGCTGGAGGAAGTGTTGCAAATACAATTCGTGGTCTAACTGTAGGCTTTGGAGTCAAATGTGGTATCATCGGGGCATGTGGGGATGACGAACAAGGCAGCTTATTCATACGTAACATGAGCTCAAGCAGTGTGGATCTTTCAAGCTTGAGGATGAAGAGGGGACCCACTGCTCAGGTAAGCTGCATACCCTATAAACGATGTTTATATAAAATTAATATCTTTTCTATTTAAGTAAGCGTCTCAATAACTATGACTAAGTCTCTACTATTCGTTTTATACATTAGTGTGTGTGCTTGGTTGATGCTGTGGGAAATCGCACCATGAGACCTTGTCTCTCAAATGCTGTTAGGATTCAGGTACAAGGATTATAATTAGCTTTCCGTTTTCAATCAATGATTTATATGGATATAATTTTTTGGTCAAATAGGGTGGCCTTGCTTAACGAAGTTTTAGATCATGTTACGATGAGCTTACTTTGCTGTTCTTGTCTTTTTGTCTATATTTCAGCCAGACGAGCTAAGTAGAGCGGATTTTAAAGGTTCCAAGGTAACGAGTTTGTCTCTGCAGAGGATTTCATGAGATTATATATGAATCATAAACTGTCTTTACTTGTCTGGGTTGTATTTGCAGTGGTTGGTTTTGAGATACGGGATTTATAATTTGGAAATAATACGTGCGGCTATTAGGTTGGCAAAACAAGAGGAAGTTTATGTCTCCATGGATTTGGCTAGTTTTGAGGTATTGTATTTAAATTGTCTCAATCATTAAGCAAGTTTGAGAGTCGTAAACTTCCATTTCTTTTGATTAATTTTAGTACGAAATCACGTTTTCTAGATGGTTCGGGACTGCAGATCACAACTTCTTGAGTTACTAGAGTCCGGGGATATTGATCTTTGTTTCGCCAATGAGGATGAAGCTGCAGAGCTTCTCAAGGACGAATCAAATGTGAATCCTGAAACTGCTTTGGCATTTTTGGCGAAATATTGCCAATGGGCAGTGGTGACACTAGGATCTAACGGCTGTATAGTGAAACACGGAAAGCAGGTTAGTGAGATTTTTCATTTCCAGATCATTTTTCTTAAAATGCGATAACTGAATACCACTTCCCCACATTTCAGATAATCCGTGTTCCAGCCATTGGAGAGGCACAAGCAACTGATGCTACTGGTGCAGGGGACCTATTTGCTAGTGGGTTTTTATACGGTTTAACAAAGGGTTTATCGCTCGAGGACTGTTGCAGGGTTGGATCTTGTAGTGGTGGGGCTGTGATTCGTTCTCTTGGGGGAGAGGTAGGACCTGAGAACTGGCAATGGATGTATAAGCAGATGCAAGTCAATGGACTTTCTGTTCCTGATCTCAGCAGATAACAATGTCCAATTGGTAGCTCCGATTCGAGCCAGTGTGTACTAAAACTCGTTTAACCCATTAAAGTAGTTCGAAGTAGGAATCATCTATGCGAAGTTCACGCTTTCTATTTGAGTTGTCTCTCTAGAGGGATCTGAATGTACTGTTTAATTTGTTATTGTTAGCATAACGGCTTATGGACGAATAATCATTATAGCGTCAAGGATAATCTGCCATCATTGTCTTAATCTTGTGAACTCCACAGATTTGATTGCAACATTAATGAAGGATTTGACTTCAGTAGTTTCTGAGTGCTTTATTAGTATATGTTGGACATTGGTTAACCTTGGTACGAACCTAATAACCACCACCACCACCGCAACATGCTTGGTCTGGTGAAAAATAACATATTCTACTCAGTTGATGTTCTGGTCTCACTGAAATAAAACTCCTCGAGAGGCCGAACAAAGGAAAACATGAGTACAATTTTTGTATCTACCCCGGTGGCACCCCTAATTTTCCAGTCCTTCGTGATATTTGCTTTCCCTTTCCTGTCATGAAATACGGCTGCAGTCGTAGTGGCTGTTATTGATATAACAAATCAAGGAGTACTAAGCATTTTAGGTGGCTGTAAGCCTGTAACGGATGTTACAAAGTAAAGAGTACTTAGCAGTTTAGGCGGCGGGCCGGAGTGCCCAATATGAGCGAGATCATTACCACAGAATGCCCCGAGGTGCTTCTGATCTTGAAACTTGAATCACTACCAATTGCTTAAATCTTTGAATCCAACACAAAAGAGTAAGTAAATAAAAACATTGAAACAAGTTAACTAGCCACAACAATTTGACAAATTCAGACAAAATTACATATCCTTAACGATTCCATTTCAAAATTACAATTCCATAACAGAAGGTCTAAAAATGAAGTACCACCACTGACATTGCAACTGCATCTTCCATCACTATATATCCATTGGGGCCACTTCTGGGCTTCTGTCCTCCTGCATAGCAGCACCCTGGTCTGCTGCAGGCGCAGGCGCCTCTTCCTTAGGTTCTAATGACTCGATCAGATCATGAATAGTTTTCTGGTCTATTATCTGAAATGGCTCCTCCACTCCAACCACAGCCACGGTGCAGATGGAGCTTGTCAGTTCCTCGCCTTGTAATGTTTCCTTGATCGCGAATAGAGCATCTTTGATGAGATCTTCTCGTGAGGAGCTCATGAACTTCTCAAACTTGCGCTCCAAGTATGTTTTTGCGGCTTGTGAGCGGGACCCGATAGCAAAAGCCTGATATTCAAAGTAATTCCCACTTGGACAATTGTAATAGAGGTGTGCTCCAGACTCATCCAAACCAGCAACAAGTAGACCAACACCATAAGGCCGTTTCCAAGAACGCTGAGTGCATACCTACAACCAAGAAGGAAAAAAGGTAATTACTGTGCTGGAACAACTACTGCTTATAGAGATGGCTTTACTCAATAACAGTTAGAATTAACATTGATATAAAACTGCAGTTAACTAATTAACCCTTTCATGGGAAACTAGCTTTAATTTACAGGTGCTAACCAGTGATACTTGCCGTGCTAAAGTTTCAAGCGATGTCGTAAGCACGAATTATCCATATCACATGGAATATAACCCTCATATAATAATTAATAACCACAACAACTTCCATAAAATATTAAAGAACAACAGAAAAAGCTTTAAATAGAATCCTTAGTCCTTACACAAGTATAGTTATATGAAGAAAAAAATTGGTTCAAGGAGTCGAAGTCGCAGCCGCTATTGACTCTGAATATCTTTCTAATTGTGTAATACACTAAATACTTAGTCATTCATACACATTTACAGAATAAACTTTTTTGCTTGCTTGCTGAAGTACCTAAAAATTTATATCTTATCTCCTACGTGAAAAAACGTGAATAGGTGTCTGTGTCTGACATGGACGATATTTCGACAGATAACCCTATAAAATTGATACCCACATGATAAGTGAAGTGTAATGGCATGTGTAGTAGCTCGGCAAGACATCTTGTTATACACGGCAAATTCTAGATGAAGAATTGCTCCTTCTACAGTTGTGGATCGAACCAAGAGGTATCGGAACTGTCCAAGCTTTTTTGAGGACAGGAAACGGGAAGCCATTGATACTAAACCTATTCTGCATGTACCTCCAAAAACTATTTGACCCTCTACTAATATACTATATGTCAATGGTTAGTTTTAAGTGAGTTCTTAAAACATAGAAAACTGGACTTGTTTTTGAGGTTTAGAATTGGTAGACTTGGTGATGGAAAATGGTGCCAGAACTGTCCAAGCTTTTCTGAGCGCAGAGGAAGGGAAAATCTCATTGATACTTGACCTATTTCGCATGTACTCAAAACACTATTTGGCAATTTTACAAGTACCTCTACTCGTTTTTGATAAACAAGTACCTCTACTCATATAAGTAGTTTATGTCAATGGTTGGTTCCAAGTCTGTTCTCATTTCACAGGAAACTGGAAGTTTCTAGTCCTATTCACTACCACCTTAAGGGGTCCTACCAAGGTGTAACCAGAATGATAACCGGTAGAAACTGCAGGTACATGCCAGTTTTGGTCAACTTAGAAACCATATATGCTTTCCCAACAGTCAAGGATTGACACTTTTAGCCACTAATTCATGGCTAAGATTTCTGCCCTGTTGGATGACCTTTGCAAATCTCAGCTTCACCTGGGGGTAGTTGACAATGGACTTGGACTGAGAATAACAATGGTAAGTATTCTGCGAGATCGCTATACAACTCTTTTCAAGATCCTCTAACTTTATAAGTGTTTTGACTTATTTCCCAGTTAAATAGATTTGGATCCCAAAAATCCCACTAAGGTGTCCATTTCTATGTGGACATCTACTAGGATAACATCCTCATTTTCTTAGCAGTTAACACCTTTTTCAGTCGTTCAACAATGCCTGTGCAAGACAAATGGTAAATCCATTGCTCATTTGCTTATCCATGTCCTTAGAAAATGTTATTTGGGTCGATGGTATGTCTTAGCAGTTAGCACCTTTTTCAAACAATGTCAATTGGGGTTTAAGGGGCAAACTTAATTGAAGGCTTCTCCCCTTTGCAGGTTCCACAGGGACTAGCTGGAGAGAAACTCAAAGAAGTTTGAAGAAAAGGAGGTCTTTACTGGGAAATATCTTTGAGGCCCTGCTGACCCAGTGGAAGGAAAACGTATTGTTACGATCTTGGATCTCACTGGATCCATTTGGAGTGGGTTGTTGGAATTATTGTTCTTTTCTCTGTTTGGTAGTCTCTTTATTACCATGTATTGATGAAGTTTCAAAATTCATCAGGAAAAGAACAAAATTACTGCCCGTGGTTAATACACATACATGATAAATGATAATCCCGTGTGATTCAATGGTTGAAGGAATAAATACACTCTGATACTCAGTGGGGTTCTTTAGGTCTCACTGATAAGCCAACTTTGACCAATTAAAAGAAGAAAAAAACACGAAGAAAACACCCAGTTGCTTCTTCCCATTGGAATGAGATGGGACATTAAAATCTATGGGATCCAAACAAAGAATGGAAGTTTCGCAAAAGTAATTAAATGCACTATACCATGGAATAGTTTTCAAGCAGGATAAGATCTGTATACTCTTAAATAATCGTCGGGTATAACCCAGTGGCTCTAGTCTTTCACTTGTTTATTTCGATTTTATTGAAACTAAAGGACTCGGAACAAGGAATTGTTCAGGGGATTTAGGTAACTGTCGATGCCACGGCCCAGCCCGGGACCGCCTCTACAGTTCCCGGAGTGCAGCGGAATAAGGGACCGTGCGGCGTACACGGACGCGCGGTCGGCGTGTATCAGCCATCTTCACGGGCGCGGCGCGCCAGTGGCATACAACCCACGGATGCTAGAGCGACATCCGGATAATCCTGGATACTCGTGAGGGGTCATCGAATATGTATTCGGTATAGGCAACAACGCTGAAGGTTCCCTCAACAATCCCTACAGCGTAATCTCTCGCGACGCGCGCGAGGTACGGAAAACACACCTATCCTGTAGCGGATCAGGGTAGCTCAATATGCCGGTTTCCACATAAGAGACTCATATCTCAAGGGGCGACGAGCCTGGACTATTTATATTGTCCATCTGTAAGGTGCGGTGCGTCTCGGATAGCCCGCGGGGCATAACGGCGCCATATGAAGCCCTCTTTGGAAAACCGGCCCGCATTGCGAGGCAATGTCCCCTAGCCTTCCCTAGGCCTAGGAGAACTCATAACTATCCCTTGTAGATAGTCCATGAGCCGGGGTCCTTGATGACCAAGCATTAAAGCTCTTTTAGTCATGGGGAGGATCGGACCAAGGTTCCTCTTTAATATAGCTACTAAGTAATAGTCAATTTCCAAAAGGAAACGTTAAAACATGAGACGAAGCGTACTGGACCTTTTCGCCCCCTTAACTGAATCCGATTGCGACGAAACTTGGCGTGGAGCTATTAGAGAACAAATACATTCGGACAGAACTCAAAACGCTCGGGTGGATTTGGCCAGCGTTCGGTAGGTCGTCACAGTCAACACCCTTCAAACTTAACATGTCTCATGGAAGTCCGTTTTCCCAATAAACTTCAAACTTATCTTCATACATTTACTGGTTCGGTGCTACTATATGTAACGGTTAGCTTATTCGGTGTTAGTTCAAATCCCATCTCCTTCCCAGACTCTTCGTCCTTGAACACTAGGATTTGCAAATGGTAGCTTTAATGGCTTTATTTAACTTTAGATGGTTCATCCCCCAATGTCAGCTCAGAAGTGTAAGAATACAAGTCAACCAAAGCCTCATTTAGTTCACTATGTCCCAAGCTGGAGGCAGAACTACCTATTTTTTCTGACAAAACCCTGCTTCTCGCGATTTTCAAAATTTGAGACTCCACCATGTAATGGCGGGGGTCTGCATTTATAACCTCATCCAAAGAATCTCCAGACTGAACTATGATACCATTGAGCACCAAGGAAATATAGTTACAGCTAACAGGGAAAGAGGCGACTGGGGCTTTAGCAGGGGTTGGGCTCCTCATCATTCTTACATTTCTTAGCAAATTGGGTACCATCAATACCATATCCTGGGAGTACTAAAATTGACCCATGATCAGAAAAGCCCTAAAAGGAGTATAAAAGGGGATGGTCTTCCGATATACAGTACTTTCAAGAGGGGAATGTAGAATTTAAAAAGCCTAATGTACATTTCCCCAGTTTGCAACTCCTTTACCTTAACTAGGGTCTTATTGGTAATTTGTTTGATTCATTATCCCACTCTGCTTATCTCCTCTGCATTTCGCTCTCTCTATGCGTCATTTTACATCTTTTCTTGCTCTTCTCCTGCTCTTTCCTCTTCTTGCTTGGCACTTTCTTTAGAGCAAAATAGTCTAACATAACTCCCTGGATACACAAATGATCCTTAGTACAAGACTAGCTTAAGCTTGGAGTCAGTAAGACACAATTATAGGTATATCACTTAACAACTGAACGTTATTTCGCAGGTATAAAACTGACAACTGTATGCTAGTTCTTTTATGTGATCACTAGTATTAATGAACGTTTTCAACAATTTAATGTCAATTGTGAGAATTTCTAGTTTCGAACGCCTGAAACTGTTTGTTACTTCTTTCCTCAATTTAATGTATCATTTTCTACCCTTTCTTGATCTTCTTCTGTTATTTCTCCTTCTAGATTAACACATTTTTTACATGGCCAAAATAATCGATATCTTGGGCCAACGTAACTCTGGGACTACACAAATCATCTTTAGCACAAGACTAGGTTAACCTTGGATTGAGTTAACAAGACTATACAAAACTTAACAACTACATGCTAATGCGTTTCTGTAGTGCAATACTGCAAAACTAACAATTGTATGCTACATCACTAATGTAATCACTAGTGTCACCTAGATCCCGCAATCATGGTTTCTACCTAGTGTTAGTTACCTATGTACAATTTGACATTTTCTACAATTCAATATATCAATTGTAACACATCCTAACCTACAACACCCTAAATTGCTACTTCTTTCACCAAATGTCAACAAATTGTAACTCAGCCATGAACTCTCTATCATTTCTACCAAAATTGGGCAAATACTGACACCCCAAAATCAAAATTTTCAAACCCAAATACCAATAAAACCCAATCAATCAAACCCATCAACTTAAAACCCCAATCAATCATTTCTAACCAAATGGGGCAAACACTAATACCCAAAATCAATTTATCAAAACCCAAAACCTCATTACTAATAAAACCCAATCAATCAAACCCATCATCTTAAAACCACAATCAATCAAAACCCAAAAACACAATCATAAAAACCATAACTCTTACCTGAGCCTTATCAGCCAACTGCACAACAAGTCTCCCAACAGGCAACTTCGACTCATACGTAAACCCATAATTAATACACTCTGATCTCAAATACTTCGATAAAACTCTCCCATCAGCAGTAAGCCCAGCAATGGCGACACCAATGTGATCATCAGCTTTGAAGATCTTCTTCTGGTGTGATGAGAGTTCGGAATTGGCTTTGTTTACGGTTGCAAGAACTACGTGGGTCTTGGATCGAAGACCTATTGCAGCTGAGCCTTGTTTCACTGCTTCCATGGCGTACTCGACCTGGAAGAGTCGTCCAGCTGGACTCCATGTTGTTACGTCTGTGTCATACTGGTTTCGAAACATCTCTCTCTCTGGTTTTACTTCTTTGCTTCTTCTCTCCAAGGCAGTGAAGAAGAGGGGGTGGAGAGAATTTTTTTCGAGATGGAAGGGCTAATTTGAAAAAAGGAAATTTTGGGCGATGGGTGGGGATACCCGATCCGCTACTTGAATCGCGACTAATAGCTTAGGGGGTATGGAACAAGAGGAGATGGATGGCGGCTATCGCGACCTTGTCCCTCGAGCTGTGATAAACTCGAACTGATTCAATACCAGACTTATGCAATATACACGTAACATACACCATCAACAATGACACCTAGACTACAAACTAATAAAGAACGTGGCTCGAGCATTACAAATGAAATATAACAAGTCAAAGACACCTGTCTCCCACGAACTAACAGTTACAAGTCCAACTGCCTCTTGCCCCCATTTTCAGGAGAACGTGTTTATGCACGATAAAAATTGAGAGTGAGGTCTATAAAAATGATAAGTTCTAGAGGAGAAGGGACCCAAGTTTTTCTAACTCAAGAGATCATAACTTGTAATCAAAACATCAACCTCAAACAATAAAGTTACAATTACTAAATCCTCAAGTCGAGGTCGTGGTTTTTATTTATTCAAAGTGGAATAGCGTATTTTTTGGGAGGATAATATTCACCAATACTTTTAGTAAGGATGATGGAACAATAAGTTTAGACGAACAAGATTTTACGTGGAAACTCAGTAAAGGCCGAGAAAAACTACGACCTCGAGGAGGGTTTTGATATAAAATTCAATAAGTTGTTAGTTATTACAATTTATTGTTTGTTAAGAAAGTAAAGATGAATGAATAGTAAAGTTACAGATCCGAATAACTCATTCTCTGTCTATATTTATAGTAGATACATGCAATTTTACAAAAAAAAAAAAAAGATTCCTATTTCAGGGGTAGTGGGCGAACTTCGTGGATCTCCAACGACTCTTTTTGACCAATCACAATGACTACTTTTAGTAGGTCGAGAACTTGTGGTTGCAGACGTGACAACTTTTTGAATGATAGAATGTCTTCAACTAAGGTCTGTTGGCTTCTCTGTGTCAAATCTGGGAAATATGCTACTACAATCGCCCCATTCTGGATACAATTACTTGCTATTGTGTTGAGAAGAATATCAGAATTTGAAACGGTTGTCGAATGTCTATAGAAGTTTGTTGTTGTCATTTTTGAGGCTAAAGTCAAATGAATCTGGTCATTTTGGTTTTCTGAGGAACATTTATGGCAGAATATCGGACTTCGTAATTTGTTTGAAGGTAGGGTTATAAATAGAAGGGGATAAAAGAGTTGTTGTTCGGCAGGGGAATGGTTTGTAAGTTGTGATGGTAATGATGTCTCCCCAGGCGTGACATAACGAGTGGCTGGAGTGTACAGATGGGAATTTTGGCGGGATGCATGGTACTGCCGAAGTGTCTTCGAGAAGCTTAAGATCCTGATCACATTTTGAACTTCGGTAAGATATGTTAGTACAGAGAAATAGTTATCGATGTTAGTGCAGTAACATATTCTCCAGACTCGACAAGAGTAAGCCAGCAAAGTGTAGTCAAAGACAGCCATACATGATCGAAGACAGATGGCATTCGAGAAGATACCTCAGGACCTCAACCTACCAAAAGTAATTGTTGTGCCTGGTCAAGGAAAAAGCTATTAAAGATCCGCAAAGTTTGCCTACTCCCCCCGGAATAGGAGACTATTTTTTTTGTTTTTTTGTAAACTACCTGTATCTACTATAAATACAGGCAAATAATAGATGATTCAAGATCCAAGAATATGCAACACTATCATCTTTTACATCTTAACCCTACTATCACTCCAAAAACTTGTAATAACTAGCATCTTACTAGATTTTACATCAAAATCCTCATCGAAGTTGTAGTTTTTCTCAGCTTTTACTGAGTTTTCTGATAAAGACAAATGTTACATTTGAAGAGGCAATCTTATGATATCTCTTAATGAGAAGTAAATCATTTGGTAGATGAAGGGATTGCAACCTTCTGTATATATGAAGAGATTTGTAACCTTCACATTTATTTTATCTTGTAACTCAGAAGGTTATAAATAAGATAGCTTGTAGCAGATCCAAAGAGTGGACTACTTGTTTCCTTGCATATCATTGTCTTTCTTCTTCATGGTATCAAGAGCATAACAGATCCTGAGTCTTTGTTTTTTTTCTTCTTTTCTTTCTTCTCCCACCCTTCTCTTATATCTCATTTTTTCTCTCATGGCGGAAAAAATTCAGTATATCTCAAAAATCATAGCACAAACTCTACATCAATTGTCAACTTTTGTTGCTGTAAAATTATCGCCACAGAATTATCTCATGTGGAAAGAGCAAATACTATCGATCATGGAGAGCCAATTAATTGATGATCATGTCAACGAAGAACCACCGAAAGAAGAGGCTATGGAGGTTACCTCTTATCAGAATTGGAAGAAAGACAATGCCCTTATCAGCAAACAATGCTCATATTCTACCAAATACAACTGCACCCGCAAACTCCACACATGCCACACATGAGGTTAGAGAATCTTCTACCAACATAACAGAAATGTCCATGCTAGATGTTCCAAATGTTCTTGCGCCTCTTATATCTGAAACATCTGTTGATGTCCCTATTGATCCTGCTCAACACTCGATGCAAACGCGATCCAAGTCAGGTGTATTTAATCTGAACCCGAAGTATGCAAATGTAATTGTCTCTTCCAATCCAATTAGTAATAGTGAGCCTCGTACATTAGCCAAGGCTCTAAAATTGTTTCAGTGGGTTGATACGATGCGTAAAGAATTTTCGGCCTTAGCACGCAACAATACTTGGGTTCTTGTTCCTCGTACAAATGAGATGAATGTTATTGGTTCTCGTTGGGTTTATAAGACGAAACTAAAAGTGGCTGGAGGAGTAGAAAGGTTTTAAGGCACGGTTAGTAGAAAAATGATATAGTCAGGTTTAAAGGATAGACTTCGCCGAGACATTTTCCCCGGTCATCAAATCTACCACGATTAGACTTGTCTTATCTATTGCGGTAATGGATGATTGGGTCATTCACCAACTTGACGTAAAAAATGCGTTTCTTCATGGAAAGCTCAAAGAAACGGTCTACATGGAGCAACCACCGGGCTTCACCCACCCTTGATTATCCTGATTATGTTTGTCTCCTTAAACGAGCATTATATGGCCTTAAACAGGCACCGAGAACATGGTTTGATCGTCTATCTCTCTTTCTTCTAGGTTTGGGTTTTTACTGTAGTCGAGCGGATTCTTCATTCTTCATTTTCCACAGTTCTCTTGGAGTTATTTTGATGCTCATTTATGTCGATGACATCCTGATTACAGGGTCCAATCCTCAACTTATTTCAAATCTCATTCTTAAGCTTGGAAATGAATTTTCTCTCAATGATCTTGACAATTTGCATTTTTTCTTGGGGATAGAGGTACTTTGCACATCTACTGGCCTATACTTGTCCCAAGCAAAATATGTTCTTGAAGTTTTGGATCGTGCTTCTATGGTTGATTGCAAGCCTATTTCTACTCCTTTACTACAGAAGCATCACTTACACCTTCAAAGAGACTCCCATTTAGGATCTGATGATGCTGCCTTTTATCGAAGTCTCGTCGGAGCACTTCAATATCTTACTTTAACTCGTCCTGATTTGTCATTCGCGGTCAATCTCGTATGCCAGTTTATGCATTCTCCATCTTTATTACATTTGCAAGCCGTTAAGCGAATTCTACGCTATGTGAAAGGTACTATTTCACATGGGTTTCATATTCTTCGACAAAGTCCATGTCGTTTGTACGCTTTCAGTGATGTGGATTGGGCAGGATGCATGGATACACGACGCTCTACCACCGGGTTTTGTATTTTTATGGGTGCAAATTGTATTTTATGGCGTGCAAAGAAACAATCGACAGTTGCATGATCAAGTGTTGAAGCGGAATAACGTGTTATGGCTTTTGCAGTTACAGAGTTGACATGGATTGTCTTCCTTCTTCGAGATGTGGGTGTCACTATTCCTCGTGCTCCTATTCTTTTCTCCGACAATATTAATGCACTATACCTTACTACTAACCCTGCATTCCACTCTCAGATAAAGTATATAGAACACGATTATCATTTTGTACGTGAGAATGTAGCAGAAGGCACTCTGAACATGAAGTTCGTCCCTTCAACATACCAACTAGTAGACATTTTCACTAAGGCCTTAAATAAAGATTCCTTTGAAGATCTACGTACAAGCTCGGTGTTCAATTCATTGACCTCTTTCACTTGCGGGGGAGTGATAAAGACAAACGTTACACTTGAAAAGGCAATCTTATGATGATCCATCTCTTAATGAGAAGTAAATCATTTGGTAGGTGAAGAGATTGCAACCTCCTGTGTATATGAAGAGATTTGCAATCTTCACATTTATTTTTTCTTGTAACTCAGAAGATTATAAATAAGATAACTTGTAGCAGATCCAAAGAGTGTACTGCTTGTTTCCTTGCATATCATTGTCTTTCTTCTTCATTTTCCACGTAAAATTTTGTTTATCTAGTATTTATTGCATTCTCCTTACGAATAAGTATTGGCGAAGATTTACCTTCAGAAAAACTCGCCACTCCAATTGGCGCCGTCTGTGGGAATTACCACACTTTTTTACCACCATTGATATAAGAACCATTCAATAACAACCATGAACCTGAGAAGCCATTCCAGCACTGTAAGAGACCAGGAAATTAATCCCATAACAGGAATGGCCGACCTGCACAATGCGGTACTTGAGCTTCAGAAACAAATGGTTGCAAAAGAAGCCCAAAGACTGGAAGATCAGCGTGTCCACGCTCAAGCTCTTCAAACGGAGAGGGTCTAACGAAGGAAAGCCTTAGATCAATAGAGTCAAGCACATTAAGTAGAAATGGAAAGACTAAGGAGAACACAAGATCGATTTACTGGCCGCCAGACGTCCCCTCCACTCGCCTGAAGTGAGCATAGATCAAAAGCAATTCAACGCGATGATCAACCAAGAGAAGACGAGCTACGAATTTCTAGATCCAGATCCAGGAATCGAAATAGGGCTTTTCGACATTTTGGTTTAACATTCTCGGCATTAAAAACTCAAGGAAGTCGACGCACATGTCATCAAACTCCCCTACCCGAAAGAAGACTAATCAGGGATCGATTGGGACCAGAAGGACAGGGAGATTTTGTTTCTCAGGTCGTAGCCTTACCATTTCCCCCGTAATAGTTTGCCACCTTGGACGAAATCAACAACAGGATCCAGGCCATAAACTCTGAGATCCCAGGCCAAAAATCCGTGCTTGAAAGAATCGAGACAAATCCCATCTCCCCTCATCTCGAAGTTATGGCCATCCCAAAAAATTTCCATATGCCAAAGTTTATACAATATGCAGGCCTGATTGACCCACTTACCCATGTCCGATACTTTAAATCTGCAGTTGGGTTATATTCCAACTCGTCCACATGCTGTGTAGGCTATTCAACATGAGCCTAAAAGAAGATTCGCTCCGGTGGTTCTATACCATCCAAGAAGCTTCCATCACCACGGACAACCAGTTGCAGCGTCTTTTCGAAGCCTATTATGCTTATGCTAAAGTGTAGGAGATCACTGTAGATTTCTTATTCTTCTTTGAAAAGGTGCCAAAGGGACATTGACGAGTTTTTACAAATGTTTCTTACAGGAAACAAGGAAAATTGGGAATTCAAACCCCAAGATCATCATTCCAGCATTCACCTCCGCCCTCCACATCAACTCTAAAGTTCGAGAAGAGCTTACTCTGCACAAGCCGAGAACAGTCATAAAAATGATTGATGTAGCTAACAATTACATCGAATTAGAACGATCAAAGAAAGATAAGATGAAGAGCTCATCTGCCATCCATTTTCGAGAAACATCTTCGACCCCATCCCAATGAGCGATAACTACTGAAGCACCCAAGCAACGCGACAGAAACATCGACAACAATAGAAGAAGGGACGATAAACCCGATAGACCAGTCCCGGTTCTGCCGCCAATGACAACAACTCTCTCCGCTATCTTACTAATAATAAAGGGAGATGAGTGTTATCGCACACCACAAACCATTCCGGATTACCCCAATAGACCTCTATATCAGTATCACAATATGCATAGTCACGAAACTGACAACTGTTACTCCCTCATACGAATCTTTCATCGTATCCTATTAGCAGGAAGACTTCATAATTATGTCATCGGCATCCAAAAGTTTCCTGAAAATGAAGCAAAAAAAAGTTGAACAAAATTAGGTACAGGGGCAAGCTCGTCACCTGTATATGATCAATATTGAAAAAGGGAAGAAGAGAAAACAAGACGATCAGATTACATCCTATTGTAAAATAACCTCCTCGGATATATCAACAAAACTTTTCCCAAGCTCAAGCAAATCGAAACGTCCTTACCATATTACCTTCGAGGACTGTGACACCAGGCACGTGAGATACCCTCACGATAACCCTCGCATTATTATGCTCAAAGTCAAACAGGATTACCTACATATGCTTCTCATCGATACCGGAAGTGTAACAGATGTATTGTTCAGAAGAACAATTGAAGTCCTTGGCCTCGCATATTCTGTAAAAGCTTTGACAATAACAATCACTGGCTTCAATGGTTTAAAAAAAT
The DNA here is from genome assembly GCA_014058105.1 of Kingdonia uniflora. Taxonomy (NCBI): domain Eukaryota; kingdom Viridiplantae; phylum Streptophyta; class Magnoliopsida; order Ranunculales; family Circaeasteraceae; genus Kingdonia; species Kingdonia uniflora. The sequence continues at coordinate 662,201 of JACGCM010001059.1, read as the reverse complement.
TAGCCACAGGAGAAATTACTCTGCCATTTCAAGTAGGATCAGAAACTACATTCGTAAAATTCCTTGTCATCGATGCTGAGTTGAAATATTTGGGAATTTTGGGACGCAGTTGGTTACAATCAATTAAAGCATTACCTTATACTTATCATCTAGCATTGCGTTTTCCAACAGATCATAGAATCTGCGAAATCAAAGGTAGCTAAGCAGTTGCACGTATGTGCAAAAATACTACAACCAACCCTCATACAATAAAACTTCTCAAGGCATAGCAACTACAGCAAGAGGAATCACCCATATTCAAGCAGCATGACACCGAAATGGTCGAATCTATTGAACTCGATGGTCTAGAACGTACAACCTTCATCGGCTCCAAGCTATCAACCGACGAAAAATAAGCCATGATCCAACTACTTAAGAAAAACATCGACATCTTTGCCCAGACTTTCCTTAAAATGTCTAGCACCGACCTATCAATCGCATGCCACCGACTTAACCTCCTTTCTGACAGTAAAGTTATTATTCAAAAATGACGAAATTTAACTCCCCGCCTCTGCGATGCAGTGAACGAAGAGATTGATAAATTCCTTCGGGTAGAATTTATTCGGGAAGCTAAGTATCCAAAGTGGGTTTCTAATATCGTAGCTGTAGGGACCTATCCCTCGATCTTACCTAAAATGGAGCTGTCGCCAGTTTGAATTACCTCCATCTCAGACTCACGTATTTTTAACATAACTTCTCTAGTCAACATTCCAACCTACTCCACAAACTGGTGAAGAACGTGGGTCGAAATTCAAACTAAAATACCTTATCCAGTCAAAGACAACTGTCCCTCATGAACTCGTCAGTTACTCAGTCAACCGCCACTAACCACATTATTCAGAAAATGTGCTCCAGCACGATGAAGAGTTGCGGAGAAGGCCTAATAAATAAAAAGTTTCAGAAGAGACAAGGACTAGAAAAATTATACAAAAGATCATCAAGAAACTACTTGTTCTAGATTCTCAAAAACATTCAAACTTTTTAGTTACAAGGTTCAAACATTTCTATATCTAGAGATCACTTGTAATAAGACATCTGCCTCAAGCAACAAAGCTACTTTTACAAAAATTCTCTACGTGAGGTCGTGGTTTTTTACCTATTCAGAGGTTTTCCACGCTAAAATTACTTGTGTCATTTCTTACTTTCTATTAGAATATTGTCGCAGGTTCATTGGTGTGATAGCGAATTCCAAGCCATTTCGAGCTTACAGAATTTGGCCATTACATTTGGCGCCGTCTGTGGGAAAGATTGTATTTCCACGATATCCTAAGGCATTCTTTACTTCAAATCACCTCAACGATCAACCTTTTACAGAGGAGCCCACATAATATATCAACATTGATGGACCTAGCAGAGGTACTTTCATTGGTTTAGCACAAAAAAGATACTCTCATTCAGTTCTTGCAACTAAGTCGAGACGTTTTTGCGTGGTCCTTCGAAGAAATGCCTGGAGTCGATCCGGCCAAGGCATGTCACAAATTAGCCATCAACATCAATGCCATGGCGGTCAAACAGAAATAGTGGTGACTGTCACCTCGTCTTCGAGATGAAGTTAACACCAAGATCAAAAAATTGATCAAAGTGGGATTCATTCAAGAAGCTAAATATCCAGATTGGATATCCAATATTGTCATTGTTCCAAAGAAGAACAGAAAAGTCCAAGTTTGCGTAGATTTTACCAATTTGAACAAACATACTCCAAAGGTTAATTTTTCTCTTCCCAACATTTATTAGATCCTCGATTCTGCAGCAGGCCATGACCTCCTATCTATGATGGATGCTGCTTCGGGATACAATCTGATTCCACTATTGGAAGAAGATTCATAAAAGATAACTTTCATCACTGAAAGAAGTCTTTATTACTACAAAGTCATGCCCTTCAGACTAAAAAATGCAGGTGCCACATATCAACGGTTGATGACTACTATGTTTAAAGCACATCTAGGGAAAGTCATTAAAGTCTACATCAATAATCTCTTGTGCAAGAGCGTACAGTCGGCTAATCACATCTTATATCTTAACACTATATTCAACATTCTTCTATCTTGCAGGATGCATCTCAACCCTGATAAGTGTCAATTCAGGGTACATTCTAGCCAATTTCTAGGCCACCTCATCAGCAAGATGGGAATTGAGGCCGATCCAGATTAGATTCGGGCTCTCCTCAACATGCCTTCTCCAAAAATAACAAAAGACGTTCAGAAACTTGCCAACAAGATTGCCGCTATCAACCGTTTTGTTTCAAAATCTTTAGACCGCTGTCGTTGGCTATTCCTATTACTCCGTGGTTGTACCAAACGAGGAAAAGTTTAGCCAAATTCAAAGGTCACATGGACACCAGAATACAAAGTAACTTTTCAAGATCTCAAAACCAATTTGGGGAGGCCTCCCATAATGAGTACCCTAGTAGATAATGAGGAACTGATTATCTACCTAGTAGTATCAGATACTTCACTCAGCTCGATTCTCATTCGCCTTGAAGGGAAAATCGAGAAACCAGTTTACTTTATCAGTAAAACCTTCACTCCAGTAGAAATGAGATACTCTAAAATTGAGAAACATCTTCTCACTCTTGTTTATATTTCACAAAAATTTAAATACTATTTCCAAGCTCATTCAGTCAAAGTCATGACGAACAACCCACTTCGGGAAGTTCTATCCAAGAAAGAAAAATCAAGGAGAGTGCAACAGTGGTCAGTCAGTTTGGGAGAACATGATTTCAAGTTCGAACAACGTCATTCCGAAAAGGGACAGGCCGTTGCCAATTTTCTCACAGATTTTCTAGTAGAAGATCCCGAGTGGGAGGAACATGACTCTGACTTTACAAAAGAAACTCCTGAAGATCCACCCTACAAACCATTTGATGAGTGAGCTGAATAGATTACAACAAAAGGGCGGAGTCTTCTAACTGATGGATCAGCAGGACCCGCAGGGTCACTAATCGGAATTGTATTGATTACCCCTTCCAATGACAAAATTGAGAAATCAATCCGCTTGGATTTTGAGGCCTCAAATAATGTCACCGAATACGAAGCTCTCATTCATGGACTCGACCTCGCTCTTGAGCTCGATGTCCCCAAACTCTCAGTTTACACAAATTTAATACTCATCATCCACCATTACTCTGAGCAATATAAGAAGAATAGAAAGATGATCAAATACGCAGCCCTCGTTACAGATAGGATGAGCAAGTTCGCGAAAGCAACTCTCGATTATCTTCCTCAAGGTAAAAATTGACACGCCGATTCCTTGGCGTATCTAGCCGGGGTCTTGGGTACAGAAGCTCGATATCTTCAGATCAAAATTATTTCAACCCCCATCATTGATCGCATTTATGTATGCACGATCAACACTGGAGGCGATAAAGGGGGAGACAACGATTGGCGAAAGCCTTTCTTAGCCTACCTCGGTGTCGACAACAGTTGCAATGGACCACTCCCAGCAAATCTAAAAGAGCGCCGATAGCTGATCAACAACTCGAGGCGCTACACAAATCAAAATGGTATGCTATACCGTCTTTCCGTCATGGGGCCTTACATCAAGTGCCTCTCCAAACCAAAAGCAGATAAAATGCTCCACAAATTACATGAAGGGACTTGTGGCTCCCATGCCACAGGTAGATCAGTAGCAAACAAAGCCATTACACAAGGAGTATTCTGGCTCGGCATGCGCAAGTAAGCAGAGGAGTACTCACACAGATGTGACACCTGCTAAAGACATAAACATATGATACGTGCCCCTGTGCTCAAACTCCATGCAAGCAAGGTGTTCTGTCCATTCAAAAGATGGGTACTTGATCTCGTCAGCAAATTCCCTAACTTTCCAAGTAACCGCCGTCACCTACTCGAAGCTACCAATTTTTTTTATGAAATGGGTAGAAGCAGTTCTACTATGTCGAACCAAAGAAGAAGAGGTCATCTCTTTTATCTGGGAACACATCATCACTCGATTTGGGTGCCCCCACCTAATTCATATCGATAACAGACCCCAATTTGTTGGAAAAAAAATTGTAACCTTCCTCAACCAACATAATATCATCCACTCACCATCAAATCCTTACTGTCCTCAAGGCAATGACCAAGCCGAAATCACCAGCAAAACCATCACGGATGGACTAAAAAAATGGCTTCACTTACAGAAAAAAGAGAATTGGGTTTGAGAACTACCTCATGTCCTATGGGCATATCGTACCACTCCCAGACAGTCAACAAGATGCACCCCATTCCTCCTTACCTATGGCACTGAGGCCGTCATTTCTTCTGAATACTATCATCCAGTTCGAGATCACGAACTGACTCACGAGGAAAATGAGTTCGAATTGGCTTACAACCTCAATATGTTCGATGAAACTAGGGAACGCGCCATCGTTAACCTAGGTCGATATCATCATATGCTAGCCAGATCATACAACAGACGAGTTAAAACTGTACTTTCCAAATCAATGATCTCGTCCTCAGAAAGATTCCTCAACATCGCAAAGAGTCTCACGCTAGAAAATTAGCCGACAATTGGGAGGGTCTATTCATTATCAAAGTCTCTCAGGCCTGGGATCATATTATCTCATGACAGAAGAGGGAATCCCTATTTCAAATCCTTGGAATACTAGGCGACTGAAACGGTACTATCGTTAAGCGTCTTACTACTCCATTTCCATTTCTCGTTTTTAGTTTTTCAATTCCAAAAGTAAGATTTTCATCTCCATCCAATATAAATTATGCACTGATCAATGAAACTTCCAAGTTTTTCACAACATCTTTCTACTTACGTAAATTCAACCACATTCTATAGATTAAAGCATAAATAATTTTAACTTTCAATCGATCTTATACGAGTTAAATCAAGGATAACGCTTGGTTTGGCTGACTCTACTAAATCTCTGCGATTGAAAAAAATGTAGAAACTTGTTTTATATCAAAGACTCTACCAAACATGAGATATGGCAAATGTAATACTAGCCATCATCTACTTTAACTTGTTTGGGACATTATACCAGTTAAATTAAGGATAACACTTGGTTTGGCTGGCCCTACTAAATCTCTGCGATTGAAACAAATGTAGAAACTTTTTTTATATCAACGACTCTGACAGGCATAAGATAAGGCAAAGGTAATACTAGCCTTCATCTCTTTTAATATGTCTGCAACGTTACCACAGTTAAATCAAGATTCACTTGGTTTGACTAATTTAACCCATCTCTGCTATTAGAATAAATGTAAAAACTTGTTTTATATCAAAGACCCCACTAGACATAAGATAAGGCAAAGGTCATACTAACTTTAATTTATTTCAATATGTCTGCGACAGATACTATTTATTTTTAGGTCATATTGCAATGGATTCTTTTATGCTGTTGCAATGTCAGTCATGCTTTACCCTTCTGTTGGAGGTCGATTAGAATTCAGTTCTCGAGTTACAGCAACTCTGCCCCTCTTTATCAGATCAGCAGGTCGAGGGCCTAAATTCATTTCCATGAAGGCCATACAGTTTTCTCGATCTATATTACCTCTACAAATGCATCCCTTGTCAGACAAACTCTTGAACAAAGTATCTCATTCTAACTCAAGTCTTTTTACTTCCTCTATAAAATGCGCAACGGTCGACTTTAACAGGTCTGCACGTGACGCATGAGATACAACGATCCTTGAAAAGTAAGATCTCACCTTCTCGTGACGTGACTCCAAAATCGCATATAGTTTCTTCTGATGTGCCATTTCTATTTCTGTATGAGCATCAAAAGCTATATTCTTTTATAATTTTTTGACAAATTTAGCTGATTTAGCCTGATTAATGGCCTCTAGGTTCACCACCTAGGCTCGAAGTCTCTCGATTTCTACATTCAACTCTTCCCTGGCCGAAGTATTACTTAACAAGTCATCTTTTTTCTTTATCAAAATTTCTTTTGCCCTGATCTCCCCTTCCAAGACCTTTTCCCTGACAAGAGCAGCATCCAACTTGTGCTGACATTCCCTTAAGTTTACATTCCCTTTCTGCACATGCCCTTGAATTCGACCTGATAGGCTAACTACATCCCCTTGGACTAGATGTACTTTAACATCATTTCTACTCCCCCTCGAGTATTCTCCAGCCTCGGCTTTCTTGACGCGCTTGCACCAATTTGGTCTTCAATCGTGGCACCCTCTCATTTAATTTGCCACACATTCGTTGCATCCCCCAATACTCCATATCCTTGGCGGGTAAGGCTATATGCAAGTGTTTAGTTACAGCTTCCGGAGATGATAGATTTTCTTAAGCCACCTTCAGCTCGTTATCTTTTTCAATCATTTTCTGTTTCAGTCACTCCAGGTCGCTTCTAAAATTCTAAAGATCAGCTCGAGATTGTTCCCCTACTCTTTCTAGCGCCTGAATACAGTATTGAGCCATTTTAGCCTGCCTACTCTTAACCATCACTGTGGCAATATGACTTTGAAGCTTCGCAGAATGTTCTTTTATCTTCATAAGCTCTTTTAGCCCCTTTTCCATTTTGGCATCTTTCTTTTCTATCTTGCGAGTGAGGTCGACAATAGTATGGATTGCCTCAACAAATTTAAAATACACCTTTACATGCTGATCTTCCCTGTCCTGATTCGCCTACCTTACCGTATCCAACTCCTCTGTAAATTCTCGATTACATTGAAGCGCCTCATCTTCATGCGAGCGAACTGAGTCCAATTTGACCTGCACAATATAGATACATTATATACAGTACGATTCGGAACAGCCATCAACATGCATATATATATATATATCTCATTTCTAAAAAGATATTTGATTTCTAACATTTACTGTGTGCAACTACTTTTAGACTTAAAGGTTAAAGTACAATCTCAGATAGATGCTCCATGACATATATTTCGAAGTCTAAGGTACATGTTTTATATATGCTACTTTATCTAAAAAACTTTGAATGCACTATATTAATGTTATTTTCCTAAAACTGATAACAAGTTTTGGTCTGCCTCTACGCTCTATGCTGTCTTATTTACTTGGTAGCTTTATGTCAATATAGCATACAAGTCAAAAGGCATGTTTCGATCTAACATCCAGCTCCGCTTACGAAGACAGCGGGCTGTTGAGATCTTTCTTTCCCTGGCAAGCTCGGTCTCTAGATTTTTTATTCTGAGACTCATTTCTCTAAGTGCCTACAAGAGGGTTGCAAAAAAAGGGCTCAGCCTACATAAATCTATTCAATATGCACAAATCCAACAATTTACAAGACACTTCCAAAATACTCATACAAAGTCATTTTTCTACACTACCTTCTCATTCTCGCCCTCTGGGAGTTTGGTGTCATCCCCTTGGCTGTCTAGCACCGTCTAGCCCATCAACAACTCCGATCGCAACTTCTTCCACTTCTTCATCATCACCCTCCATAACATAGGTCTCTGCCTTAATGGCATCCACCTCATCCTCAGAATATCCCTTCAATATCAGGTGGCGCCCAAGCTATTCGCGCTCCGCTGCCACCTCCTCAAGATTCACTCTCACCTCCGCATGTAGATGGCCAATTACCACTACGTAGGAAGCCATCAGTGCCTCCAGCTTCTTTACTTCCTTGAGAGTATCGGCCTTCGCTCGAGCTACCTTCTTTTCAAGCTCGATCTTTACCTTCTTCAGCTCAAATTTTTCCTCTTCTACGACAAGCAAAATCCCCTTCACCAAACAAGCAACCTGTAAAATACAAATCGACTTCAATGTGAGCTTAAAACACAATAAATAAATATTTCATGATCAAACATAAGACATACCATCTTGCTCATGTCCTCCTCTCCGTGAAGAGCCGCCAACCTAGTTCTTTCCTCAACTTTTATGAGATCGTCCTCAGTAGTAGGTTGTTCTTCAGCAACTTTTTCCCTCGACTTCCCCGAAGGTTCGATCCTTCTCCTTTTCTCTATTCCGTCGACCTCACCACTTCCTATGGAACCAAAGGCCGACGGACGCTTCAACATCTATTTTTTTGGAAACGTTCGAGCTAATTTGTTCAACGTAATAGACTCCGGCTGAACCGAGCTGTCTATTCTAGGGGTCTTGGCCACATTGATTCGACCTTCCCCACCAGTTCCTCTCTTCTTCCCATTATTAACGCCCGCTATCAGCCTGGTCGATTAAGATTTTTAAACCTTTTTTGACTTACTCCCGACCCTTTTCTTTCTGCTTAGGCCAAGTCCTTCCAACACAAATTCGAGCTCAACCTCTTCCTCCACAACTTCGTCCAGTAATGAATCTTTCCTGACCACCTAGGACTTCAGGCCTGCCATGCACAACATTTTTATTATACGCAAAAGATTATTAGTTCAAACATATCAATATTATACTTTATGCATTGTTATACTTACTTTGTTTAACAGTTCTAAATAGAAGATCCAAAGGTTCTTCATCATCTCTCTGAAGACAATTACCCTTCACCCATATTACGTTGTCATTCCAGGCTCGACCTGCTGAATTCAGATCGAAGAAGCGACACCGAGTTGCACTCGCACAGAAATATTCCCCACCACTGGCGTGATAATTCTTCACCCCATAAAACTGTAATGCGTCCTCAGGGGATATCCTCCTCACTTTTCCCTTATTCTCCCATTTTTCATTCAGATGATCACAAACACTTATTACCTCCCACATATTCCCGTTCAATTGAACATGACATGCCCCAATCGTATTCATAATCCCTTTCGCCAAATTGGTAAGGGGGAGACTCAATCCGTACTCTAATTGAGACAGATAACACAAGAAACCCTCTGAAAGGTCACTCCGAACACTCCCATCAAAATATTCTAATGAGATCGATTTATCTATACCCCTATCTCGTTTTTCCTCCTCCAAGTTGGCCAACAAATTAAAATTCTCCTCCTCCGTTGCTACAGTACACCCTTTAAACAGCCTACCGGCGTACTCTACGCAGTTACCCCATTTCCCTTCTAAAGTAGCCTTGGCTTTACAAAATTCTTTAAATGCATTCGAACCGGGGGGATAAGCTACCAATTTGCCAGGGAAACCTGGAAATTGTTCCATTCCTACTTCAACCTCACTATCAGACTCTACCGTCTTACTATAGGTAAACCTCGCTAACAGGTGAACTATCCATCTCAACTACAATTCTACAGGTAAAGTTTTGATCTTGCACAAATACCTCTTACGTTCGACCTACATATAGGTTCAAGTATCTATCATTATTTCATACACATCGATCATTCACATACAACATATCTTTCATATATTCAGTCTATATGTCAAATTTCATAGATTGCTATAAATAGTGATTTTTTTAGAGATTTGCTTAAAACAAATTACGATTTACAAAAAACACAACACACGTCTCTACTATCCTTCAGTGTCAAAATGAGAATCCGCAGTAGCACCAGGTCCTTCTCTCACAATGCTATTGTATAGCCTCCTACATAATTCAATGCCTGCAACTCTCTTCGACTGTTGATCACCCTTAGATAAATCCTTACCGAATCCTCTATAATTTTTTTGTGCTTATCTCTCTATGCTCTCCAAATTTTATGAAGTTGAAAAACGTTTCAATAATGAAGAAGAAGCACTATTTTTTTTCTCTTTAACGGTTGGCAGTTATTGCGCCTTGCACGACCCGTCCTCGATTTTGAAATCGAGGCGTTCTTTCCACTACCCATGTCAGACGTCTTGTACCTTCTCAATAAAACTGTCTTTCCATAATTACCCATGCCCTCATATTTTAATCTATTTTTATCTCCTATTTCCATATCTTTCTCTGGCCTTCCTACACTTAGGATGACTCACACTCACACGATATTAGATTTTAACAGCTTTACATAAAAAACAAAACTAGAAGCTCCTACATTTTTTCTGTTCTTATTTATCATATTTATAGTACAAGTGATGTCATTTTCAAATCTAACAAAATTTTGAAAGTTATTCAAAATTTATTTGTCAAAATAGTCTTAAACGACATTTACAACTATAGAGGATCAAATTGACTTTCATCTTTTCTGTTAAATTCAACAAAACTTACATTTATTTATGATAATACTTTGCATATAAGTACATCTAAAACATCCTTGATGACTTGGGCTGTCACATCCGATCAGATCTCCTCCATTGATCATCACATCTTCAAATTCGATCTTCACCTTAGCAATTAATCCAACCATCTCTTCTCGATCTGTAGGATCCCTCACCAATTCACGAAAACATACCTCAAAAAAATAACGGGCATGCTCAAGTTCCCTACCCCTTACATCTAGTCTTTGGAGCTTACACTCCTTAACTGGTAACTCAGTATCATAACCAAATAATCCAAAAATCTTCTCCTGCACTTCAGTGATCTTTATGACCAATCGTCCTTCAGGGGTATGAAAAATTCTCTGAGATCGAGTCTGCACCATCCTAATCTCTTCTCCATGTTCAAAAAAAATTATTCTACCCTTATTTATACACTTTCCCCTCAAATCGTAATATTGCCTTATATCCCGTAACAGAAAACCCAAAATCTTGAGAAAAACTATTTGGACTTATCCCTTCCCTCAAACTCATACGTTTCATTATTTTCCAGGTCGAGCTTATTCTTTCCAAATTTTCTCTATCGACCTCTATTAGATCAAATTTTTGCATTGCAGATTTCCTATAATTTTTCTCTCCCACATTTCCAGCATGCAGAACAACTCATACTTACATAAAATCATAAATTTTTGAACATATTTATCTCAGTTAGAATGTTACAATAACAATGCCTTCGGTATTCATAAATTTCAATTCATTTCATACATTCTTCAAAGCATTTTCAGCTCAATTTCTACGAACTATTTCATATCTATATCTGCACAAGTAATTGAATGACAAATTTTATACATGTCGAAAAAAGATTACACATTTTTTTATAGATAACAAGTCTTTCAGTAATCGATCTTAGGTACTTTACAGATAACTAATCTTGCCAGCACCCAACTTCAGGTACTTTACTGATAATAAGTTTGTAAGTACTTTTGCAAGTAACAGGTCATTCAAGCACTCCGACGTGTGAAATCCTCAGTTCATCTTGCTTTAGTGATCTTTCACCCTGATACAAAGTAGAAATTAAAAACAATAAAAAGCTTCCCTCACATGAGTTTGGTCGAAGTCTAGTCGAACTTCAAATGGTAACTATGCAAGCAGTAGACTAAGTGTTGGCACCAACTCTTCAAACTGAAGGTCTTCTGAGTGCAAAGACGTGATGGAAATCTAGAAGCAGACTTCCACTTCTCGACTTACTCCTCCACTGCCATCACCGTATCTCCTATAACCACTACCCCCAAAGAGTGGGTAGAGATGAAGAGGGCCCGACCTTAGAATCCATGGTGATACAAGAAATCAACATATTTTACCGTAGTTATGCCTATCCCTGCATATGAAGATCCAACCTTATCTTCCGCAAGAGTACGGAGACATGAAACCTCTACTTACAGTTAAATTCCTCCTCAGCTTCAACCGCTTTGTCTTCTTACATGCCTTGATAAGTCAGTAGAAGAGGAGCGGTTATCGACATCTTCAAGGATTGGTTGCCAAAGTATTTCAACTTTAGTCTCTGCATTTTATACCCAATCCTTTCTTCAAGGATCATCCTCTGAGTCTTCACCATTTTCAATATTTCAGAGAAATTTGACAAGTTACAAGTGTACTCTGCTTTAAAGATTCTATACAGGTACTATTTATATAGTCCTACATATATTATGTAGGTACGTTTTTCCAAACGTCAACATTAATTATAGACGCAACTTTTTAAATCATAACTGTCACATACATCAGCATCCACATCCTCATTTAATGCTCGTCATTTCCCCATAACTCGCGTAACTTCCATACAGTCAAAGCCATTTTTTCTCCCTTTCAATTATCAAGAACCTCAACCCAAATACCAATCACATACAGATCATTTCTCAACTAAAGCCACTCGTGACTTCGGTTGCAAGGGGGCCATTGTAGGGACATATCCAACGATCCTACCTAAAATGGAGCTGTCACCAGTTCGAATTACCTCCATCTCAGACTCACGCATTGTTAACATAACTTTTCCAGTTAGAATTCTAACCGACTCCACGAACTGGTGAAGAACGTAGGTTGAACTTCAAACTGAAAAACCTTATCCAGTCAAAAATACCTGTCTCTCATAAACTCGTCAGTTATTCAATCAACCGCCACTAACTATATTGTTTGGAAAACGTGCTCCATCACAATGAAGAGCTACAAAGAAGGCCTAATAAAGAAAAAGTTCTAGAAGAGACAAGGACCAAAAAAATTATACAAGAGATCATCAAGAAACTACTTCTTCTAGATTCTCAAAGGCATTCAAACTTCTTAGTTACAAGGTTCAAGCATTTCTATATCTAGAGATAACCTGTAATAAGATATCCACCCCAAGCAATAAAGATACTTTAAAAAAAATCCTCTACACGAAGTCGTGGTTTTTTACCTATTCAGAGCTTTTCCACGCTAAAATTAACTGTATCATTTCTTACTTTTCATTAGGATACTATTGCAGGTTCATTGGTGTGATAACAAATTCCAAGCCATTTCGAGCTTACCAAATTTGGCCAATACAGTAGCAGTATCGAAGAAAATGGCAAAATTAAAGTTTGTGTTGACTTCATAGAAACCAATAAGTTCACACCCAAGACAGTTTTCCGCTACCACTAATTTCATAACTTCTCGACTCTGTTGTAGGATACAAACTTCTTTCTATGGTGGATGCAACCTCCGGCTATAACCAGGCTCCACTCACAGAAGAAGATCAGGAAAAAATAACCTTCATTACCAAAAAAGCTCTCTACTGTTACATAGTAATGCCTTTTGTTTTAAATAATGTAGGAGCTACTTACCAAAGACTTGTGACTAAAATCTTCAAAGATCATCTCAGCATAATTATGGAAGTCTATATCAATGATATGATTTGCAAATGCTTGAAACGAGAAGATTACTCCAGCAACCTCCAAACCATTTTCGATATCCTTCATAAATACCAGATGAAACTTAACCCAGTAAAATGCCAATTTGGAGTTGCATATGGTAAATTTCTAGGTCATCTGGTCAGTAAAAGAAAGATTGAAATTGATCAACCGCAAATTAAAGCGCTCTTCGCGATGCCATCTCTGCGAACAAAGAAAGATGTCCAAACATTCACAGGCAAGATTGCCGCTCTTCACAAATTCATCTCAAAATCAACTGATCAATGCAAACTTCTTTACCTCCTTCTCCGTGGTAATCCCACTCCTCTTTCAAACAAATAACACAAGGAAATCATTTGGACTCCTGACTATGAGTTAGCCTTCCAAGATCTTAAACGATACTTTGGGCATCCTCTTATTATGAGTACTCCAGTTGATGGCGAATCACTTATAATATACTTATCCACAAATGAAGACTCAATTAGTTCCGTTTGTATTCGAGAAGATAAAGGAGTCGAGAAACTAATCTACTTCATCAGTAAAATACTCATGTCTGCTAAAAAAAGATACACAGCAAATGAAAAATAGCTACTCGCCTTGGTCTACAGTTCTCGAAAACTGGGTCCCTACTTTCAGGCTCATCCCATCAAAATCATCACCAATTACCTCCTCAAATTGGTACTCTCCAAAAAAGAAAAATTTCTAAGAATCCTGCAATGGTCTGTTGTCCTTGGCGAATACGACATTTTCTTCAAACCACAAATATCAGTCAAGGGACAAGTAGTGGCTGACTTTTTGGCAAACTTTCTAGTCGAAGACCCCGATTGGGAAGAACTCGAAGAAATCTTCACAAATGACTCCATAGTAGAGCCATTGCATGGTCCAAAAGTTTGGGTTGGCAACTTTTTACAAACGGAACAGCTGGACCACATAGATCAGGGATTGGCATTGTCCTCGTTATAGCTTCCAATCATTGAATTGAGAAAACTATAAAACTAAACATCTATGCTACCAATAATGAGACCGAATATAAAGGATCTTACACGGTATCGATCTCGCACTCGCACTCGGAGTGGAAGAATTAACAGTTTACGTCGATTATTTACTCGTGGCAAATCATTACAATAAGATATTCAAAGAAATGGGAAAAATGGTTGATTACGCAGTTCTGGTCAAGGAAATAATGCAAAAATTTAAACACGCAACAATCTCTTACTTACCTCGACAAGAAAATTGACATGCCGACGCGTTAGCTTATATCACCGCCATGCTGGGAGTCAGTGAAAAAAGATCTTTAGAAATCGAAATCATCAAACATTCCACTCTCGATATACAGTCAACACTGCAGGTCACCATTGTTGAAGACGGAGACCCTGAAGATTGGTGAAGATATTTTAATGCATACCTCAACTTTAACATCCTCCCCAGTAACAAAGTAGAAGCCGGATCACTTTTGGCCAAGTACACCAGATTCACCGTCCAAGATCACATCTTATATCGAATCACAAGAGGGGGACTACTTATCGAATACATCTCACAGAAACAAGCTCAGATCAAAATCAGAAAACTTCACAAAGGTATCTGTGGGGCACAAGTTTTAGGAAGATCATTAGCCCAACGCGTATTCACGCAAGGATTATACTGGCCCAAGATGCGACAGGACTACGAAGACTTTGTGTGTAAATGCTATAAATACCAAATATACGCTCAAGACATCAAAATTCTAGCCCTCGACTTGTATATTAGCAATGTCCTCTAGCCATTCAAATGATGGGGGATCGACATCATTGGACCTTTCCATCCAGTATCGAGAAATAGAAGATTTGTCTTAGTCGCCACTGATTACTTTACAAAATGGGTTCAAGAAGTTCCTCTATGCCATACTGATGAAAATGAGGTCATTAAGTTCCTTTGGCAGCACATCATCACCAGGTTTGGCTGCCCACATATGATACGCTCTGATAATGGCAAGTAATTCATCAGCGTAAAAGTACTTGCTTTCCCCCGTAAATACAAAATCCAGCTATCCACATCCACATCCACACCATACTATCCTCAAGGCAACAGACAAGCCAAAGCCATCCATAAAAGCATCAAATCAGGTTTACACAAGCTTCTCAACGACAGGAAGGGAAGATGGGTAGATGAACTACTCAGTATTCTCTGGGCCTACTGAACCACTCCTTGAGTTTTAACAGGCTGTACTCCATTCATGATGGCTTTCGGTACCGAAGCAGTTATACCTTCAGACCTCGATCTACCAAGTACCCGAAGGATAATTCTAGATGAAGACAATGAACTCAATCTCCTTTGTAACCTCAATTGAATAGAAGAAACCCGCGACAAGGCCATTATGAATTTGGGACGATACCATGACACATTGAAAAAAGCATACAACAAAAAAGTTTGAAAACAAAAATTTGGTATTAGAGACCTTGTTCTACGACGGATCCAAGATAGTACTCGGCTTAAAAATTCTAAAAAGTTATCAGAAAACTGGGAAGGGCCATACATTGTCAGCGACAAAAACAGATAGTTAAACTTATTGGCTGATGACTGAAGACAAAATACAACTCAAATATTCATAGAATACTGCCCAACTGAAACTGACAGATAACACACTGTAACCATTTTCATCGATTCAAATAAATAAATTTTACTGTCAGTTTAGTCCTTACTATTTTGATTTGATCTCGATCCATATTTGAAAAATATGCATCAGACAAACAATATCCTTACTATTTTGATTTGATCTCGATCCATACTTAACAAGTATGCATCAGAAAAACAAAATCCTTACTATTTTGATTTGATCTTGATCCATACTTGACAAGTATGCATCAAATAAACAAAATCCTTATTATTTTGATTCGGTCTTGATCAATACTTAACAAGTACGTATCCAGACTATCATTAGATTTTAAGCGAACACTATCCAACTATAGGATATTCTACTTCGTATTCCTTACTTATCGAACAACCTCTAACAGAGCCCTTGTTCTTCTCAAATCTAAATCCAGATACCCATCTAAGGATATACATATGGTACTCATTCTCAATACTTGCCATTTTATGGCAATCTTTCACATATCACTCAAACAAGCGTTCCTTACTTATCTACTGCAATCTATAGTCACATTCAACAATATTACTTTGTCGAATCTACTACTTAGCATTATTTATAAAACACAAGCAACAATTTTTCACAATAATTTTTTTCTGAAAAACAAATATTCATCGCATATTACAAGATTAAATTATTTTGGTGCCATCGACCATTTTTACATACTTCCACTAAAACAGTACTGCTTACATAAATGTTTTACATTATAGTGGGAGATTTTACTTCATTCACATTCAGAGTACCTTCGGGTACCTGCACATCTGCTAACTCTACAGGGCGTGCAGTCTCATCTTCCATCATTACATCATCGTTGACTTCCGTCCCATCATGAACTTCGGGAGTCTCAGACATTTCCTCTTCTGAACTTGAATCATCAAAGATAACCCCACCAGATTTCACCAACCCCTTGAGGAATTTTTTCCTCACCTCTAGCTCCTTGTACTGTCCAGCAAAATGGACCCTCACTTCTCTACATTTTTCCAACTTTTCTGCATTTATCTGATCCCTCACCTCATCGAGAAGCATGCCATGCTCTAGCTCTATCACCCTCCGCACTTCGGCAACCTGTTCCCTTAAATCTTTCTCGAAGTTTGCTTTATGCAGTGCCAAAGCCTCCATTTTTTCTTTCTTCGATACTTTCTTAGCTTCGCGAAGCACAACATCTCACGCCTTTTTTGCCTCTAACTTGTAAGTATTCAACATTACATTTAACCTTCCTTCTCCTCGATCAAATCCTTATCTATATTTTTATACGCTATAAGCTTATTTGCCAGATCACTACTGCCAACAATGTAGTTTATGGCGATAGTCACCAACTTCTTGATCTATAACAAAGTCATATATTGAGAATTCGAGTAACCTACCAATTTTTTCAAGCGAAGCAAAGAAGTAAAATTTCTCACCTTCAACATGTTTCGCTGACCCTCGCTGAGAAATGTATTCAAACTCTCAATGCTGACCAAATAATCCTCCAGCTCCTTCTTCAGCTCGTCCATCCCAGACGTGTACGAGTCCATGGTCTTCTAAACTTCAGAATTCGACTCTTCAACGTATTTCGTCTTCGACATCTTACCATTACCTCTCTTCTTTGGGAGCACACTCCCAACACCCCGTGAAGGATGCCCATCCACCACAGCAACTGGCTTGAGAGTACCAGCCACCTCCTCCATTGTTGACCGTCGAGTAGACCTCATATGAGGAAGTAACGGGGGAACAACAGAGCTCGCCACCCTTTTCTTCTTATTCTTTCCCAGAGATTCTCTAAACATGGCATCTATCTCTGTATCAGTATTATACCCGGCAAAGGAAGGATTGTCCAGTGGAAAACTAGCCTCTGCAGCCCTCTTGTTCTTCACCGACATTTTTCTGTCGATAACAGATACTTTTGTACCTTTAGCCCTTGACCTCTTTAAACCAGCCTCTTGAAATAAGGTGATCACAAGATCTTGGTCGATGACCAGATTTTCGATCCTACCAAAGAAATTTCTTATGATCTTATACAGCTCTTTCTTCACTTCTGAATTTCTGTCGACCTCTTTTAAAGCTGCAAACACACAATGACAGTTAGAAACAATTAACATCACATTCTACACTACGAACATCAACAATTATAATTACCTAACCACAAACCTAAGTAAAATATTTTTTTCTTTAGGAGATCCCCGGGGTCCTTTTTGTCAAACTCATAATTCTCGGAGACAAGTAAGCGTTCATCAGTGTATCGCCCCCCAGTTGACACCATGTCATAGAGCATCGGCCTCTTCAAGAATCTCACCAAGTACCGATAGCCTACTTTCTGAGGGTTCGTCTTGAGCATGTAGTATACACATAAATCACTGATAACCTACTTTTCGGATCTCTCCTTATAGTTGATAACAGTCGATGATTTATGTGTATACTACACGCTAAAGACGAACCCTCAGAAAGTAGGCTATCGGTACTTGGCTAGGTTTTTATAGATGCCGATGATCTATGACATGGTATCAACTGGGCGATACACTGATAAACGCTTACTTGTCTCCAGGAATTATAAGTTCGACAAGAAGGACTCGGGGAACCTCTAAAGAGAAAAACCTTTCACATAGGTTTGTATAATCCTTGCGTGAATGCGCGTTGAGCTAATGATCTTCCTGAAACATGTGTACTACAGATACCTTCATGAAGTTCTTTAATTTTGATATGGGCTTGTTTCTGTGAGATGCATTCGATAAGTGATCCCCCTCCTGCGATTCGATATAAGATGTAATCTTGGACGGTGAATCTGGGGCACTTGGCCAAAAATGATCGGGCTTCTTCTTTGTCACTGGGGAGGATATTGAAGGTGAGGTATGCATAGAATGGCCTTCGCCAGTCTTCAGGGTCTTTGTCTTTAGCAATGGTGATCTACAGTGTTGACTGTATATCGAGATTAGAATGCACGATGATTTAGATTTCTAAAGATCTTTTTTCACTATCCCCCAGCATAGTAGAGATGCAAGCTAACGTGTCGACATGTCAATTTTCTTGTCGAGGTAAGTAAGAGATTGTTGTGTGTCTGAATTTTTACTTCTTTTCCTCGACCAGAGCTGCGTAATCAACCATTTTTCTAATTATTTTAAATGTCTTGTTGTAATGATTTTCCAAGAGTAACGAATCGACATAGACTGGTAATTCTTCCAATCCGAGTACGAGTGCGAGATCGAGACCGTGTAGGATTCTTTCATATTCGATCTTATTATTGGTAGCATAGAAGTTTAGTTTTATAGCTTTCTCGATTCGATGATTAGAAGGTGTAACGAGGACGATGTCAATCCTTGATCCGTGTGGTCCAGCTGATCCGTCTGTAAAAAGTTACCAACCCAAACTTTTGGACCATGCATCTGGCTCTGCTTTGGAGTCATCTGTGAAGATTTCTTCGAGTTCTTCCCAATTGGGGTTTCGACTAGAAAGTCTGGAAAAAAGTCACCCACCGCTTGTCCCTTGACTGATATTTGTAGTTCGAAGGAAATGTCGTATTCGCCAAGGAAAATAGACCATTGCTAGATTCTTTGAGATTTTTATTTTTTGGAAAGTACCAGTTTGAAGGGGTACTTGGTGATAATTTTGATGGGATGAGCTTGAAAGTAGGGATGAAGTTTCTGAGAACTGTAGACCAAGGCGAGTAGCTATTTTTATGTTGTTGTGTATCTTTTTATGGCAGGCATGAGTGTTTTGTTGATGAAGTAGATTGGTTTCTCTACTCCTTCATCTTCTCAAATGCGAATGAAACTAATTGAGTCTTTAGTTGTGGATAAGTACATTTTAAGTGATTCGCCATCAACTGGAGTACTCATGATAGGAGGACGCCCCAAGTATCGTTTAAGATTTTGGAAGGTTAACTCATAGTCAAGAATCCAAATGATTTCCTTCTGCTGTTTGTTTGAAAGAGGAGTGGGATTACCACGGAGAAGGGGGTAAAGAAGTTTGCATCGATTAAATGATTTTGAAATGAATATGTGAAGAACGACGATCTTGTCTACAAATTTTTAGACATCTTTCTTTGTTCATGGAGATGGCATCGCGATGAGCTCTTTGATTTATGGTGGATCGATTTCAATCTTTCTTTTGCTGACCAGATGTCCCAGAAATTTACCAGATGTAACTCCAAATAGGCATTTCTAAGGGTTGAGTTTCATCTGGTATTTACAAAGGATATCGAAGATGGTTTGGAGGTTACTGGAATGTTTATCTCGTTTTAAGGTTTTGCAGATCATATCAGCGATGTAGACTTACATAATTGTGTCGAGATGATCTTTGAACATTTTAGTCACAAGTCTTTAGTAAGTAGCTCCTGCATTCATTAAACCAAAAGGCGTTACTATGTAACAGTAGAGACCTCTTTCTGTAATGAAGGTTATTTTTTCCTGATCTTCTTCGGCGAATGGAACCTGGTTGAAGTCGGAGGCTGCATCCATCATATAAAGAATTTCATGTCCTGCGACAGAGTCCAGAAGTTGTAGAATTAGTGGTAGCGGAAAACTGTCCTAAGGTATAAACTTATTGGGTTTGGTGAAGTCAACACAAACTCTAACTTTGCCATTTTTCATCGGTACTGCTACGATATTAGAAACCCACTTTGGGTACTTAGCTTCCCGAATAAATCTTACCCGAAGGAGTTTATCAAGCTCTTCATTCACTGCATCGTGGAGGCGGGGAGCTAAATTCTATCATTTCTGAATGATAGCTTTACTATTTCGAAGGAGGTTATGTCGGTGGCATGCGATTGATGGGTTGGTGCTAGGTATTTTCTAGAAAGTCCAGGCAAAGATGTCGATGCTTTTCTTAAGTAGTTGGATCATGACTTCTTTTTCGTCGGCTGATAGCTTGAAGCTGATGAAGGTTGTACGTCCTGGACCATCGAGTTCAACAGATTCGACCATTTCGTTGTCATGCTGCTCAAATATGGGTGATTCCTCTTGCTGTAGTTTATATGCCTTGAGAAGTTTTATTGTATGAGGGTTGGTTGTGGTATTTTTGCACATACATGCAACTGCTTGGCTACCTTTGACTTCGTAGATTCTATGATCTATTAGAAAATGCAATGCTAGATGATAAGTAGAAGGTAATGCTTTAATTGAAGGTAACCAACTGCATCCCAAAATTCCAAAATATTTGAACTTAGCATCGATGATAAGGAATTTTACGAATGTAGTTTCTGATCCTGCTTGAACTGGTAGAATAATTTCTCCTGTAGCTGATTCTTTCAAACCATTAAAGCCAGTGATTGTTGTTTTTGAAGCTTTTGCAGAATCTGTGTGGCCTAGGACTTAAATTTCTTTTCTGACAATACATCTGTTGTGCTTCCAGTATCGATAAGAAGCGTATGTAGGTAGTCCCGTCTGACTTTGAACATAATGATGAGAGGGTCACCATGAGGGTATCTCACGTGGCTGGTATCACAGTCCTCAAAGGTAATATGGTAAGGACATTTTGATTTGCTTGAGCTTGGGAGAAGTTTTGTTGATTTATCATAGGAGGTTATTTTATAACAGGATATAATCCGATCGTCTTATTTTCTCTTATTCCCCTTTTCAATCTCGATCATATACAGGTGGTGAGCTTTCCCCTTGACCTAATTTTGTTCAACTTCTTTGTTTTTTGCTTCATTTTCAAGAAACTTTTTGATGCTGATGACTTAATTATGACGTCCTCCAGCTAATATGATACGATGAAAGATTCGTATGAAGGAGTAGTAGTTGTCAATTTCGTAACTATGCACATTGTGATACTGACATAAAGGTTTGTTGGGGAGATCTGGAATGGTTTGTGGTGCGCCATAACACTCATCTCCTTTTATTATTAGTAAGATAACGGAGTGGGTTGTTATCATTGGCGGCAAAACTGTGACTGGTCTATCGGGTTTGCTGTCCCTTCTTCTTTTGTTGTCGTTGTTTCTGTCGCGTTGCTTGGGTGTTTCAGTAGTTACCGCTCGTTGGGATGGGGTCGAAGATGTTTCTCGAGAATGGATAGCAGATGATCTCGTAATCTTATCTTTCTTTGATCGTTTTAATTCGATGTAATTGTTAACTAGATCAATCATTTATGTGACTGTTCTTGGCTTGTGCAGAGTAAGCTCTTCTCGAACTTTATAGTCGATGTGATGGGCGGAGGTGAATACTGGAACGACGATCTTGGGGTCTGAGTTCCCAATTTTCCTTATTTCCTGTAAAAAAATATTTATAAAAACTCGCCAATGTCTCTTTGGCTCCTGGTTCAAAGAAGAATTAGGAATCGATAGTGAACTCCCACTCTTTAGCATGAGCATAATTGGCTTCAAAAAGAAACTGCAACTTGCTGAACATGGTGATGGAGGCTTCTTGGATGGTATGGAACCACCGGAGTGGTTCTTCCTTTAAGGTCATGTTGAATAGCCTACACAACATGTGGTCGAGTTTGGAATATAACCCAACTGCGGTTTTGAAGTATCAGATATGGGTAAGTGGGTAAGTCATACCTGCATATTATATAAACTTTAGCATAATGAAATTTTTTGGGATGGCCATAACTTCGAGATGATTGGAGATGGGATTTGTCTCGATTCTGTCAAACGCAGATTTTCAGCTTGGGATCTCAGAGTTTATGGTATGGATCCTGTTATTGAGGTCTTCCAAGGTGACGAACTATTACGGAGGAAATGGTAAGGCTGCAACCTGAGAAACAAAATCTCTCTTTCCTTCTGGTCCCAATCGATCCCTGATTGGTCTTCTTTCGGGTGTGGGAGTCTGATGACGCGTGCATCGACTTCCTTGAGTTTTCAATGCCGGTAATGTTAAATCAAATGTCAAGAAGCCCTGTTTGGATTCTCAAATCTAGATCTAGAAATTCGTAGCTCGTCTTCTTTTGGTTGATCATCGCGTTGAATTACTCTTGATCTATGCTCGCTTCGGGCGAGTGAAGGGGACATCTGGCAGCCAATGAATCGTTCTTATATTCTCCTTAGTCTTTCTATTTCTTTCTGATGTGTTTGACTCTGTTGATCTAAGGCTTTTCTTTGTTCGTCCCTCTCCGTTTGAAGATCTTGAGCGTGGACACGCTGATCTTCCAATCTTTGGGGCTTTTTTTGTAGCCATTTGTTTTTGAAGCACGAGTACTGCACTGTGCAGGTCGACCATTCCTGTTATGGGATTAATTTTATGGTCTCTTATGGTGCTAGAATGGCTTTTTAGGTTCATGTTTGTCATCGGATGGTTCTTAGATCAGTGGTGGTAAAAGAAGTATGGTAATTTCCACTGACGGCGCCAATTATAGTGGCGAGTTTATCTAAAGGAGAATCTTTGCCAATATTTATTCATAAGGAGAATGCAATAAATACTAGATAAACAAGATTTTACGCGGGAAACTCAGTAAAACTGAGAAAAACCATGACCTTGAGGAGGATTTTGATGAAAAATCTAGTAAGATGCTAGTTATTACAAGTTTTTAGAGTGATAGTAGGGTTAAGAAGTAAAGGATGACAAAGTTGCATATTCTTAGATCCTGAATCATCTATTCTCTGCCTGTATTTATTATAGATATAGGCAGTCTACCAAAAAATAAACAGTCTCCTCTTCTGGGGGGAGTGGGCATACTTTACGAATATCTAATATTTATTTCCTTAACCAGGTATAACAACTACTTTTGGTAGGTCAAGGACTTAAGGTATCTTCTTGAATGCCATCTGTCTTCGATCATGTATGGTTATCTTCGACTACACTTTGCTGGTTTACTCTTGTCGAGTTTGGGGAATATGCTACTACAATGGCTTGTGTCGCAGTCCTCAAAGGAAATATGGTACGAACGTTTTAACTTACTGGAGTTGGGGAGAAGTTTTCTTGATTTGTTTGAGGATGTCATTTTGTAGCAAGATTTAATTTTATAGTCTTGTTTTCTCTTTTTTCCTT
Organism: Kingdonia uniflora; assembly: GCA_014058105.1. NCBI lineage: Eukaryota > Viridiplantae > Streptophyta > Magnoliopsida > Ranunculales > Circaeasteraceae > Kingdonia > Kingdonia uniflora. The sequence continues at coordinate 638,748 of JACGCM010001059.1, read as the reverse complement.
TATCAATCTCGATCATGTAAAGATATCGAGCTTAGCCTTGTCCTTGCTCTTGTTCAACGTCTTTTCTCTTAGTTTCATGCTTGAGGTATTTTTGAACGTCGAGTACCTAATTGTGAAGTCGTCCAACAAGAAGAATGCGATGAAAAATTTGAATTAGAAAGTAACAGTTGTCAGTCTCGTGGCTATAGATGTTATGATACTGGTACAAGGGTTTTTTGGGTATATCAGGAATTGCTTGTGCTTCTCGATACAATTTATCTCTCTTTTTCGTGGGTATGATTGCAAAGAGTATAGTTATCATAGGAGGCCAGACTGGAATGGGTCTGTCTGGCTTTTCGTCTCTCCTCTTAGCATTGTCAGTATTTCTTCCGCATTGCCTGGGTGGTCCGGTATTAGTTAACTTCTGAGGTGGCGATGAAAATGCTTTATTGGAATGGATGACTGTGGAGCTCTTCATCTTATCCTTTTGGGATCATTCTAATTTTATATAGTTATTAGCAATATAAATTATTTATGTCACCGTTATGGGCTTGTACAAGATAAGTTCTTCTCGATCTTTGAAGTCGATATGTAGTGCTGAGGTAAATGCTGGAACGATAATCTTGGGATCTAAATTCCTAATTTTCTGCGTTTCTTGCAAGAAACGCTTGTTAAAACTCGCCAAGATTTTTTTTACATCTTGCTCAAAGAAGATCAATGAATCCACAATTATTTCTCGCTCTTTAGCATGAGCATAGTTTGACTCAAAGAGGCACTACAATTGGCTGAATGTATTAATAGAACCTTCGGGGATAGTATAGAACCATCTGAGAGGTTCTTCTTTTAGGCTCATGTTAAATAATCTGCATAACATGTGATCAATTTTGGAGTATAATCCAACTGCAACTCTAAAGTGTTGGACGTGGGTAAGAGGGCCAGTGAGGCCTGCATACTGAGTAAATTTTGGCATGTGGATATTATCTAGAATGGGCATCACTTCGAGATTAGGAGAGATGGGATTTGTTTCAATTCTATCGAGAGCAGACCTTCAGCCTGGGATGTCAGAGTTTATGGCTTGGGTATAATTGTTTAGGTCATCCAAGGTGATAATTATGGCAGAGGATTTGGTGTATCTGTAACCTATAGATCAAAGTCTTCCTGTCCTTCAGGTCCCAATGGTGCTCTCACATGCCATCTTACTTGTGGTGGTGGAGTTTGATGACGTGTATGTCGAATTCTGAGAGTTGTCGATGATGAGGATGTAAGTCCAAAATGTCGAGAAGCCCTGTTTACATTTCTTGATCTTGATCGTGAAGTTCGTACTCGTTCTTCTCTTAGCTAGTTTTCTCTTTGGGTTGCCTTGGAGCGAAGATCACTTCGGGCCTGAGGTGGTGACGTTTGACGGCCAACATGGCGATCTTAAGTTCTTCAAAAATGCTCCATTTCCTTTTAATACGTCCGGCTCTGTTGGTCCAAGGATTTTCTCCTTTAGTCTCTTTCTACTTGAAGAGCTTGAGCATGAATTCGCTGATCATCAAGTATCTAGATTCGGCCAGATTCCATTTGCTTATGAAGTTCGATTAGTACGCTGTATAGATCGACTGTTTCTGGTATCGGGTTGATCTCGTGGTTCCTCAGCGTACTGGAGACACTTCGGAGATTCATGTTTGTCATCGGATTGTCTTAGATCACAGTGGTAAAGAAAAGTGTGGTTTTCCCATAGATGGCGGCGCCAATTGTAATAACGTGTTTTTCAGGAGGATAATCTTCGCCAATACTTTTAGTAAGGATGATGCAACAATAAGCTTAGACAAACAAGATTTTACGTGGAAACTCAGTAAAGGCTGAGAAAAACTATAACTTCGAGGAAGGTTTTGATGTAAAATTCAATAAGTTGCTAGTTATTACAATTTGCTGTTTGTTAAGAAAGTAAAGATGAATGAATAATGAAGTTACGGATCTCAATCTTGGATGCCGACTAGGATCTCAATCTCAGTCTGACATCAGTAGAAGACGTAGACCCTCCAAATGTCAAGAAGAAGAGCCACGACTTCAATCTAGGATACCAACTCATGAACGTTTGGGCAAAGGTAATGGTACTCATAACCCCCGACCTACACACCAAGCCGCTCAAGCACCACGATAGTACGTCACACAAAACACATAGATCAGCGAATCGAAGCTCAAGCTCTCGACAATAAGGATGATTTGACCAAATTGTAAGGTAGTTCAATCGCCAAAGAGTTGTTTGATATGGAAGTACCAACAAGTTTCCATACTCCGAAGATACGTAAGTACAAAAACACCGATTCAAAAAAATACATTCAGCAATTCCACGACTCACTCAGATTGTATTTCATCTTGAACTACATTCTGTGTCGTCTATTCGCCATAAGCCTATTGAGAGAACCGCTTCGGTAGTTCCATTCTCTGCCTGAAGATTTAATCCTCACATTTGACAAACTACAGAAGATCTTCGTCAAAATGTATGCTCATAATAAAGATAAAGAAGAGAATTTGTACACTCTTATTAGTCTCAAACAGTCTCAAGGAGAGAAGCTCGAGGTCTTTGCAAAGAAATTTCTAGAACTCGCTCGGAAGGTTGATAATCTCGATCAAAAAATAATTGTCTCTGCATTTACCAATGTACTACAGATCAATTGCAAAGCGAAAGAACATCTCTTCTTGAACAAACCCTCAACCTTGGAATACATGATTACCAAGGCCAATGGGTAACTCGACCTAGAAAAGATGATAACCGAAAGGCATAAATCTACCATAAATGTCTTAACCATTAAATGTCAAAATACATATAGCAACAGTGAATAAAAGGATGGCTAGGGTGATCAAAAGCGAGCTAAAACAAACACATGCAAATCTCAAAAAGGTAATTTACCACCTAAACCGGCCCTTCCAAAGATGAATATCAGGATCTCAGCGATCTATCCCTTACTAGAGAAAGACAAATTATATCGTGTGTCCTAGCCTCTGGATCCAATCGAAGGCAAACCATATTGCATACACCACAAGATAACTCATCATGAAACTGACAACTGTTACACTTTATAGAGATTTCTTGAATACATTTTCAAAGATTGGAGAATACATGAGTACATTATCGACCTGGAAGGATACAAAAATGGAAGCTATAAGATGCAAGTCGAAGTAGTTCAGATGAAAGATTAATCCAAGGAGAAACACTTGTACCACATGTACCACAACAACATGATCGAGATCTATTAGATCAACAACTCTACCAGATTTAAAAAGAGGAGGTTAACAGAATGCTGCAACCTCACAGTTTAGGATAAAGAAGCTAAACTCCTTCCTAAATCAAATAGTCGATGAACTGGGATTTTATTTAAGGATTACGATATCAGTCACTTCAAGTTTCCACATCACGACGCTCTGGTTATTATGCTTAAGATGAATAAATTCTTCATGCATACCATGATGATCGATACCGACAGCGGTATTGAAATCCTTTTTCAGAGCACAATCAAACAAATAGGATTAGCATATCAAGTTATACCAAACGAGATCGATATCAGTGGTTTTAATTGCTTTAAAGAAGAACGAGTAGGAAAGATCATTCTATCCATTACCGCTGAACCCACCATTATTGACGTTGTTTTATATATCAACAATGCCAAATCCCGTTACCTGGGGATCATGGGCCGCTGCTAGATACACAATATGGAAGCAATCGCATCCACATACCATCAAACACTTTTGCAGTAGCATATTTTCCAGATTCGACAAAGAGAAGGTAGCGAAACTTAGTCGAAGACATTCCATTATTTGAGAAGATGTCCCATCTGTGACCATAGTTCTCGACCTACCGAAGTAGCCATTATACTTGGTCAAATATAGCTGTTGCAGGAAGATCCGTGAAGTTCGCCCACTACCCTCCAAAATTGGAAACTGCTTTCTTTTTTGTAAACTGCATGTATTTAATATAAATATAGGCAGAAAATATGTTATTATGATCCGTAACTCTGCGATTCATTCATTTTTACTTTCTTACCAAACAACAACTATAATAACTAGCAACTTATTGGATTTTTCATTAAAACTTTTCTCGAGGTCGTGGTTTATCTCGGACTTTACTGAGTTTCCACGTAAAATCTTGTTTGTTTAAGCTTATTATTGCATAATCCTTACTAGAGTATTGGCAAAGATTATCCTCCTAGAAAACATGCTATTATAATTGGCGCCGTCTGTAGGAATACTACACTTTTTCTTTACCACCTGCGATCCTAGACAATCCGATGATAAACATGAATCTCCAAGTGCCTCCAGTACAATGAGGAACCACGAGATCAATCTAATACTGGAAACAGTTGATCTGCACAGTGCTGCGATCAAACTTCATAAACAAATGGAGTCTGACCGAGTCCAGAGGCTTGAAGATCAACAAATCCACGCCCAAGCTCTTCAAGTTGAATGAGACGAAGGGAGAAAAGCCTTGGACCATTAGAGTAGGATACATTAGAAAGAAATAGAGAATTTACAAAGATATCAAGCCCGGCTCACTGGTCATCAAACGTCACCTCCCCAAGCTCAGAGTGAACATCGCTCCAGGGCAAGCAAGAGAAAAAACCAGCTGAGAGAGGAGCAGGTCCAAAATTCTCGATCTAGATCACAGAATCCAGACAGGTTTCTTGACATTTTGGACTCACATCCTCCGTATCGACAACTATAGGAAGTCGACGCACTCGCCACTAAACTCCCCCCCCCCCCCACCGGTAAGATGACCAGTGAGAGACAGGTTAGGACCTGAAGGGCAAGGTGACTTTGATCCTCAAGTTACTGCCACACCAAGTACTTTGTAGCAATTTATTACCTTGGATGACTTAAACAATAGGATTCGAGCTATAATCTCTGACATTCCAGGCCAAAGGTCTGTTCTCGATAGGATTAAGATGAACTTTATTTTTCCTCATTTCGAAGTCATGCCTATCTAAGAAAATTTCCACATGCCGAAGTTTCATCAGTATGCAGGCCTCACAGATCCTCTCACCCATGTCCGACACTTCAAAGTTACAGTTGGATTATACTCCAAGTTAGATCACATACTCTATAGATTATTCAATATGAGCCTTAAAGAAGAACCTCTCAGATGGTTTCATACTATTCTCGAAGGCTCTATTGCTACATTCAGCCAGTTACAGCGTCTCTTCGAGTCAAACTATGCTCATGCTAAAGAACGAGAAATAATAGTAGATTCATTGTTCTTTTTCGAGCAAGTTACGAAAGAAACCTTGGCAAGTTTTTACAAGCATTTTTTTGTAGGAAATACGGAAGATTGGGAATTCAGATTCCAAATTGTCATTCCAGCGTTCACCTCAGCATTTCACATCGATTCAAAAGTTCAAGAATAGCTTATCTTACAAAATCCCAAGACAGTGACAGAAATGATCGATGTTGTTAATAACTACATCGAACTAGAATGATCCAAAAAGGATAAGATGAAAAGCTCCTCAGTCATCCACTCTAATAAAGTATTTTCGTCGCCTCCTCCAAAGTTACCCAGTAACGGGACTCCCAAGCAACGGGAGAGGAACACCGACAATGTCCAAAAATGAGATAGAAAGCCTGACAGAATCATCCCAATCTTACCTCCTATAACAACCACACTCTCCGCTATCTTACCAACGATAAAGGGAGATAAATTATATCGATAAGCACATGCAATTCCTGATACCTAACAAACCCTTGTGCCAGTATTATAATGTGCATAGCTACGAGACTGACAACGGCTATTCTCTAATACAGATTTTTCATCGTATTCAACTAGCTGGAAGACTTTACAATTGTGTAGTCAACGTTCAAAAATTCCTCGTGGAAGAGACTAAAAGAAAAAAAGTTGAACAAGAGCAAAGAAAAGGCCAAGCTCGCCATCTTTTCATGATCAAAATTGAGACAGAAAAGAAGAGAAAGCAAGATAATAGAATTACATCTTGCGGCAAGATGACATCATCGGACAAGTCAATAAAACTACTCCCCAGCTTTAGCAAGGCTAAACGTCTGTACCATATTTCTTTCGAAGACTGTGGCACCAGCCATGTCAAGTACCCTCATGATGACCCTCTGGTCATTATGCTCAAAGTAGGTCAGGACTACCTATACATACTTCTAGTTGATACAGGATGCACAAAAAACATTTTGTTCAAGAGAGCTATTAACATTCTAGGCCTCAAAGATTCAGTAAAAGCTTCGACAACCACGGGAGAAATTACCTTACCAGTTCGAGCGGGATCGAAATCCACTTTCGTTAAATTCGTTGTCATAGATACTGAGTCAAAATATTTGGGAATCTTGGGTCGAAGTTGGCTTCATTTAATCAAGGCAGTACCTTCGACATATCATCTGGACTTACAATTTCTAACATATCACAGAGTCTATGAAATCAAAGGAAGTCAAGCAGTTATACGTATGTGTGAGAATACTACTACCAACTCTCATACGATAAAACTTCTGAAAGCATAGTAATTATATAGCAGGAAATGCCCCTCACATTTGAGCAACATGAAATTCAGGTAGTGGACTCCATTGAACTCGATGGGCCCAGACGAAATACCTTTATTGGCTCAAAACTACCATCCGATGAAAAAGAAACCATGATCCAACTTCTGAAGAAAACGTCAACATCTTTGCATGGTCTTTTCAAAAAATTCCTGGAATTGATCCCATGATAGCATGCCACAAGCTCAATCTCCTTCCGGACAGCAAAGCAGTTGTGCATAAGCTTCACAATTTAGCCCACCGCCTCTGCGAAGCCGTTAATGAAGAAATTGATAAACTCATTCGTGCAGGGTTTATTCGAGAAATAAAATATCCCAAATGGGTTTCTAACATAGTGGCTGTCCCAAAGAAGAATGGGAAAATTAGAATCAGTGTCGACTTTATAGAGCCCAATAAGTTCACACCCAAAGATAACTTTCCTCTCCCGCTGATCCCACAACTCCTCAACTCTGTAGCAGGGCACAAATTTTTCTTAATGATGGATGCAGCCTCCGATTACAATCAAGTCCCTCTCGCCGAACAGGAGCAAGAAAAGGCAACATTTGTCACCGAACGAGGTCTTTATTATTACACAGTAATACCTTTTAGATTAAAGAATACAGGAGCCACTTATCAACGACTTGTCACTAAAATGTTCAAAGATCATTTAGGCAAAATTATGGAGGTATACATAGATGATATAATCTGCAAAAGCTTAAAGCGAGAAGATCATTTTAGCAACCTATAGACCATCTTCGACATCTTCCGTACTTACCAAATGAAACTTAACCCGGAAAAATGCCAATTTGGTGCTGCATCGAGTAAATTTCTGGGTCATTTGGTTAGTAAAAGGGGAATAGAAATCGATCCGACACAAATCAAAGTACTCATGGCCATATCATCTCCTCGAGCCAAAAAAGATGTACAAAGGCTTGCTGGTAAGATTACAACTCTTCACAGGTTCATTTCTAAGTCATATGATCAATGCAGACTTCTTTACCTCCTTCTCCGTGGCAATCCAGCTCCAATGTCCAAAAAATATCCCAAAGAAATCATTTGGACACTAGATTGTGAATTAGCCTTCCAAGATCTTAAAAGATGCTTGAGGCATCCTCCCATAATGATTACTCCTGTTAACGATAAAAGACTGACAATGTACTTATTGACCACAAATGATTCCATTAGCTCTGTCCTTATTCGAGAAGACGATGGTGTGGAAAAGCCAATCAACTTCATCAGCAAAACTCTCATGCCTACTAAGAAAAAATATATAATAATTGAAAAGCAGCTACTTTCCTTGGTGTATAGCTCTCAGAAACTTCAACCCTATTTCTAAGCTCATCCCATCAACATTATCACCAAGTTTCCTCTCAAACTTATACTCTCTAAAAAGGAAAAATCTTGAAGAGTTCTAGAATGGTCTGTATTCCTCAGTGAATATGACATCTCCTTCGAGCCTCAAATATCGATCAAAGGACAAGCAATAGCTGACTTCTTAGCAGACTTTCCAGTCGAAGACCCCGAATGGGAAGAAATTGAAGAAGTACTGGTTGATAACTCAATAACAGAACCAGACGCATGGTCATGAAGCACAGGATAGAGACTCTTTACTGACGGATCTGCTGGACCACGAAAATCAGGGATTGGTATCGTCTTCATCACACCATATCCAATCATCGCATCAAGAAAGCTATTAAACTCAAGTTCTATGCCACCAATAATAAAACGGAATATGAAGTTATCCTACATGGACTGGATCTTGCTATAGCACTTGGGGCGAAAGAAATAGCTATTTATATCGATTCTTTACTCGTCGCCAACTATTATAATAAAATATTCCAAACATCAGGCAAGATGGTCGAATATGTAGCCCTGGTCAAAGATAAAATGAAAAAGTTTAAAACATCCACAATCTCTTATCTCCCTCAAGCTGAGAACCGCCATGCTGACACATTAGTATACATTGCTGCAATGCTTGAAGACAATGAGAAAAGAACTTTAGACATCGAAGTCATTGAACATTCTAGTCTCGACGTGGGCTACACAATGCAGATCAATGTTATTGAAGACGAAGATCTAGAAGATTGAAGAAAACCATTCAATGAATACCTTAATTTTAACATCTTCCTAAGCAACAAAGAAGAAGCCCGATCACTTCTGGCAAAATGTCCTTGATTCACAGTTTAGAATAAAATCTTATATCACATCAGGGAGGAGGACCACTTATTGAATGCATCTCACAAAAACAAACACAAATCAAAATCAGAGAACTTCATGAAGGAATCTGTGCAGCTCACATCTCGGGATGATCCTTGGCTTAGTGGGCATTTACTCAAGGGTTATACTGACCAAAGATGAGATAAGACTGTGAAGACTTTATCCAAAGTGCTATAAATGCCAACTCCATGCTCAAGACATCAAAAACCCAGCCCTCGACTTGCACGTTAGCAATGTCCTCTAGCCATTCAAGAAATGGGTGATCGATATCATTGGACCTTTTCACCCAGCATCTGGTAACCGAAAGTTCATTCTTATGGCAATAGACTACTTCACTAAGTGGGTCGAAGCAGTACCATTATGCCATACTGACGAAAATAAAGTCATCAAATTTCTTTGGGAACACATCATTACCAGATTTGACTGCCCACAAATGATACGATTTGATAATGGCAAGCAATTCATTAGTTGCAAAGTGCTCAGTTTCCTCCACAAATACAAAATTCAATTGTCCACTTCCACTTCCACACCCTACTACCCTCAAGGTAATGGCCAAGCTGAAGCCATCAACAAAAGCATCAAGTCAGAGTTACGCAAATGCCTTGATGTGAAAAAAGGCAGATGGGTTGATGAATTAATTAGTATCATGTGGGCTTACCGGATAACTCCTCAAACATCCACTGGCTGTGCACCATTTATGATAGCCTTCAGCACTGAAGCAGTTATACCTTCAGACCTTGATCTCCCCAGTATCCAACGAAAAATTACGGATGAAGACAATGAATTTTGACTCATCTGCAACCTCAACTGGATCGAGGAAGCCCGAGACCAAGCCATTGCAAATTTAGGGCGATATCATGACACTCTCAAGAAAGCTTTTAATAAGAAGGTCAGAAAATAAACATTTTGTATTGATGACCTTATTTTTTGACGCATCTAGGACAGTACTCGACCTAAAAATTTTGGCAAGTTATCTGAAAACTGGGAAGGTCCATATATTGTCAGCGACAAGAACGATAGTGAGACTTACTGGTTGATGACTGAAGACGAAGTACAACTCGAATATTCATGGAATACAGCCCAACTGAAAATGTTCTAAAGATAACTGCTATAACCACTTTCGAATCAATACAATAAAGACATCTTTACTATCAATTACATCTTTCAACTGCACATTTACATAGTATCAATACATACTTGACAAGTATGCATCACAACTAACTTTTTTCTCTTCGACAAGCATCTATCATATTATAGGATACATTTGTTACACTTCCTGATTTATCGAACAAAATATGTCATGGTTTGTCTTTTTTCTCAAAACCCAGATGTCCCATCGAGGAATAACATCTGGTCCTCATTCTTTATTCACAACATCATTGCATGGCCCGCTTTATATCATTTTGTCGACTAAATAACACTCAGCACACTATCTTCATTAGTATCTAATGTTATAATACTTGTCGAATCAAACACTTATCATATTTTATATATATATAAAATCTATGCGTATTATCGACTACTCGAGATTCAACCATTCATTAAAGCAACAAAAACATCTTAAGTTAATCATTCAAAACAAACAGAAATTGTTTCGGTCCCATCGACCACCACTTGTACATCAGTCATCAAAACAAATACTTTTCAAACATACGAGGTATTTATAGTAAATCATTCAAAGAGTCACCATTCCCAAGAGTCAAGACAATAATCAATATAACCTGACACCATTGCATCCCGGTCAAACACCACCTACTAGAGAACCGTTTACGGGCCCCACACAGTCAACACACTTCAATTCGAGATCTTATTACCTCGATACATTAGCCTTGATATTTCCCTACAGTTCGGAACAACTATCTCGACATCCATATGACTCGACCAATTATCTTCAGATAATAAATTTCCATATCATTCGAGATCACAATTATATAATCGATACAAATAACAAAGCCATATTTTATTTCGCAAATAATAGATTTCCATATCATTCGAGATCACAATTATATAATCGATACAAATAACAAAGCCATATTTTATTTCGCAAAGATTACTGTTTCATTTTATATTCGAGAATTCTTTCCATCGATTACATTACATCAAGCTACAAGTTACATGCTATCCTTCGACATTAATTACTCGAAGCTACATGCTTCTTGTTACCAAAATCTGGCATATCCTCCGGCAAAGGAAAGATAGTCACCCTCCTCATCTGAAACCACCCCCATCTCACAACCTTAGGGGGCTACAAAGACGACAACGACCAGGGAAACTACCACAGGAAGCCATGCCCGCCTTAGCATCATCATCTTCAATATGGGCAATCGCTAATTCACGAAGACAATCGATGCGCTTCGAGGCCTTCAACAACACAAAATGAACCTGACACCAATTGAAACACTGCATTTTAATGATCTCCACCTCCTCCTCCATCATTTCTTCCAATCTCATCACCACCGGCTTCGAATAAAAGGACAACAACGACAAAGAGCCAAAATAAAACTCTTTGTACTTACCATATTTTACATCTGTGCGCTTCAAAAACCCGTTATGCAGCGCCTGAAACCACGTCGTCACCATCACTCAATCCTTTCCAGCCTATTTATAGCATCACTCTAACGTCCAGCCATAACTGCTCCTCGAAAACATAAAATGACCAAGTTTATTTGACTTTCCTACCTTGAAAATGACAAAATACCAACTACTAAAATACTCGATAACCGTTTTACATTCCGATGTTCTTCTCGACACAACAAGTAATTGTATCAAGAACGAGGCGATTATAGTAGCATATTTCCCAGATTCGATAAACGACAAAGAAAAGGTAACAAAACTTAGTCGAAGACATTCTATCATTCAAGAAGATGTTCCATCTGCGACCACAGCTCTCGACCCACTCAAGTAGCCGTTATACTTGGTCAAATAGAGCCGTTGCAGGGAGATCCGCGAAGTTCGCCCACTACCCCCTAAACTAGAAAACTGTTTTTTTTTTGTAAATTGCTTGTATATACTATAAATGCAGGCATAAAATGTGTTATTATGATCCGCAACTCTATTATTCATTCAGTATTACTTTCTTACCAAACAACAACTGTAATAACTAGCAACTTATTAGATTTTTCATCAAAACCCTCCTCGAGGTCATAGTTTTTCTTAGACTTTACTGAGTTTCTATGTAAAATCCTATGTGTTTAAGCTTATTATTGCATAATCCTTACTAGAGTATTGGCAAAGATTATCCTCTCGAAAAACATGCCATTACAACTTCGTTTCAAGTACAACGACAACATCTATGAAATCAAAGGCAGTCACAAACTCTCATGAGCTTGCAAAAATACCGTCTCTACCATACTAGAAACATCCGACATATTTGCTGCATAGCAATTACAGAAAGCTTGTCACACCGATGATCAACCTTCAACAGAAGAACCTATTTTGGAAATTAAGATTACTAGGACTGAAAGTGGTATAACTTTAGATCAATCTCATTACATTGAGAAGATCTTGAAAATGAATAACTACTATGGCTGCAAACCTGCGTGCACCCCTTACGACCATAGTCAGAAGCTATTCAGGAATATTGGCGACATTATTAGACAAACTGAGTATGCTAGTATCAATGACAGCCTTTGGTATACTACTAATTGTACTAGGCCAGACATTGCTTACGCAGTGAGGATGTTATGTAAATTTACTAGTTGTTCTGGTATGTAGCATTGGTATGCTATAGAAAGGGTCATGCTGTATCTAAAAAGAACCATGAACCTATGAATACACTATGAACGATTCCCTGTAGTTCTAGAGGGATTTACCAATGCTGATTGGAACACTCTATCTGAAGACTCCAAGGCTACCAACGATTATATCTTTAACATTGTTGGTGGGGGCAGTTTCTTGGAAATCCAATAAATAAACTATCTTAGCCCAATCTACGATGGAGTCAAAACTAATAGCACTAGCTGCTGCCAGTGAGGAGGCAGATTGGTTAAGAAACCTTCTGTCAGATATCTCTTTATGGGATAAGCCGGTACCAGCCATACTTATCCACTGCGATAGTACTGTAGCTATTGCAAAAGTGCAGAATCATTATTACAATGACAAATACGTCGTAAGAACATCACCATAAGAGAAAAACTCACTTCTGGGGCTGTCAGAGTGGATTTTTTTCAGTCAAAAGCAAACCTTGTTGATCAATTGACGAAAGGGTTAGCTCAGAAGAAGGTGTAAAACACCTAGAAAGGGTTGGGGCTAAAGCCCGTATAGTTAGAATATCTGTGATGGTAACCCAAGCTATAAACTGGAGATCCCAAGAAATAGGTTCAAAGGGAAAAACAAGTCATATGATAATTAAGAAGAATCGTGCATTTTTTAAGAAAGGGTAATTACTCCTAACCCATCCCTATAAGAACATGATATCCTATAGTAATTTAAGGTTTAGTTATTTTATAACTCTTAATGAGGGCTATACTCTATGTAGAGTGGGGTACCTAGCTATAGGAGTACTCTTGATAGACTCACCCCGCTAATTACAGAACTGAGGCCGCTTCCTATGAGAACTTGGGCAAGTTCTCTAGAGCTTTTATTAGAACCGGGATACGAGCGTATGGCCGTATAGCGCTAACATCGTTTAGAACTTTATATTATAAAAGTGGTGTGTGGTGTGCTTTAGTTGTATTCTCCAGAATTATAGTTCAAGACGAATATCACTCTGATCTCTAGTACTTCAAAAGAATATTCACTATGTAAAGGTTCAAGTCGAAAGGCACCTCTACTTATGCACTGCTTTAAATCTTTTACTCGAAGATGTTTTCTCGATATAGTGAGGGATTGTTGGGTTTTATATCTCCAAAACTCTATGTGGTTTTTTTAGTCCCACATTGCTCAGAAGAGTAGTTTGTTTCCTTGATATAACCTAGATCCTTTATTCTCTATGTTGGGCGGGGGTGGGCCGAAAAAAATGAGTTTAATTTTTTTTTATTCATGGGCTTGGGCTTCGAACTTGGACCTCTATAAAAGAATTAATTTTGTCAAAATCAATTCTATTCGACCTGGATCAATTTGAACCGAGTCTATTCGACCTGGAGTTCCCAGAAGATCAATTCGAACCGAGTCTATTCAAACTGAACTTTTTCTTTTTGAATTCCTCAAACGTAGCGTGTTACTGTTTCGTAATTAAGTCTTAAACGTTTTACTTCCGTTTTGAACATTTTTTTTATGACGTGTCTCACCATTAACTCTTGTTACTGTTTTGAACTTGCTCTATATAAAGAGAAGTTGTGCCTCAGTTTTACAATTATCGAATACATAGTCCGTCTCTTCTTTTTGATATAACTATGAGTCTAGAATTCGAGTAAAATAGTTGAAAGTGCAAATAATTCGAATGTCCTTCTTCCTTGCAAGAGAAGTTCCTACTTTGCTATTTTATCCTGGAGGCGACGCAATAATCAACTGTTTGCAAAAGCAGTGTGGCAAAACGTCTTAAAGATATAGACCTAGTCCTCGACTCATCATCTCTTGATCATCACTTCGGTACCTCCAAATCATCTTACTATTATTGCTGGTCTAATTCTATTAATCTCTGCTTTTGATAATTGTTGCAGAGGTAACATATATAGTATAAATTTCCCTTTCAATTTATACCCTTAGTAGATAAATGACTGTTATCATTACGTGACGATTGTGATATTATGAATCTGACATCTAATGCCAATGTACCTTACCGGAAAGAACTACAAGAAGATATCAAGTACATGATCAAGATCAAAAAAATGAGGGGGGCAATATTGATTAAGATGTATTGTTGTAAATGGATACTATCATTTTCCTATAGAAAAGTCTAAATATATTTCCCTTAAGGTGTTTGTGAAATCGCTTTAAGGATGATTCTAAGTGTAGTAGCCTACTCGCAGCCTTCCAGCACTAGTCGAATACTCGAAGGCTACATCGAAGCCTACCTATTGACTCGAAGCCCAGCAAGACAATAACTAAGTCCACGAAGCCTTTCGATATCATTCAAACACTCGAAGACATTATAGTCAAAGCTAAAGACAGACGGTCAATACCAGAACTCAGCATTAGTAACAAATAGACTTCGACCATGGGAGGACATGGTCAAAGGCAGACACATCTAACAGCCAGCTCACCAGACAGAATAGTGAAATGAGCCGCCTGATAACTACAGTATCATAACCGACTCCATGTAAAGAACAGTTGTCCCCAAATGATATACATATAATCTGACCTCCCATGGCGACTCACCATTTTCTATCTCCTATAAATAGGAGGGAGGAGGCACTATGAAGGGGTTTGAAAATCTTTCCCAAGAGCCCTTCAAGATTACCTTCGAATACCCTGTAACCGACTTCTATTTGATCTGTCAACTAACTTGATATGTATCATCAATCATTCAAATCCTCGCTAGAGGTCGTGAAGAAACTAATTCTAGGACTCCCCACAAGTATGCTTGTTCAGTAATATAGCTTATTATTGTCTTATATACTTGCATAAGCCCCTAGTCGAAGATTAACACCTTGGTGTAAGAGCTAGTTTCCCCTCCCACAAAACTTGGTCCCTACACTAAGTTTACGAATTCTTAACATTTCGCTGAGACTAATGAAAAATAACTTTAGAGGTGTAACAGTGAGATTCAGGACACTTTTTGGGAGTTCCCATCCCACTCTTTTCATCTTTTCATATTTCATAAATGCTCATGTATAACACATTTGACTCGGGGAAGGTACTCATGTTTTTCTCTTTGATTTTTACCTTGCTTCTCTCATCTCGCAGACCACGACCTCTTTAGGGGCTCACACTACTTCTTGCAGTTGCCAATGTTTACCCTTTGCCATGGTCAGTGCATTATTAACATACAAATTAGATCTGCGAAATTTATTTCTCTACTGTCCTCATAAGTTTAGGCTTGTTTACTGAACTTTCTTAATCAATCTCCACACTATTCAAACCTATCAAAACAAATAAAAAGGAGGTGTTCTTCCACTCCTTCCTGTACTGTACTTCTAGAACGTCACCCAATTTTTTTTAAAAACTGCAATGTGAAGCGACATGGACTTCAGAGAATGAGAATGTAGATGCGACCCCATTGATTACAACTGAAAGCGAGGCACAATATCATATAACTTTGTATGTTAAACATGGGATCATTACCAATTAAGGCCTTAAGGGTAATGCTACATAATGGTTTTATGGTCCTACATACTAATCACATAGATTGTATTTGATGCTCAAAATATTGAAAGAATAGTTGCAATATAGCTCTTGATATAACTTGAATTGTTGTCTAATCAACCTTGATAAAAGCAAGATTGTGTTCTTTACCTAATAAGAACAAGATACCCAGATTGTAACTATAGACATACTTTAATTTTTCAAAATATGAGATGGGTCCTATAAAATCATTATATTAAATTCTTGAACCCCAGATCAAAATGCTTTTGTTACATCCTTTTTGCTTGCGGCGAGATGGACCGTTCGATGCTAGACGACATATCCTTGATCCTTTGTTCGATATAAACCTTCTGCTAATTTAATCAAGGACGTTTAATTTATTATTTGAGAGTACTTTAATGATTGGAAGTTTAAAAGGAAAAAATAATTTAATCAAATTAAGTATGTCATTGTAGACATGATCTTTTGAGTTTTTGATTTCAAATGAATCTGTCACCTTTGACATTTTTTCTAGTTTATTTCGCAATATTCATTTAAGAGTATTAAAATTCAAATTGGCAGCTATAAATCCAAAACTTTATTAAAAGATGCTTAAAAGAACGATAGAAGGAATAAATGATGACTAACATAAAATAAATTGGTTTAAATAAAACAAAAAGAAAGCAAAGTTATTATATTTTTGAAAGCTGAATGTGTTATCGATGGCTGATGCAAATTGCCCAATACATAGTGCATGTACATTTTCCTTTCCTTTTGCCCCTTTCGCAATCTTCTTCATTAGAAGGGTGAGTATTTGTCTCTAGCTTAGAACTATGGGATTGTTGTTATGTTCGTTCGAACAAGCCTCGGGGTTTTGGCTCCAATTTGCCTCAACGTATTTGGAGACTTAAAGCCGTTCGAACGACAATCAACTTTTGCCTAAAAATTGATCAATAGAGATTGTTGCACGGTTTGAAAAAGTCTCCAAGACAACGGTACAAACGGACTCATGGTATGGAGATTCATAGATGTAGAAATAATTTAAAGAACCTGTAAAATAGCTTTCCCAATATAGAAAACAACAACACTCTGGTATTCGGTAGGACAACAATACAGAAGCGGTACTCCGGTAAACAACAAGGTAGTAACATTAGAGGCGTGGATCACACTTTTCTTTAAAAAGTATTTTGACGAACCCCAGGTACAGGTTACGACAGTCTAATCTCTTCCACCAGGTACAGGTTACGGTAGTCTAATCTCTTATAGGATACAACGAGCAATGGTTGATACAGAAGTCCCAGCACCGGAGACTCGTACTTGTAATGTAAGCACTTCATGGAAACTGTGTGTGAGAGAGAGAGAGAGATAAATACGAATAATATTTATAGAGTTTTTACAACGGTTCTTTCTTGGCTTTATGTACATGAGGTTTGATCCCGAGCCGGCCCGGTGGGCTGGGCCGCCCGAGAAAGGTCCAAGTGTGTCAAGGGTATAAAATCCCCTCACACACATATACACTCTCTTTTAGTCACATGTTATATACATGTCACATGGGTTCTACCTTATATGTTTGGTTCCACTATAGTTTATAAACAATGTGGGACTAAACATTTAGGCTTTAGTTTGGGTACAAGAGTCACATGAATATGAAAATGACCAAGAGGTCAAGGGGTCAAACCCATACAAATGAATGTTTAAAAAAAATCCAATAATAGAGATAGAGAGAAGGGAATGGTGCGACTCCTTCCTATGGATTAATTTGGCCCCTTACAGGGATTTTAGGAACTACGGGCAACTTGATCCATGGTACGTAGGTAACCATTGATTTGGTGCAGTCGTTGATTTGGTTCTTAGGGACGCTTGGTTCGATTTGGTTATTTGGGACGTTTGGTCAATTTTGGTCCTTCGGGGAGTTGTTTTGTTTGGGTTTCTTAGGACATTTGTTTGCTTGGGTCATTGGAGATATTTGGTGAGAGAGGGTTTCATTTTGGGTTCAATTTGGTTGGTGGCAAAGTTTGGCTCAGATTTAGGGAAATCTTTACCGAGGTGGAGAACTGTGGGACTGTTGTTATGTTCATTCGAACGGGCTTCATAGCCATTCGAATGAGCCTTTGGTTTTTGGCTCAAATATGCCTTAACGTATTTGGGGACTAAAAGTCATTCGAACGAGACTGATAGTCATTCTAACGACAATCAGTTTTTGCTTAAAAACTTATCTAGCGTGTTGAGTTGCTTGATGTCGTTCGAACAAGACTCATAGTCATTCGAATGATAGTGTGGATGTTAGTTTTGTGAGATTTGTTTGAAGCTCTTGTTTGCCTCGAGATCCGAGTGATTGTATTTAGCTATCCCAAGTATATAAGGGAAAGTTAGGTTTTTTAGAAGCCACCTTTGGGAAGATCTTTTATGGGGATGAATTCTTGAGAGAGAAACCTCAATTGTTTGTAAAGATTGTAACTTTAGTCTTGGAATAAACTATCTTTCTCTCTCTCTCTCTATCTCTCTTTCTATTGTGTATGAATGTGGGCAATTGTAGAACCACCTTAAAACCTTGTTATTGGTTGTGGATTGTGTATTCTTATTTGCTTATTTGTGCCCTAATCGAATTGATAGGAGTTTGGCTTCCGCGGCGCAACTCAACAAAAACAACGGTTGTTATAACGGAAATGATCATTTATGTAGAAATCAATTATCGATCGATACTTTAACAAGTTCATTTTTTGTCTTAGTAATTTCATGGACAATTATCGGTCGATCCTTCAGGTAGGAATGTAAATTATGTAATTGACCAAACTGACCAAACTAGGCGTTTTAGTCAATAGGCACAATTGAAAATCTATAACGTAAGCGTTTTTCTGGCTATTACCCAAAAATTTATTCTTCTTTCCCAACCCTCCCCTCTCTCCTCCTCGTTCTTTCTGTGTGTTTGATTTCGTTATTATTTAATTTGTCAATTGGCGTTTCCACATATCGTTCTTGGGCGAGGGATTGGGATTAGCTACCCTAATTTCTAACAGTTTGATGGTAGACATATCCTTGATCCTTTATCCGACATAAACTTTCCGCTAATTAAATCAAGGACATTAAATTATTCGAAAGTACTTTGATGATTTGAAGTTTAAAGGAATAAAAATAAATTAATCAATGTAGGCATGAATATGTCACCTTTGACACTTCTAGTTTATTTCACAATAAAATTTCAAATTGGCAGCTATACAATCAACGGCCGTACAATCAAAACCTTATTAAAAGATGATTGAAAGAAAGACAGAAGTAATAAAAGATGACTAACATAAAATAAAAATGTTAAATAAAAAGAAGAAGAAGCTAAGTTATTGCATTTTTAAAAGCTGAATGTGTTATCAATGGTGGTTGATGCAAATTGTCCAATACATAGTGCATGTACATTTTTCCTTTCCTTTTGGCCATTTCGTAGTCTTCTTCATTGGGAGGGGGAGTGTTTGTCTTTAGCTTAGAACAACGGTTGTTATAACGTAAATGATCCTTCATGTAGAAATCAATTATCGTTCTATACTCTAACGAATTCATTTTTTGTCGTAATATTTTCATGGACAATTTGATGTCTTGAATAATAAAAAAGCCCTTAACTTATAGTTTAACAATCAATTTTAGAAACATATATAACGGTATCTTTGTTACTAAGTAGGAATGTAAATTATGTAACGTGAATGTTTTTCTAGTTGTTACCTAGAATATTATTCTTTTTTCCCAGTCCTCCCCTTTCTCATCTCTCTCTTCCCGTCTCCCTATCTAGTCTCTAATTCTCAACGAGTTTTCAATCTATCTAAAAGACTACAACACTTGTGAACGATTTTGGGCTTGTTTGGTCTAGAAAAGGGCACCTCTTTCTTTCTCTTATTCATATTCTTCCTCGTCAACCTCTGTATTTTGGTAATTTGAGGCACTTTTCATTTTTTTATAACCATATATTTCATACATCAAAATAGGAAATAAATTTTTGAGTCCAATGAAATAAATTTTAGCTGATTATTTTCGGATAATTAAATTATAATTTGTTGTAGAGAAATAGTTAAAATGTTTCCATTTTCTCAATACATGATTTAAATGTAAAAATAAAAAAGGAAAGATAAATCAACAAAAAAAGACCTGGTCCAGCTAGTCCACCAGGCACCAGTACAGCAAATCTCCATTTGTTTCATTTCAAAAATTAAATATTTTCTGATTTTCTCTCTCTCTCTCTCTCTTTCTTTTTCTCCTTTTTCACCTTTCCTCCTCTCTCCGACTCACTCTCAACACTTCAAACAAACTCTCTGAAACTCTCAGGGAAAGAGAGAGAGAGAGGAGAGAAACCCTAGAAGCTCAAACCTCAACCTCAACCTCAACCTCAACCATGGCGGATTTCTCTCACCAACATCAACAGTTACAGAGACCTCAAGCTTCAACGTTCTCAAAGAAACTATCGTCTGGAAATGGGTTTCCGACGTTTTCATCTTCTCAACCTCAAATAGAGGATTACAGTGAGATTTTCGGCACTTATCATCGAGGTTCATCGATTCCGATTCTCGATCTTCCTGTTGTTGATGAGAGCGATATTTGTATTGATGTGAAGAGGTCGAGTTTCGATTATTCGGATATTTTTGGAGGGTTTAGTGACTTAGAGTTTGCAGTTCCGTTTCAGGAGATGTTTGGTGAAGATGATAAAGGTGGAGGAGGAGAGAATTTGGCTGAGGATGTTTGGTAATATTGTCTCTTTCTGGTTTAATTTGTGTGTGTGTGTGTGTGTGTGGTGAATTTATGTTTTTTTAGTGTTTTTGTTGAGTTTAGAACAATGGGTTTGTGTTTTATTAGGTTGTTTGTTGTTGTTGGTTTGGTAATTTGTGCTTTACTCAACAATGGTAGTAATTTGTGTTTTACTCAATAATGTGCACATTTGGCAACATTTTCCATTTGGGGAAATGTGGGTTGTTGCTTAAATTGGAGGTTTTCGCGTAGTGGGTCTAGTGAAAATGGAGGTTGGGGTTCTTGTTTAGGGCAATATTTGAATCTATTTAGAGTATTCCAGAGGTTTTAGATAATGTAGATTTTGGTTGTGGAGGGTGAGTGTAGCTGGCTCTCGAATGAGGTAAAATTAGCGGTTAGTCCCGCGAAAGGAGAAAACGGATGTACAACAAGCTTGTTATAGCTAATGTATCCAATTTTATTAAGGCTATCTACAAAGGCACCAAGTGTTTATTACGTTTGTCTTCGTTCCTCAAAAGTTGTTTTCTTTATGGGCGAATACTAGATTGCTATGAAGTTCTTGTAAGTGTGCCACCGATTCTAGAAATAGATTAGAGGGAGAAAAATCTTATTATTGTATTGATTACTTAGGTTACATCATACTCTCTATATATATAGGAGCGAGATATTAAACTATTTCTATGAATAACCAATGTGGGATTAAAAGAACATAATAGCCCTGCTAATACAGATTTGTCTAGATTGTCGAAGGTATTCGACAGACGGGTTGGTGAATGGCGACCACCGTCAACAAATGAACTATTGTCTGCAGTCCTTGCCAAAATGGGCGTACAACCAGCTGTTATAGCTAATGTATCCAATGTTATTAAGGCTATCTACAAAAGCACAAAATGTTTATTGCGTTTGTCTTTCCTCGAAAGTTGTTTCTTTATGAGCGAATACTAGATTGCCATGAAGTTTCTTCGAAATGTGTTTCTCTATGAGAGAAATTCTCTAGATTGTTGAAAGAATTTGACAAACGGGTTGTGACCACCGTCAACAAATGAACCATCTTCTGCACTCCTTGTCAAAATTTCCATAGTGCCTTTTGATAGCCAACAAATTAGGATCTAATCTTTCTTTGGTATAACGGCACTGTTACAGGTTGTTAAACCGCTCTAGATATATTTGAAGTTGGAGCTTGTTAGTGTATATTACAACGAATATTATGTTAAATGTCATTAGTTGTCTACTTGTCTATGACTGCAGTTTCTATTTATATTGATTGAAATATAAACTACAGTTATATACAACTAATGGTAGCTAACATAATCTTCGCTGCAATATACGCTAACTATGCTTTTAAGAACATGTCGACGTCTCTTTTGATATGTGATTTAGTTAAGGCCATAAATAAATTAATCATAAGCCCATCAATAATTTTAAACAACAATTTATTTCTAAGTGTTCTAAACCGTCGATAGAACGTAAGCGGTTTGCAGATTTATGGTCTATTAGAGTAAACCTTAATTAGGGCATACCAAAGTTCAGTAAAAAAAAAGTGTTCTCCTTATTCTGCTGTTTGTCTGAAGAACCCTAGTATGATGTAGTGGAGTTGTTGTCCCAAAGTAAATTTTCATCATTATCAACATCAGCCCACGATTTCACCCTAAGAGGTGCTGGAGACTAGACAACCTGCTCGGGTTTCTTTATCTATTTCCTGCATCAGGAGAGAGGATTATTGATGTTTATGCCTAGCAGTTCCAACTCTCATTTTTGTAGGGGTATCTTCATTTAATTCTGAGCATTAAATTACAAACTTCCAAGTGGTACCACAAACTATTGACTTATAATTTTTTTGGTAAGGGTGTCGGAAACGGCAGAAATAGAAAAATATTTTGTAAATAGTGCTGGACACGTCTGAGTGTCAAGGTGGTAGACACGTTTTTTTTTTTTTTTTTAAGTTAAGTGTCATTTTTACCTAGCTTATTTTATAAATAAAGAAAAAGAAAAAGGCCAGCTTGTCATTTCCAAGAGCGAGATGTCATTTCCTGTAACATTGAAGTTAAGTGTCTTTTATAGACTATTAGAGGTATGAACAAATGGTTTTCCTATAACTAAAGGGAATTTGAGGTTACCTTTATGTTATTTATACTCTTTCCTGTTTTGTAACAATTTTCTCTTTCTACTATTTGGCTAATAGCCGACATTGAAGTAAAAATGAACAAATC
This sequence comes from Kingdonia uniflora, assembly GCA_014058105.1. Taxonomy (NCBI): domain Eukaryota; kingdom Viridiplantae; phylum Streptophyta; class Magnoliopsida; order Ranunculales; family Circaeasteraceae; genus Kingdonia; species Kingdonia uniflora. Next base: position 615,949 of record JACGCM010001059.1, on the reverse strand, counting down.
GGGCAGTTAGATTCAACAATTTCATTGTCATACGTGTTTATGTTTCAGATTCAATTTCTCATTAATGATCTCAAATGCATCAGTATTATGATTATTATTTTTTGAAAGATTTTATGTGGCAGGCCTTAGGATAATTTAGGCTAGACTTATATTATAAACTAAATGGAATATTACTGTTCTTAATGTATGCGCAGGACTCCTGCTGGAACAAGAACTCCTTCCGAAGGGTCGAGTGAGGATCCTGCCTGTTCAGTAAACAACCGAGCCTTCTCGAATGGAGAATCTCATCATTCATACGATGGTGTCCAACAGTTCAATGTGTCATATCATAAAACAAATCAAATAAGCAACGAGGATGGGATAAGTGGAACTACATGCATTGCACAACTCAATGCTATTCCTGGGTTTACTTTAGTAGTTGATGAAAGCAATTCTTTGAAAGAGGCAAGATCTGATACACCAGTACCCCTTAATGGTCACAACCTTAATGTGAATTTTAGTGGTGAAATGAAGGAAGAAAAGAATGTCGAGAAAGCCATGTATGGGAGTGATGTCAAAACTCTCAGAAACCCTAGTGATAATAGAGCTTATTTGAAAGAGGAGTCCATCACCGTGTCTGAAATAAAGGAAGAAAAGCATGTCGAGAAATCCATGTCTAGAAGTGATCTCAAATCTCACAAAAACCTTACTGGTGGTGAAGCTTTTCCGAAAGAGAAGTTCATCACCTTGTCTGAAATCAATCTTAGAACAAACCCTTCTCGTGTGCCACCTCCTTCAAGACAACCACCCAAAGTAGCAATTAGAAAAGAAGGTTCAAAGAGATTTGTAACTTCAAACTCTGCAAAATCTACTCTTGAAGGGGCAGGAACTGATGGTTTGCCAGCATTCTATGATGTGGAGGTAGACGCAATTTTTGCTATGAAAGATGCAATGGAGAAAGCGCAAGCAACGATAAAAAGTGCAAAAGAATCTATGGAAAGAAAGAAGGACGGTCTTCAAATTCGCAAGAAAAGGGGTATGCAGGGTGAAGCTGCTTATGAAGTTCAGAGATTCAAGGAAGGGAATGCTACTGAAGCATTTGGGGAAGATGCTGCAACAGGAGCTTTTGAGAGATCGGAAAAACCAAAAACTTTAAAAGACGCCCATTTATTTCCGGATATTGAAGGGAGGGAAGGAGTTATGGAATCAACTAAAAAAGCTCTTGACCAGAAGCTTGTGAGAGAACCAAGATCAACTCAAGAATCTCATAAAAAGAAAAGATCAGGAGAATGGAAAGCAGATGCACAATTCTACGAGCTTGTTGGAATAGATAAGTTCAGAACAAATTCAAATGCCCCTGGGAAGGAAAAAGATGAGAAGAAATTGATGCCACCAGTAATGACTCCAGAGGTTCCTGAGGGTGAAATTTATGACAGAATATTAAAAGAAGCTCGTGAAAAGGAAGAATATGCGAAGAAACTAAAACAACTTAGCTTGCAAGAGCACGAGAAAAAACTAAAGGAAGACCGTGAGCATGCAGAGCGTGAAAAGAAACTAAATGAAGCTCCTGAACCGGAAGTAAAGGAAAAGCAAGAGAAGGAGACAGGTATTTGGGAGGAGAATGAGAACAGACTAATGGAGACCCGTGAATGGCAAATGAAACAGAAGAGACTTGAAGAGGCCCGCAAGCGAGAAGAACATGAGGCTCGTGAAAGGGAAGAAAATGAGAAGAGACAAAAAGAAGTTCGTGAACGGAAAGAGAATGAGAAGAGACAGCAAGAAGCTCGTGAACGGGAAGAAAACGAAAAGAGACAAAAAGAAGCTCGTGAACGGGAAGAAAACGAAAAGAGACAAAAAGAAGCTCGTGAATGGGAAGAAAATTTGAAGAGGCAAAAAGAAGCTTGTGAACGGGAAGAAAATGAGAAAAGACAAAAAGAAGCTCGTGAACGGGAAGAAAATGAGAAGAAACAAAAAGAAGCTCGTGAGCGGGAAGAAAATGAGAAGAGACAAAAAGAAGCTCGTGAACGGGAAGAAAAAGAGAAGAGACAAAAAGAGGCCTGTGAATGGGAGGAAAATGAGAAGAGACTAAAACAAGCTCGTGAACGGGATGAAAATGAAATGCGACTAAAACAAGTTCGGGAACGAGAAGAAATTGAAATGCGACTAAAAGAGGCTCACGAGCAAGAAGAAAGAGAAAAGCAACTGAAAGAGGAAAACGAGAAGCAACAAAAACAGATGCGTGACCGAGAAGAAAACGAGAAGAGACTAAAGGAAGCTCACGAGCTGGAAGAAAATGAGAAAAGACTAAAGGAGGCTTGTGAGCTGGAAGAAATTGAGAAGATACAAAAAGAGGCTTGTGAGAGGGAAGAGGTGAAGATAGTGAACGAGGCTCTCGAACAGGATAAAAGTAATCAGAGGCAATTAGAGGCTTTGGAGAGGGAGGACAGTGAGGAAAAAAACAAGTCTTATGTGCGCATAGAGGAAGAGGATATACAAGTAGCTAAAAACTTCCAGGATAGTGAAGAGAAATTGAAGACAATACACGAGACTTGCAAGGTTGAAGATGCTAAAAACCTAGAACAAACTTATGGGGCATATGAAGCTCATAGAAACAATAAACCGAAAGCAGCCCAGGTGTCATGTGAGCGTGAAGAGAATCTAAAGACTGGTAAAGCAGTTAAGCAGGCTCTTGAACATGTACATGAAAAAGAATTGACAGCAGTTAGCATCCATATTGAGCAGTATAAAACAGAGAAGTTAAAAGAAGCAACCACAAATCATAGTGCCGCTGAAGACAGGGACTTTGAGAACAAAAGGAACACTACACCAAAGGCCAAGTTAAATGAGAATGAAAAGAAATTAGGAGATTCAACAGTGATCATTCAGGAAACAAATTCTGAGAAGAATAAGAAGACATGCCAACTTGCCGTTGATCTGAAAGAAACCAAGAAAGTGCCCAGAGGCATTGAAGATGCGAAGAAAAATGAATCATCTCTGGTATCAAAAAAAATAAATGAATCATCTCAGTCAGTTTGTATCATGGAGGAGAAAGGACATAAATTGAAAATAACAGAAGAGAGGGAAAAAGGAGAAAGGATTCAAAAGGAGAGAGCGCTGGAAAAAGAGCGGATTAGAAAATTAGAAGAAGATAAAGAGAGAGAAAGAGGAAGAGATAGAATGGCTGTTGAAAGAGCGACCCGAGAAGCTCGTGAAAGGGCATTTGCCGAAGCTCGTGAAAGAGCGGAAAGGGCAGCTGTAGAAAGAGCGACTGCTGAAGTTCGACAGAGAGCATTGTCGGATGCCCGGGAGAGATTAGAAAAAGCTTCAGCAGAAGTTCGAGAGAAATCATTAGCTGAAAAGGTTTCTAATGAAGCCAGACAAAGGGCAGAGCGTGCTGCAGTAGAGAGGGCAACTGTAGAGGCTCGGGAACGTGCTGTAGAAAAAGCAATATCTGAGAAGGCTGCTTTGGAAGCAAGGGAAAGGGTGGAAAGATCTGTCTCAGAGAAGTTTTCAGCTGCTTCCCGTAATGGTGGAATGAAACAAAGCTCTTCTTTTTCCGTGAGTATAACTGTATTTAAGTATTTAGTTTTCCATTCTGCATGTTACTAGCAGTAGCCTGTGTTAATGACACTTATCGAACTATATCAATTAAAGCGGCACTGGATTTCACTAAGGTCAACATGCAATTAGGCACTCAACTCAACTCAACTCAACTAACTCCCCTCTGCGTATCTTCGTGTAATAGGTGTTTTCAAGAGTTTATTATAGCCCGTTAGACTGGTGCCTTTGGCGTCTGTCATCATGTATTTAGCACCTATTTCATGTCTTTTACTACTTATCTTCCCTCCTTTAGTCCGAACTAAAGGGTGCGTTGGAGCAGATGCATACTATTATTAAGATCTTTTTTCAAGTTATTGGCACTTATATGATTGCACATTGGTGTGTAATATTCTGCTGCATGCTAATTGGACGATATATGGCAGGATTTATGGGACTCACAACTTCAAAGCTCTAGCTATTTCAATAGTTCTCAAAGATATAATTCCTCAAATCAAGGTGGCGTTTAATTCTTCGATTTTAGAGATTTTTTTTAATTGTTTCGTTTGTGCTTCGGTGAAACTTCTATTATTAGGCTGCTTCTAAACAAAATGTCTTTTTACTTATGAAGCTTCTGGTGGAGAAAAATCTCAAGGAATTGAAGCTGAATCGGCGCAGAGGTGTAAAGCTAGGTTAGAGCGGCATCAACGAACAGTTGAACGTGCGGTACGTGGTGTTCTATCAACGGAATAACTTTTAACATGTCTTAATGCGAAGTAAATAACATTTTTTGGTTAGCTTCTATAATCCTCCTCGACACGCATCTGTTGAACTGGCGATTTATTGTGTTTATCCCGATGACACTATACAATAGAATTGACCTTAAATTCCGAACTTTTAATCTCATTTGTTGGATATATTTCAGGCGAAAGCTCTTGCAGAAAAGAACACACGCGATCTTCAAGCTCAAAGAGAACAAGCAGAAAGAAATGTATAATTTTTGTGAACACTGCTGAGAAATTTCTGTAACTACTTGTTTACCGTGCATTCTTCTTGTCCTTAATCTGATTTTGATTGCAGAGATTAGCCGAGACACTGGATGCTGATGTCAGAAGATGGTCTAGTGGAAAAGAGGGGAATCTACGTGCCTTGCTTTCAACACTCCAATACGTATGTAGAGTTGTTCTATTTAATATCATGCACACTATGTACTTGCTTATCCATTTTGAAAATTATAGTGTCTTGCCTCTTTTGCGACTCTGGATTTTTAAAATTGAGGAAGTACTTTTAACTTCTCTAAGACCTGAAGTATTTCGCTCAGGTTTCATAGCCTTATATGATATGCTAATGATAGAAAATTACTAATGCGGAAGCGATTAAAAGAAAAGACAACTACTTTGATTGAATTAAAGACCAAAAGAAAATAGATCTCCCTACTTTAGCTATGGTTTTCTTCTCCAAAACTCAACCTAACCTCTAAGGCTAAGCCTTTCTCTTACTAAAACTAACATTAAAAATAAACTAAGCTTAAGCTCTCTAGGAGAGGAGACCTAGCTCAAATAGAAACCCTAACTAGACTCTAATTAGGAGACTTCTCCTAATTATAATGCAATTAAAGTAAATAGCAAAAACTAAATAAGAAGGTGCGCACACGACATACAAAACGTGATATGCGTGGTCGTGGGTACGACCACACGACTTATAAACTCTCCCCGTCTAAGAAGAGTTCGACCACGAATTCTGGCGAGAAAATCAGCAAGTCATCAAAAAAATGCATGCCGAAAGAAGCGGGAAGACGGCCACAAAATTTGCCATAACTCGCTAATGGGTAACACATCATCTGGAAGCCTGTGTCGCTTCATTGGATGCATAACTATGAGTATAGGACAACTGAAAATTCTTCCACGGTATTTTCCGTACCCATTTGGTTTGTTTGCAAATAGAGAAACGATTGTTGTGCCAAAAATTCCGTGCGTGACTTCATTGTTTGGTCTCAAATACTGATGAAAAACTTCGACGATCTTCAAACTCATCCCAAAATGGATTGATAAATGACAACATAGCTACTTCTTTTAGGGACGCATCGACTGTTGGTACTGTTTTCGGAAACCCTAACAATGGTCCGCCGCTCTCCGACCTTAATTGACCATTGAAACCCTCCCCGATGGTTCGAGTAACGCCTAAAACAACTCCGTTAATCGGAGTTTCGCCAATTATCAAAACTTCTCTATATGGAACCCGTGATAACCCTAGATTTTCTTCGGCATTTTTTGACTTTTTAGCGACTGAAAAACACTTATCAATGGTCGAAACTCTGATTCAAAAAATCCGTTGATCGGAGTTTTGTCAAAAACCTCTTCGATTTGAGAATCGACTAACTTGTCAATTTTGGCAAAAAACTTGTCGATCTTGGTGAAACCCGCAATTTCGCAATTGGTAATGACTTCTTCAATCCCATAATTTTATTCGTCGGTCCCGAACAAATTGGCGAAACCCCACTCAATTTGTTCGACTCGGGGTATTGGTTTTGGTTTTCTTCAGTTGAACTTCATGATGATCTTGGTTTTGGTTTTCTTCAGTTGAACTTCATGATGATCAAAATTGTCAATCGGGTGAACTTCTCACATCAAGGTCGTGACCCTATCTTGGAACTTTGATTGAAAACTTTTCAACACGTCTCCGTCTTTCCCACCTACTAGAACAATCACACGGTGAACCTCTCTCTCCGTCGTCTCTTCGAGGTGTTTCATCTCCATCGAATTTCTTCGAATCCTCCGTCACAACTCCCGCCTCAATCTCATTATAGTTCTCAAGCATCTCTAACGCCTCTCTTGTCAGATCTTTTTTTAAACATAAAAACGTTTGCAATCCATACTTTATTCATTATGCTCTCTTTTATAAGAGAAGAGACCTAGCACAAGTAGAAACCCTAGCTAGACTTTAATTAGGAGATTTCTCCTAATTATAATGCAATTAATGTAAATTGCAAAAACCAAATAAGAAGGTACACACACGACACACGAAACATGTTATGCGTGTACGACCACAACCACGACCACGTGACTTATCAGTTAAGTAAGGTGTTATACTATTTAGATGTGTAATTAATACAACCTCTATGGCTATCGAGTCCGAGACTTCAAAAACTGAATGTGTATATAAATTTAAATTTGGGCTTTATCCGAAAAGGTCAAAAGGAAAAAAAGAGAGTTTATATTTTTATGAATAAAGGCCCCTATTTTGTTTAGACGTATTGGATATCTGTCTTGCTGAAAATCATTCGTCGAGTATCAAACATTTATGTGTAATATCATCAAAATTTTCCCACTTCAATATTATTTTCTAACATTTTTTCTTTGTTTTATAGATTCTTGGGTCTGAAAGTGGTTGGCATCCGGTTCCATTAACGGAAGTTATAACAGCTGTTGCTGTAAAGAAAGCATACAGGAAAGCCACTCTCTGCGTTCATCCTGATAAGTTACAGCAGCGAGGTGCAAGCATTCAGCAGAAGTACATATGTGAGAAGGTTTTTGATCTTCTAAAGGTATTTTGCTGAATTGAGTAATTTATTTCTTCTTTACATTATATCCATATAGGAATTACTTTTTTGATAACCATAACCTATTAATACAATTCTGTATAAATTTATTATAAGGTACGTTATTATTTACCTTGCTTAAACTGTACGAATTCGGCAATTTTCTCTTTAACCTGTAGTAAGAAAATTACTTCACTAATCGACAAAATGTAGAAACTTCTCTAAAGACTGAAGATATATGGTATCTTTTTTTCACGGAAGTAACTTGCAAATTCTACCATGTAATTCGGTCTTCCCTCTTTTTTTTACGTCTGTTGCTTCAGGATTTAGAGATTTAGTTTAACAGAAAACCTTTATCCCAACCTTCAACACTTTCTTAAGTCTTGCTTGCTTTGTTTTTTAATAATTGCAGGACGCATGGAATAAATTCAATTCAGAAGAACGCTAGTTAACACCTCTCACATCTCTTTTGAAGCTTGCACATTGGCAGTCTCAGTGTATCGATAAAAGAATCAGCAAGTCTTGGTAAATCCTGTAATTTATACTTCCTAAGTAAACATACTCAATCAAGAATTTTAGGTATTCTTTCACTTTTGTGTTCTCCTTTGATTCTTTATAGAATCAGCAATGCAACTGCACAATTCTTAGTTTCTTTGGTTGCATGAGGTAACACTGTAGAAAATTATGTCAATGGCTTCGGGTTGAGGGAATAGGTAAATGGATCGGGTGCGGGGTAGAGACTCCGAGTTTTTTTTTGGTATTTTAAGGGCATTTAAGTAATTTTCTTTTAATTTTGAAGTTCTTGCAATATTGTAGATGAATAAGTACCATAAAAGTATTTTTCCCGAACTATTAAAGTTCTTCACTGTTCTCAAAACATTTTACCATATACCTCGGACATATCTTAGGCATTCGCTGGGAATTTTGTAAGGCAACCCTTAAGCATTCTTGGAAGAACCTCTTCATTTTGGAGATGATCTCAGACCTGAAAAATTGTAAGAGCTACCTCATGCTCTCAAAGTTCATCCATTGATCAAGACTGTTCATTAATCTATGGATATGTCAGCATATGAAAAATGGTGACCCATTTTCAGATGCATTGAGGCCGGGCTAGATTGGGATAATCTTTGTGCAAACACTTGCTATGAAGGACGAGATTGTTAGATCAAGGTGAAGGGTTGCTTATGTTTAGTATTTACATAGTGTCTAAGTTACATTGTGTTTATGTTTTCATCCAGTCATTAGTCATTTTGTTTAGTTGATTGGGAATGGAGGAGCTTTATAATAGTTAGAATTGATGAGTATATCGAGAACTTGTGGTTTGTGGGGGTTACTGCTCGTGTCCCCGGATTAGTGGGGGCAGATAGTGATAAGTTATGACACCGGATCACCCTAGTATCATAAAGACCAACAAAAAAAAAATCATTTCTGAACAGAAAGAACCATATGCCACTGTCGGTAGTTTGTTTTGTTTCCTGTCAAGGATTAGCAAATGACTAATTTTCGATGTAAAAATTGTAGGGAGATAAAATTCTTAAGACTCATTGTATTATAAGAAATAAGATACATCATATAATTAGGGACACCTCAAATCATCTAATTCCTTCAGACCTCCCTCTAACCGCAACATGACACTTCAAATTATTTCTTTAACATAGTAGAATAACAGACATCAAATGAAATGCAGATAACTATGCTGTGACAAGTTAGTTGATCAGGCTGAAATAAGCGCTGGTTCTCTTACTTGTTCCTCCCCATAATTTCCATTTTGTAGCTTACCATTTGCTTCAGTCAGGTTGCAAAGGGGCACAGAGCTCTTCTCTTGACATGGTTCTTTCACCTCAATTTCTGCTTGGTTTTCACCTTCCAGCTTTTCGTTGGTTTGCGTTGTACTTGAAAGAGGTATCAACCCTTTCTCTCTACACGACTCAATACCCTCCTTGTACATGTCTTCCAAAGTGTACTTGTATTCGAACCCTACTTCTGTAAGCTTCTTAGATGAGAATGATATAACCTTCAAGTTTTCATCAAAGTTGGGGAACCTGTTCATAGTCAGTCAACATTGAGATACATTATAGGTGATCCGTGACCGGGAAACAATCACCGAGGTATACTCTATGTACTGGTCGGAGTCTACAAGATAGAAATGATCTGTGATAATACGAGATATGATGGGGTCTGCCTCACCATGGTCACTCCTAGAAGGCTAGAAGGTAAGTTGATTTCGTGACAGGGTAATGTAACCCTTGAAGGTTTCACCTCGCTTTGTCAGATTTAATCCCTACTCAGGGTTAATTGTTACTTCTGACACTTTTGTATTATTTATCACTGCACAGTAAAACCCCTCTATAGTAATCCCGTTATACAGTGAAACCTATCTAAATGCACTCTTGGGACCAATTAAAAGTGTGCATTTAGAGAGGCGCGTTTACAAAGTTTGATGAGGTATTTAAATAAAGTCAAGTAAGGTTTGGTGTCTAATTTACGCTAAATATTAGTTAAAGGCTAATGGAAATTACAGTTTAAAATATTTGCATAAAAAGTATGATAATGTAATTGATACATGTAACTAAGTGAGAAATTTGTAACTTGTAGTTAGCTTACTAGAAATGTAGAGCTAAGTGCAATTACATAGGTAAAAATATACGGTTGGGACGAGGAAAAAATTGCACATTACAGGAAATTCCTAACTTGTACGATTGTGACTATGGGACCAACATAGGTTGTGCGTTTATAAAAGGTGCATTTAGATAGGTTTCACTGTATAGTAATAACCCCTCTATAGCAATAAAAAAGTGTGGTCCCAACTTGGTACCAAATGATATTGTAATAAACCCTAATATTATTACTACTTTTTTCGTAGCCATGCACAAAAATATGGTCCTATCAATCTTATATAGTAATAAAAGAGTGAGACCATGACACAAAATATATAAGGTGTTCAGACTTCCAAAAATGTACTTATCTATACTACTTTGAACCAATGAACAAGTTCCAATAGACTTTTTTCTTCAATTCCTTAAGATATTATCAATTTTCCGAAATTAAATTCGCAGTCATATATAATTTTGATAAACCGGCCCACATTTTCTATAATAATAACCCCTTTATAGTAATGTTATCGGGTAGTCACCACCGTATTACTATAGAGGGGTTTTATTGTATCTTCATATAATGTTCTTCATTTGAAAGCAATTTAGGAGAAATATTTTAGAGAAGAAAGGCTTACTTAGTAGGGATATTGTACTCTGGAAATAATTGATTCAGCTTTTCCGCAAGTTGGATGATGGTGGTATTGTCAGAAGAACAAATGTATCTTCCCTTGGCATCAGGGTGCTCAAACAAGTAAATGTGAGCATTGCAGAGATCATCCAAATGTACAAACTGAATTTGTTTCAGAATTGAGTAATGAGGTTCGTTCCCTGCGAGATGCAAAATGTCAGACAAAATATTAGAGGAAAAAGAACAGTAAGAAAAATAAGAAGAGAACAGATGATGATGAAGTGTACCGGTGATTAGGGCGAGTGCAGTAATCATGCTCGGAGGCATAGATGACATGAGAAACGGTCCAACTACAAGGGTTGGTATAATACTGATGAAGTCAATGCTGTTCTCTTTTCCAAAATCCCATGCCGCCTTCTCTGCCAATGTCTTGGAAACGAAATACATCTAGATAGTGGAAACAGGAGAAGATGGTTATGTCACTGATCGAAAACTGCCACTGTTTAGTGCCATGTTTTTTTATTTATTTATATTTTCTTTTTCCTTTTTCTGGCTAGGAACATAATTATCAACATGAACACTTTCTATCGTTATTGTTTCTCTAATATAAATGCAAAATAATATAACAGTTATTTTCACAGCAGTCTATCTCGCTATGCCTCCTGCAAAAATTAAGAATGCAAAATAATATCAGGAAAGGATGCTGTTCTCTCCTGAATCCTATATCTTCATGCAGGTCGCAGCCCCTAGTAAAAAAAACTCTGCTCCGGAGCCATCATAATCAAGTCACTCTCTTTGAGCAATATGTCGCTATGGCATTCATAATCGTGATTAATACTGTCAACTGTGATTCAATGAAGGACGACTACTGATGTGAAGTCCTAAGATTAGGGATCAAGTCCTACCCATTAGTTATGCAAGTTGATCGTACCACTATAACTGAACAATCTACACGTGCTAGGCTTTTTCCCACGACAATTGGGAAGCTTATCATTCCCTCACCTCCACTATCATGGCTAAACGGCCAATCTTTTTATATTGATGCGATTCATTTTTCACACTACTAGGGTCTTAGATTTTCCTATGTTTGATAAAAAAAAATTGCGGGAGACATTTTGAAATAATTAAAAAAAAACTGGAGATTATGGAAACGCACCCATCCAGTCATTTTCGTAGCTCTGACAAAATCAATGTCAGTCCAGCAGCTTTCGTCGTACTCCGGCTGTTGTTCTTTCTGAACGTTAACAGTACCCGCAGACGATGTAAACACAAGCCTCTGAACCGTCTTGGCCTTAAGGCACGACCTCATGATATTTAACATCCCCTCTATTGTTGGCTTTATAACTTCATTCTGCAAAAACATCACCTTGTATTAGTTTTCAAAAACAAAACAAATTACGATTACTTAGACTACTACCCTAACTCTCAGTTATTACCTCGGGGTCCTGGGATTCGAAGTCCATCGGAGTAGCAACATGAAACACTCCACAACACCCTTTTATAGCTTCGTCAAAACTCCCCTCGTCAACTAGGTCAGCCTTCCACAACGTCAAGTGTGTTTCTGCTTTGGGTAAGTCTAGCAAGTGCTTAACCTTCTTCATGTTTGCTGCAAAAACACATAAATACTTAATTAGTACTAAACAACTCAAAAATACAATAAACAAATATGAAAAAATTGAGTACACGAAAGCATACCAGGATCACGAACTGTAGCCTTAACGACATAACCTCGTTCTAAAAGCCTCATGACAAGCCACGACCCTACAAAACCAGCCGCTCCTGTCACACATACGGTTTTCCCCTCTGCCACCATTTTCTTCTTGAGTTGAGAATTTTGTGGGAAATATTTGAGAAAAAAAATTGATAATAAGCAAATGATTTGTTGGAAATATTTGTAAGTGTGGTTCTCTATATATATTTAGAGTTAGAGGAAGTGAGGTTTACCAAAAACTTTCACTTAACTCCGCATCACGTGAACTACCAAACCATTGGAAACAAAGACTGGAATGTTAGCTAGATGGAGCTAGCTACCATGTGAAAAAAAAGGTCCATCAAATCTACCATGAAAGGCTTAATCCAAGACCAATGATTGTAAAGTTGCCGTCCAGAGATAAGCGTAAACTCCATTATATTTGTAACGACAAAAAGAGAACAAAAGTAAAAAAGAATGGACGGGGGTATTAGATTAATTAGAACTGGTTCATCTTAAACGAATTGGCAATAAGAGCATTAGCCTCAGGATCAATATCGTCCTCCCATGGTCGATTTTCACTATCAATAGTTTATTTACGTTTATTCTATTTTGATTTAAGTCTTTCTATGCATAGTAGGTTTTAAGGAGTTTCTAATTAACCAACACAAGGTTAAAATTGTACTTTTCCCAGTTTCTAGATTATTCTTAATTAGGCTTTCCACCCGCCTGTGTTCTATAAAAGGGATGCTAAGTTATCTATTTTATAGAGTTGATGATTTGAAGAGAGTTAAGTTTTGTTTTCAATTTAAAATTTTGTTTAGTTTTAATTTGAAGTTAGTTTTGTGTTAGTAAAAACCCTAATTTTAATTAGGTTAACGTTTATCAATCCGAATTTTTGCTTCCGCGACACAGATTTACGTTAAATTGGTACCAGAGCTAGCAAGATTCTGCGGGGTTTATTTATTATTTTTTTTGCACCGTTACAGTGATTTCGGCATCGGCTATAATATTTTCTACGTTGCTACAGTAGTTTCGATATTTGTTATGGTGATTTATGTTGTTAATTTTTTTTGGAGGAGTTCTGATTTCTAGATCCGCGAGATGGTTATTTTGATCAAAAAGTTAAATACCAAGTTCGATAAGTTAGTCGAAGCTTTGGTTTTGAAAGGATATTTACCTCCTCACCTTAAAGACCAATTTGGGCCAACGACAGTTTCGCCTTCAAGGATCGAAACAACACAAAACCCCGATAGCAGGTTGATCGTAGGTTCGAAAGAGCAAGAAGAGTTCGTGAGTGAAGAAGATACAAGAGATTCTAGCGTGCGAGGTCGCTCACGTGGGTGGCGCAGAGGCTATAAATCACTAAAGATTCAATCCAGACCGAGTTCTACAAACGAGCCAGACCCTGAAGCTGTTGACGCTAATGGAGGTTTTGCTTCCACCGGTAATGGAGATCGTAATGTATTTTTTTTACAGGTTCGTTAACAGAAGAGAGACTTGCAGGGAGAAGACCAATCAGAGACGAAGAGTGAAAGGTTTTGGTTTGTCTCATTTTGTGTATGTAAAGGTCTGTGGTTATCTCAGTCGAAGAAAATGACAGAATGAAGACCTTCGTACAATCTTCTATCAACCAACGATCAAGAAGGTAAGTTGGTCAAGTAGAACTCTGATAAAGGGAGCCAAAAATGTTTTTCTAAATTGTCTAAACTTTTTGGGAATCTCGTTCAAACGACCCAAGGTCTCGTTTGAACGAATTCTGGGCATCTCATTCGAACGACCTTAGGTCTCGTTCGAACGAGTACTACGAGTTCAAAACAACAACGCATATTTTTTGAAGGCTTATTAGGGATTTCGTTCGAACGACCAAAGGTCTCGTTCGAACGAGTCTCGAGAAAAGCTAAAACACTATTTAAGCAAACATTGCTTTTCTTTGCTTTCTACCTCCTTTTTCTCTTTCTTTGGCAAAAAGTTATTTTCGAAAGAGCTCAATATCCTTTATCAGAGAGACAATTTAACATCAATCAAAACCTAAAAACCTTGAGGTTGATGTTAAGTTAGTTTATCCTACTTCCCCCATATTATTCTAGAGTGATTCAAGAAGGGTAATCCTTGCTGTGAGTTTAAGGAGAGTCGTTGAGAGAACGAGAAGAAGAGTCATTGTGAGAACGAAGAAGAGTCTTTGCGAGAACGAAAGCGATAGGGCATGATGCTTGGATCAGAAGAGAGATAATCACGAGACGGGGTTATCGAGTCTGTAAGTGTAAATCAGATTAAACTCTTTTTGATTAGTAGATTTTTGGCTGTCGTGTTCATCGATAATGACCTGTGGTTTTTGCCCTGAGTAAGGATTTTCCACAGGGTGAATAATTACTTATGTCATTTAATTTCTTGTCTTTACTATTGATCATTTCAGTTTAATCCTAGATCATTGATTGATTGGATCTGTTTAGACCTAATTTCTTGAAATACATTAAATACGAGTAGATAAAATTTCAATTGGTATCAGAGCGGAATCGCTTGTAGGCTTTATATCCGGAGTGGTGATCCTATTTTTAAGTGCTTGCTTAATTTAATAGATTCCAAAAAATTTGGAGGTCCTATAAATCGTCCACCACTCTTCGATGACACAAACTTTCCCTACTGGAAGGTTCGAATGATTACCTTTTTGTAATCCATAGAAGAAGATGTCTGGATTGCCATTGAAGATGGATGGGTGCCCCCGACTGTTATGCGGGGTGAGCCAACAACAGCTGTAAAAATTCCTAAGCCATAGAAATCAATGGACTAAGGAGGAAAAAGAAATATCTGGGTATAATTCTAAAGGTCTTAATGCTATCTTTAATACGTTGAGCCAAAATGAGTATATGCACATCTCTGCGTGTACTACTTCGAAAGAGGCTTGGGACATCTTAATGCGCACTCATGAAGGTGATGATACGGTTAAAAAGATTAAACTGTAAATGCTCACCTCTCAATTTGAAAACATCCAGATGAGTGAGGATGAACCGTTCGGTGAGTTTTATGCCAGACTGAGGGACATTGTCAATAACAGTGCCTCTTTAGGAGCTGGATATACTGATATTTAAATAGTTTGCAAAATTCTAAGATCTCTCCCTAAGAGTTTTAGATCTAGACGTGATGTCATAGAGGAAGCTCAAAATCTTAAAACTATGAAACCTGACACACTTACTGGAAAATTACAAACATTTGAAATTGAGATAGAAATGGAAAACCTTAAGAAGAATAAGAGTATGGCTTTTAAGTCTTTCTCAAATTCTTCGTCTTCTCAGGGAACCAGAGAAGTTGACAACTTATGTGTCTCTAACGATAATGAGGAATTGGACTTTGATTCACAGATTGCTGTTATAAGCCAACAGTTTAGAAAACTCTTAAAAAAATGACAATTTGAGAAACAAGGGAAAAATGTGAATTATAAGCCTCATGACTGTGTTAAGTCGTATGGCAAACAGACAAATATTGAACAAGAATTAAATAAAGTTAAACATTATAGGCGTCACAAGTATGGTCACTATGCTTACAACTGTCCCACTGAGAGTTCTAATATTAACCATAAGGCCATGAATATTAAAGTAACTTGGGATGATGATAATGATGACTTCGATGCTAATAATGATCATCCCCAAGAATATGAAAATGACAACTATTGTGCGTTTCCTAGAATAATAAACTCTAGTAATAATTATTCTAACCCTTTTGAGCTAGAAAACTCTATTGAAGATCAGAGTGATTATGAAAGTGATAATAGTGAAGAACCCAAGTTTGAAGGTTTGTATTCTCAACTTGTTTCTCATCTTGAGAAACTTAAGAATGAGAAAGATGCTCTTATTGTCAAACTTGATATTTGTGAAAAAGAAAAACATACTGCTGTGGGGAAGTTAAAATTGACTGAAACTGAACTTGAGAAGCTTAAACTTGACTTGACTTCTACTAAGCAGAAACTTCAAGTTTTTTCTCAATGG